>JAJSOF020000021.1:42597390-42644049 GCA_025594305.2 Periplaneta americana | reverse complement strand
ACTTTATTTCGAAATATTTTATTTGGTTCCATTTTATCAGCGTATTCTGACAAGCTTGAGTTTAACCCTTTGCGGTAACATGACAGTTTACAAGAACTGTTTCTCATGTATTAGAAGAAGTATATAACTCCTACATTTTTGGAGATATGGAATACATTATTTCACAAGAAGAAAGATAAAAATATATTCTATAAAAATAAATTGATAAATGTTACTTTTGACGCATAAAGGCTTACCTTTAGCTTTAAAGTTCTATCAACCATTATTGTTACGTGAACACGTGTTGATTGTTGCCATTTGCTCTCGTTTCTTTGTATGAATATCTCAAAAACTGTTCACAAACAATCACAATGGTATTAGACTTTTCAGCCTTTCCGGGAAAACTGGGAATTCCAATGAAAATATCTTTTTCAGAATTATTTGTTTATTATTAGTGTAAGGCATATGTAAGGCTCTAAATTTAAATATTCTAATGTTTTATTTTCAAAAGCAAAATATTTTACAAGTTTTATAGGCATTAAATCTGAGTGAACTTGGCTGTGTAATAGGTAGGCCTACTTTTTGTTTCCTTTAAGTTTGCAACACTTAGAGAGATCAGCTGTTAATGTATGTTTTTTCAAGGAGCTTTTGTTGAAGAAATGTTTTGAGAGTCTGCACTGTTAATTCCAGAGCTCCAAGGAAATTTTTACTCTACTATAATAAAATTATCCTTTCTGCCATTTATTTTCAATAGTTTGGGTTAGTAACAATTACAGTTCAATTAATATTTTGACTTAAAAGTGTCACAGTTGTTTGGAAACTGAAAAAATGAAGAACTTTAACTCATCTGTAACATTCCTGACAAAATGTGTGTAACATCCATAACTTGGAAGAAACAGCTATAAAATATTGTAAATTTATTCCAACTCAACAATGTAACTTTTATTCAAAGCAACAATAATAATTACTTCCTACAATTTAATTTCACTCCCGTCAACAATGGGATTTGCTCTCCGCACAGCAATACAGCGTTCGTTATTGCACTCCACAAACGACAATGACAATTTACTTGGACTATTACGAACAGAAATGAACTGTTAATCTTAACTAATATTCACAAAGCACTATTTACAACACAGAACTGTCAGTTCCCAGTTCACAGCTCGTTTGTCTTGGCTAGTTCTTCTAGCTCAGTCACACGCGTTCACAGAATCTCGAACCCCAGACCTTCAGAGACGATCCGCTGAACTTCGAACTCAGGTCCCCCAACTGCGGTCCACGGCACTCGAACTCCGGGCTTCAGGCTCCACAGTTACGGACACAACTCAAGTCGCGCTCTGGTCTCGAAGCTGGCTTCACTGCTACACAAGACTAACTCTCTTACTGTCAAAGTCTGCTCGCGTTTCTTCTTTTATAACTAATTCATAGTTACGAGAAATTTCTACGGGTGTCCAGAGATAGCTCTCTCGAATTATCTGGATATCTCCACTTCGCTGCCGCAGTCGCTCTTTCCCCTTTCTGCCGCGGAACAGCGTGTCGCAACCTCCTCTCTCCTCTCCACGCCGCGCGCCGTCCCCCAGTGCTCCGTGGAGCCCGTGTCGACTTACGCGCGACCTGCTCTCTTGCGGGACGCTGGTCGTGAGTTCGAATCTCACGTCGCTGTCAGAATATTTACCGATTATGTCTTTGTGAACTAATTAGATGCCATTAAATTTACATAGCTTTCGCATGGACACTATGAGAATGAATCTCTTTTTGGTTGAGGCGGAGACCTGAGTTTTACACTTTTTGCTAATAAGATGCGAAGTGAGTTCATAAATCTTGTAATATCCGTGACAGAACCTTTTCTTTATTTTATGCAATAATAATAAATTTTATTCAACAACTTTTTTTCCTGTAAAATGATACTGACCTTCTAAATTGATTCCAATAATAAAAGTTGACGAATATTATTCCATTTTCAATATAATATAGAGTTTGAAAATAGTACAAATTTAACATCCGTGGCAACTGGAATGGCTGTCCCCTCCCTGATTCATCTTTCAAATATTACTTTTTTATTCCCTTGACACCCAATATATGAACTTGATAATACAGAGTGTATCTATATATGTGTCCATAAATGTGAGGGCATATTCCTGACACCAAAACATAACAAAAAGTTCATATGAACATCGGTCCGCAAACCCTTCATTAGGGAGTTATGAAAGGAATTTCCCGTAGTGACCCCTGATTATGTAATTCACCTCAAACTTGCATTTTTCCCACTTTCTTCTTTACAGTTGGTCATAACATTTGTTTTGTTTTATCTGATTGCCTTTTGTTTGTGTTATTCATCACATCACAAGATGTATTGAGTGAGAGAAATGACAGATATGCACTACATTTATGGCCTAGCAGATGGGAATACGGTAGCAGCACGTCAACTTTATGCAGAAGGGTACCCTGGGAGGCACTTACCTACGGTTTCTCAGAACTGAGTTGCTGCATTTACTTGATACTGTACCTCTAGATGTCATCCAAAGAATGTGGTTTATGCACGATGGTGCTCCACCTCACTTTACTGTGATAATTCGCCAGTATCTCGATAACCAGTTTGCGAACAGATGGATTGATCGAAGGGGATCCATTTCATGGCCTACCCGATCGCCAGATTTAAATCCAATGGATTTTTACCTCTGGGGGCATTTAAAATCCTTGGTGTATTCAACACCTGTACCTAATATCGATGTTCTGAGGGAGCGTACTCAAAATGGATTTGATGAAATCCGTAACGCCCCAGGACATTTGCACAGAGTATGGCAAAGCATGGAAGCAGGCTGAGGGCATGCATCGAAGCAGAAGGAGGCCACTTTGAGCAATTTTTGTAAATGTGTGTTGTTAAATGTATCACATGTACATTACCAATAAACCTATAACTCCCTAACGAAGGGTTTGCGGACCCATGTTCATATGAACTTTTTGTTATGGTTTTGTGTCAGGAATATACCCCCACATTTATGGACACATATATAGATACACCCTGTATTTTTGTTCGAATGAATCATCAGTGGTGAAGTAGATAAAACATTTTTTCAAGAACATTGTAACAAACAGTACCACTTGAAGGGTTAAACTCATGCTTTAAAATTACTTTTCAGAAATGAGACAGAGTCAGGGTTTTAGATTTCAATTATATGATCACTGAGTTATTTTTTACACAAGACTCAACAGTGTCACTAATGGCCAATAACTTCAGTCCGTCTACTGTTATAGTCTTAGAGTAAAATTGTGATTTCCATGTACAGCAACTTCGCTACTATACGAACTGTTACTAACATAGCTAATCGAATATTATGCTTAATTAAGTCATAGCTTTAGCATTAAAAATCGGAGCTTACCAATTATTTGTGGTGTATAATTTAGTGTAATTGTTATTCTCTGGCCTATACTGAGCGCCTAAGTCTTAAGGAACTTTCGAACCACATATCACTTCTTAACAGCAGTCTGGTCTCGTAATAATGCCCGCCATTCTGTCTAACTTTTCGTCAGTTGATTACTATACGTTAGACAACGCTTCATTGAATCATACTTATTGCAGTTCCTTTTCTTGTGTTCTGTGTGCTGGACTGTTCGAACTCACATTCCATTATCGAAAATGTAAGTGACGTCGACATGATACATTTTCTCTGTACATTTATTGGTGTACTGTACATCTACGTGCAACGTACATTTTGTACCCGTTTATTATATTGTAAATAAATACTCCTAAAATTTCCATGAATTAAAATGATTAATTTATTATTTACTTTTAATTTTCATACCCCAAACCCAACAATTGAAAGGATGAGGATGATAAAGTCCTAAGTGACACAGACAAAATTTTACAGTAGAGCGTATTGAAGGTTTAGAGTCCAATGCTATTAGGTACGGTATCATAATTTGTTCGGCGTATACTTACGTCATCTGTCGAGTAATGTTTATAATGTTTTAATAGTACAGGGACATCATTTTATTTTTACTTTCATTTTTACTGTACCTGCATTTCTGAATGTACTTCACTCTCACCCCTTCACTAATGTCCTTGCTCCCGTCAGACACACAAACTTACGGCCGCTGTTGCATTCGAAGTCTTCAAGCAGTGAAGTAAACACTGCAGTGTATAGTGTGTTTCATAAATATGATTGCGTTTTCTATAGAAGAAAGAACCTATATTACTAAAAATTATATTCAAGAAACGATAAATTCAATTTCAGAGAATATGCTTCAAAATGTTTTTAATAATATGCGTACTGAATTGAAGCCTGCATTGTAATGAACGGCCATTTTCAGCAACTTGTTTAAAAATTCAGATTAGCTTATTTTGAATTGAGGTGACTAGAAGCAAAGGAATGCTAGTGACATTTGTAATAACATGAGTTAAGTGCATCCAGTGTAAGCAAAAGTATCTAAAATTTTAGTGGCAAAGGGATATTTTAATCGCATCACACATTAAAATTTAAATAAAAATTTCACCGATTTTACGAAAGCTTAAATATTTAAACCCCATTTTCCCAAAAGTAACTCAAGTGTACTTACAGTCCTTTACTTATGACCCCCCTCAATTTAAATGCACTCTCTATATTGTATGTTAACACCAATAATTAATATGCTAAATAAAGTAGACATTACATAACGAACATAGCCGCCTGAAAAGTTGAGTTTTTGAAAAAAAATGTTTTACTACTCTACTGTATTTTGATAAATTCCGTAAAGGTGATGATCAAACTGAAAATCGTAATATCGTATTTCCCTACAACATAAATGGATACACTACTTTTCTCTCCTCCTATACCTAGTAAAATGATTTGTTTACATATTGCACTAGTAACATCAAACTCCTGTAATGGAAGGGAGCAACAGTGTTTCCGAGTATAGCCAGGTTAATGTTAAAAATGTTGGTAAAAATAAAGTGATGTCCCTGTAGTTTCTCCATATGTAAAAGAAATAAACTCGCACAAAAGACTATTTTTGTTAAAAGTGTGGCTTTGGACTATCTCATTCCCATCCCTTAAATTATTAAAAGAGAAATTTTTCAGCAAGAAGATTCAAGCACGTTACAGAGAACACATCGCAGCCATAACCAAATTACACAACATATCCACATACGCAGAATACATCACGAACGCCAACCACACCTACAGCAACATAGACACAGACATGGAAACTCCACATGTCCAACCGAAAAATCAGAAACTAAACACACTACAACAATACGACATATAGAGATACACAAAAACACACCACAACAAATCCTCAACACACAACTGAATTTCAAAACACACACACTATTTGACTCCACACTACACAACACAAACGCACGCCCCCAGAAGACGCAAGGACCATTAAGATCTGAAGATGGCTCCAAAGCCGAAACTAGTCAACTAAGGTATACAATACACAACACAAACGCACCCCCACTGGGGGGGCGAAGACACCAGAAGACGCAAGGACCATGAACATTTGAAGATGGCTCCAAAGCTGAAACTAGTCAACTAAGGTATTTTTAAACGTATAGTTCAAATTAACAAGTGAAAGTCATATACATATTTTTATTCCTAAGTGATATAGTGGAGAGTCGGGTAATATCGGACATCGGGTAGTATTATACAGTGCGTTTCTTCCATCTACCACCATATGGTAGTACCTGAATGACATGGTTACGTTTCTCTATGCGACATCACAGAAACGTAACCATGTCAATCAGGTACTATCATCGTGTAGTAGATGAAAGAAACTCACTGTCCGATATTACCCGATGTCCGATACTACCCGACTCTCCCCTAGTGTTAAAAGTTATGTAATCAAGATGTATAATCAAGAAAATTAATCACCATCATCATCATCGTCGTCGTCATCGTATCGACATATTTACCACCACCACCATTACCACTACTATCACCATTACCACTCTATGTAATCTTAATTTCCCTTAAAAGCACCACGTGCCGTCTTGTGTATCGATGTCTATGTCATTCGTTATCTCGTAAAATCAAATGATTGCGTGCGCCGTAGCATATAGTAAGAAACTCATGGTGAGGTAAGTGTGCTCGCTTGCTACACGTAGAAGCGTAGCGAGGGAGGTAAGTTTCTCAGCCCACTTTCTTTTTCCCCTGGCTCGCAGGTAGGTTCCACGAGATGCCAAATGGCCTATACCTGAAAATTTCACTTTTCTATACGAAAAGTTGAGAAAATATTTCTTTTGAATAAAAAAAAATCAAACTTGTGAAAAATGAGTATTAAAATTAAAACTTACATTCTTATAATGCACTTATACTTCTCAGGCAAATCTAAAAATTAACATGGATACAGTTTTAATAAGTTCTCTTCCTTTCATCTATTGAATCAGTGCTGGCCAACCCTGAATATAGCTCGACCAAGCGGCATATACCACCTCTTTCGTCTGTCTCTTTCCTTTCCGCTGTAAAGCGCTCAGGCTCTCCTGGGCTCTAAAGCGCGCGCTTGCTCCTGTGAGCATCAATTGACATGCCTGCACTAAAGTATATCGTGTAACATTTTGATTCTATGATTTTATTTTTAATACAGTGCGCCTCCTCTTGAATTCGTGTGCATGGGAGAGCTGCTTCTCTCCAGCTAGGTCTGGTAGGGTCTTGTCACGTTCATGGTTTAACCACAGTCTAGTACAGGATTGGAGAACTGGGCGACAATTGTGGCGTTACATCACTCATCGGATACGTCATTCACCCCTTCCTTCCATCCCCGCGTCATTGACGTGGTAGGGAAGGGGATTTGTATTCAGTGTCTGTCTTATGTGATTGCGTACGGGCCACAGATACGTCATTCAACGCCGGTGGACTGTGGACGGGGAACCAACGCTTTCCCCATGCTTTCCACCCCTCTCTCGCCAGTTACGTACCCCTGGTCTAGTATATACAGTCACGAAGCTTGAGTTGTGAGGGTACTAGGAACAATTTACCACGGTACTATTTCGCATTGTCTGTGATGAGGCGATAGTACTGTGCTCCAACCACGAGAAAGTCTCTGCCGGATGAGACGAAGGGGAGTAATGCTGTGAATGAATGTTGATGTCATAAGATGTCATAAGGTCACACACATGGGTACTCTTATCTCTATTGGCTAGCTCTCACAGTACAAACCATAACATTGATACAGACATATTGATACTATCCTAGTTACAAAATTAGATCACAGTTAATCTCCTGGTCTTTTAATGTCTCCATACAGGAAATAACATATGCAGGAGAGCGCATGGTTTTTAAACTGGCGTTATAACGGTAATATTATTTATCTTACTAGGACTATGTTACAGGGAGAATATATATATTTCTATTTCTACAATGAGAATATTAATGTGATTGCCATTAGAGGTTTTGTAAATCTATTTAGAGAAGTTAATGATAATAATAATAAGAATGGACAGATGTTAGTTTCATTAAAAGTAACAAATATTAATCAGCAATTAATCTGTTAAGTAAGAATTTATGTAATTTTGACCTAAATGAAGTTATTGTCCAACAACCCCTTATATCACTCGGAAGCGAGTTCCAATTTCTAGCAACTGAAACTGTATAGGATGAAGAATATAAAGATGTCTTGTGGTAGGGTATAATGAGTAAATTGTTATGATGAGATTTTGTACTTAGCTGATGATATGCAGATAAATTTTGAAAACGAGAAGCCAAATAGATTGGGGTAGCCGTGCGCAGAATTTGAAATAAGAGAACGAGAGAATGCAGGGCTCGTCGATCGCTTAGCCTTAGCCAAGACAGAGTTTGGAAAGACGGGGAAACATGATCATACTTACGAATATTACAAATATAACGGACGCACGCATTATGCACACGTTGTAGCATGCTGCTCAAATTTGCATTTAGGTTACTTAATATAATATCGCAGTAGTCAAAGTGTGGCATCACGAGTGTTTGTACAAGGATTAATTTTAATTTATCAGGAAGAAAGTGCTTCAGTCGCTTTAATGAGTGAATAATGGAAAATATTTTTTTGGAAGTGTGATTCACTTGTTCATTCCATTCCAGGTGACAATCCATATAAATGCCAAGGTTCTTCACAGTCGAGCTGTATGGAATAGTAGTATTATTTACAATTATCGGTGGCAAATTTTGTTTGTCACACTTCGATTTTTGATGTTCTATTGATTGATTTATTTATTTATTGAAATAGTTCACAAGTACAAAACTTAATAATATAACAAAAGATCTATAAACAAATGTAGTTCTACATACTAAATATACAATTTCCTAGACTTATTATTTTAACGCAAATCTCAATATTGATGTTCTATTAAGATTGCCTGCGATTTACTTGCATTTAAATTAAGTCCGTGCGTTTTCGACCATATGGACATAAAATTCAAGTCATCATTAACTTTAGTTATAGCGTCATTTATGTAGTTAGGTCGAGTATGCAGATAGATTTGTATGTCGTCAGCATAAATATTGTGTCGGCAGGACATATCATATCATAAAGAGCAGCGTTGAAGATAAGCGAAGTAGTAAATCCACCTCAACCCACCGATATTCGAGTCTGGATTACCAGAATGTAAACCCGAAGCTCTAGCCATTTGGATATCGGTGCGTCATTTAGTTTTTCTTTGTTCATAATTTTTTAATACAAACGCATGGTCAGCTAGCAGGAGGGCAAGAAAGAAGCCGTGGAATTATAAATCATTCAGTTGCCGTGGATACCGACTTCAGATTAATGTTTCACACAGCCTTGCATTACGAGTATTGTTCCGTCGTCGCTTGCAAAACGCGCCTCGATGCGCTATTGTGTACTGCATTATGTAGAACCAGCGTTGCCAACCTGAACACGAGCGAGTCGGCTACTAACATCCCGAAATTCAGCTACAAAAACTGAAATTAAGCTACGCTCAAAACTTGGAGAATTTGCGTAGATGTTGTTCAATGTGCTGCGTTTAATGATGATTTCATTGCCCATTATATTAATTTAATAAAAATAATTCGAAAGAACTACGAATATAATAATAATAATAATAATAATAATAATTATTATTATTATTATTATTATTATTATTATTATTATTATTATTATTAATGGGGTTGTTAATGTTAATATTTATAATAATCATTATTATTTCTTACAAACCGAAAAATCAATACATAGGCCTAAGCATCAACACACTTCTATAGATTTAGTAAAGCGTTGCTCAACCCAATCTACAAACCATGCAGCAATATAAAAACGGGAAAGTATTTATTAACTCACCTAATGAAATCCAGTTGATCCCTCTGATAACACTTGCTAACATAAGTATACAAAAAAGTCACAGTGCCAATGTGTTTATACATATTTGTCTACGTATTTATAGGTACATACTACAGTTATTGAGTAATAAATAGAATCGACGATCAATGTTATGATGTTTACAATGTTTTAGACAACGTGTCGCAGCAAGTGGACAATGGGATAGATATGCGTGGGAAGGGCCAGTTTTTAAAATCTAAGAGGCATAAGTTTCATTGTTATTTTGAAGTCGGAATACGGTTCTTTTTGCGGAGTAGGCGACCCCTAATAAAAACTCCACTGTGTGCCGGGAAGTTCACAAGCAGAGGAACTGTCAGGTTACTGGTTTACTTTTGTTGGGTAGGCGACCCCTAATAAACCGCCTGACGGGTGTCTGCAAATTCACGAGTACAGAAATTGTCTGTTAGGTTAATAGGCGCTATTCACATAATAGGAGAATAAAACTGAAAATAGCACTGCTATCCTTGCCATAAATGCGGGTCGCATTGTTCAGAATTCAATCTGTGACACAAAGCTTCTACCGGTATGTTTTCGTAATTCTAATGAGGAAGTGAGGAAATTCTGGTGGGTATTAGTATGAGAAAGGGCTACATCAGCTTCTTGTCTATGCAGATGACGTGAATATGTTAGGAGAAAATACACAAACGGTTAGGGAAAACACGGAAATTTTACTTGAAGCAAGTAAAGCGATCGGTTTGGAAGTAAATCCCGAAAAGACAAAGTATATGATTATGTCTCGTGACGGGAATATTGTACGAAATGGAAATATAAATATTGGAGATTTATCCTTCGAAGAGGTGGAAAAATTCAAATATCTTGGAGCAACAGTAACAAATATAAATGACACTCGGGAGGAAATTAAACGCAGAATAAATATGGGAAATGCGTGTTATTATTCGGTTGAGAAGCTCTTATCATCCAGTCTGCTCTCCAAAAATCTGAAAGTTAGAATTTATAAAACAGTTATATTACCGGTTCTTCTATATGGCTGTGAAACTTGGACTCTCACTCTGAGAGAGGAACATAGGTTAAGGGTGTTTGAGAATACGGTGCTTAGGAAAATATTTGGGGCTAAGCGGGATGAAGTTACAGGAGAATGGAGAAAGTTACACAACACAGAACTGCACGCATTGTATTCTTCACCTGACATAATTAGTAACTTGAAATCCAGACGTTTGAGATGGGCAGGGCATGTAGCACGTATGGGCGAATCCAGAAATGCATATAGAGTGTTAGTTGGGAGACCGGAGGGAAAAAGACCTTTAGGGAGGCCGAGACGTAGATGGGAGGATAATATTAAAATGGATTTGAGGGAGGTGGGGTATGATGATAGAGACTGGCTTAATCTTGCACAGGATAGGGACCGATGGCGGGCTTATGTGAGGGCGGCGGTGAGCCGTAGGGTTCCTTAGAGGCCATTTGTAAGTAAGTATTAGTATGAGAAAATAAATTTGTTAAAAGAAAGTGTTTACACATAAAATTTGAGTATTCACAGGTGGTCGCTCCATCGAATCTCAATTCGGCTACATTTTGACATTCGGCTACGACCATTCTGCTACAAGCTACATGACTAAAAATTAAGCTACGTTTAGCCGAATTCGGCCACGGTTGGCAACGCTGTGTAGAACAATGTTCCCCAAGAGGGAGCGCAACTGGTAGACTTCACTCTCCCGTGAACAGTTGAACATCGCTCGCATTCACGTTCAGTTGTTTACATCCGTATCAATCCTTACAGAAGAGCTTACGTGGTTTCATATCCATGGAAAATGCTTACCAGCAAATGTCGAAGGCTCTCGTATGCGAGTGGTTAACCCTTTCGAGGAATCTGTTGGCACACAGGTCCCAGTCCCTCGATACTTTTCGGTAGCAATTGCTGTATTGCAGATATTCTGAAAGCAACAAAGAAACATTTACTAGGTTACGTGAAGGTTTTCAATGGTAGTATTAAAATAACATAATTTTAATTTAACTATTAGAAGTAGGCTATTGTATTCAGCGCGCTCCTTTAGAAATGTGACTGGTTTTATTTCATTATTATCTATACTAATAATAAATCTGTAGCCGAAATTTTTCTGGTAATTTTCGATTTTCCAAAAATAATTGGTCCTAACATATATAATTAACCACCCTGAAACCGAAAATCGCTTTTTTGAAATGTTTGTTTGTATGTATGTCTGTCTGTCTGTCTGTCTGTATGTTTGTTACCTTTTCACGCGATAATGGATAAACGGATTTCGATGAAAATTGGAATATAATTTATGTTCGTTGTAACTTAGATTTCAGGCTATATGGCATTCAAAATACATTATTTAAAAGGGGGTTATAAGGGAGTGTGAATTAAATAAATCGAAATATCTCGCTTATTATTGATTTTTCTGAAAAATGTTACATAACAAATGTTTCTTTAAAAATAATTTGCGATAAGTTTTATTCTTTGAAAAATTTTGATAGGACTGATATTTAATGAGATAAATGAGTTTCAAAATTAAAATAACTGCCATCTAAGGCCGTATAATGAATTAAAAAACAAATGACTTCGTCTATAAGGGGCCTTGGACAGCAACAATCGAAAGCTATGAAAGATAGCCTACAGAGAATGTTTCTGTGTTTTTATGAAGTAATATCGGAAGCTAAATTAACCGATTTGCATAATTAATTATTATTTCACCATTGGAAAGTGTAGTTTCTCTAGATGGATATAATGCTACAATGCTATTACAGTAACTTCTGATATAATATAATGTAATGTAATATAATATAATATAATATATTATATTATATTATATTATATTATATTATATTATATTATATTATATTATATTATATTATATTATATTATATTATATTATATTATATTATATTATATTATTTAAGTTATTTGAAGGGTTCACAACCATAGTGGGCTAATCGCCATTTACTGAATACGTAGAAAACAAGGGTTAAAATTAAGTTATTACCATAATTCAATGGAAACCTATAACAAGTAAAATAAAGTATACACATTAAATCTAAATGATGTCAATGTTCATTAAACTATGGTTGCATGTAATAAAAATTAGAAACATGTTAAAGGAATTGTCATTGCACCAATGAGTGGTTTCTGGACCGAAATGATCGCATTTTAATTATTTGGATGCAATTTAAATTAAGTAACATATTAAGTGATTTATCCTTCTATCAAACACGAATGTTCCCTGGATCAAATGTCCTATTTTAATTATGTAATTACTTCATATTTATTTCTAACGGGTACAGCGGAGCGCACGGGTACGGCTAGTAATATAATATTATACAGGGACATAATTTTATTTTTACTTCAATTTTTATTGTACCTGAGTTTTTGAATGTACTTCACTCCCACCCCTTCTACTAGTAAACTTCCAACCGTTCACGACACAGAGCCGAGGGCGCGTAAGCAGTACTGAGTTAGGAGTATAGTACGTTCCAGAAATATCTTCGCGTTTTCCAGTGACGAAAGAGCTTTCAATATTGAATCATATTTTCGCATAGGTACTGTCGTCCGTTTGCCTACGTCGCATCCCGGTTTCCCCCACCTGCTTCTGTTCCCCCTCTGTAAAGTCGAGTGGCTGGGCTGTCTTAGCTCTTTTCTGAAAAAACATTAATTTCTGTTAGGAATTGGACGTCTACGTTAATATTATACAACTGATTAAAATAACTTAAATAAAAGGGCCTCGTTAAGTAATTAACTGTCACGTGATCTCCCCCCCCTTTCTACGACCCTGCGACAAAACCACTTGAACGGACAGTAGATAGCATTTCTGAGTAATTTTATCTTTTCGGATCGGGCAGAAGTGAAGATTGAATTTACAGTACGTAAGGTACTTTTTTATAGAGTAGGTACAGAATTATTTCTACATGAGTTACTAGTACGAAGAACGAAACTGGTAATTGGGATTAGGTACAATAGTCTATAGTGTGATAATATGCACAAAAGAACTGAAGCCTGTATCGAAATGAACGGCCACCATTTTCAAAACTGTGTTTAAATATCCATATTATGATTATTTTTCAATTTAACTTCATTCTCTATATATTATTTTAATGTACCGAAGTACATATGATATTTCAATATATCTTTGTGTAAAATTGTTGTATGTAATGTGTCTGTGATCTATTATATATAATAATAATATGATATTTCCATGCAGATATTCTGCGTCATCATACGATGAAAGAGTAATGGAACGGAGAAAATTATCTCCGGCGCCGGGATTTGAACCCGGGTTTTCAGCTCTACGTGCTGACGCTTTATCCACTAAACCACACCGGATTCCACCCCGGCGTCGGAAGAATCGTCTCAGTTTTAAGTTCCAACTCTTGGGTTCCCTCTAGTGGCCGCCCTCTGCACTACGTCATAGATATCTATGAACCTAAGACCGAAGTCCACACATGTGCTGAGGTGCACTCATTATGAGTGACTAGTTGGCCGGGATCCGACGGAATAAGCGCCGTCTTAAATCACGAAGTGATTTACGCATATCGTATATATTATTTTAATGTACCGAAGTACATATGATATTTCCATGCAGATATTCTGCGTCATTCTGTGGACTTCGGTCCTAGGTTCATAGACATCTATGACGTAGTGCAGAGGGCGGCCACTAGAGGGAACCCAAGAGTTGGAACTTAAAACTGAGACGATTCTTCCGACGCCGGGGTGGAATCCGGTGTGGCTTAGTGGATAAAGCGTCAGCACGTAGAGCTGAAAACCCAGGTTCAAATCCCGGCGACGGAGAGAATTTTTCTCCGTTCCATTACTCTTTCATCGTATTCATTCTCTATATTGTACGCTAATGTGGTGTAACAGTACAATATACACTGCATAATTAATACGTCCGAATGGATAGCTCAATTCGTGAGTAAAAACACTAAGTGTTAATACAGTACTGTATTTTGGTTAAACAAAAACCTAATGAAAATTATCAAACTCAAAATTGCGATATTTCCTAGTTTACATAAATGGATGAACTACTTTTCTTCCCTCCTATACCTAGTAAAGTGATTTGTATTTTACGCCAGTATCATCGAACTACAGTCATGGAAGGGGGGTAGCAAACTGTGTTTCCGGCTTTCTAAAAGTATAGCCAGGTTAATATTAAAAATGTTAGTAAAAATAAAATGATGTCCCTGTATAAACTATAAACAAGAAATACTGTGATGTTGCAAAAAAGTCGACTTGGACGTTTTAGCGGAAATACATGTTGTTAGCATCCATGATACTGTATTATTATGATGTACCGAAGTACATATGATATTTCAGTTCAGATATTCTGCGTCATCACATGATGAAAGATGAGTGGAACGGAGAAAAATTCTCTCCGGCACCGGAATTTGAACCCGGGGGAACCCAAGAGGTGGAACTTAAAGTGAGAGGATTCGATCCGACATCGGGGTAGGAATCCGGTGTGGCTTAGTGGATAGAGCATCAGCACGTAGAGCTGAAAACCCGGGAAGAAGTAATCTGTCTATGCCACGATTTTATTTAAACTAACTGTCGGAATAACTTTAGACCAACCGTGGAAAATTTAAATCTGTAGTATGAGAATCTTCTGAAAACGAATTGCCATAAATACAATGGAGTAACAGTCACGAAGTCATATATAAATTCAAGAACATTTTTGTTTTAGGTTGGTACCACGTTAAGATATTAGGGCATAATTTTCCTTCCCGCTTTTTCAGACTGGGACTGGCACACGAATAAACGCGTGGTGTGGTTAAAAATTATGTTCTTATATTTTAATGCCTTAAAGCACGTCGCAAAACAAGTGAAATGATTTTTTTTAACTAAAGGAAGTCATCAGTACTAGAAATTTTGCTTTCTCTGTGTTTTTGTAGTTTATGTAATTTTGAAATTTCAGTTGTCTGTTTTATATTTTTCTCATTTTCTTGGCCTGTCCTGTATGTGTATTTCATTAATTCTCAAATAAGTTTCTGTTTGAATGTTTTTTAACCGAAATTATCTTAAAAATATCAGGTGTGAGCTGTAAAATATGGCGTTAAATTTTCTATGAAACGCCTCACATGAGTTGGTTATGTGAGTGATTTCAGACGACTGCTAGGCCCATATTGTAGGAGAGAATGCGGCCTCATCAGATATGTAGTAATCTATGGGCGCCCAAACACTATCAGAAGAGAGGAGGTAAACTTACCTCCTCCTACTCATTGCAAAAGAATGAGGCGTTCATGCAAGCGTTATGTTTAAAAACGTCTCCACTAATTACTTTGTTTCAGTGGCGGATCTACGGGTTGCAGGGTCGTTATTTTTTATGAAAAGACAGTAATTGCCCACATACACTTATGCCTCTGGTTTTAAGCTAGCTCAACTTTCTTGCGTTTACTTCTATGGCATGATTTACGTTTAACCAGTTCATCAATATTTGTTTCAAAAAAAGAAGTTCAAAGCCTCAGAAGATAAACTAAGTGATTGTCAATTAACATGCTGCGATATTCATTCTTAAGTAGTTGAGTTTTGAAGACGTTTCTTCGTCTAGGGCAAGAGAAAAATAAGTTATAGAGGAACAACTTACAAAACTCCGTTGGTCTACGCATGCGTCAGTCTTAAAGAGTGAAACAATCTAATTGTCAGCCAATAGTAGCGCGTACTGATAGCAGTGATGCGTCAGATGACTTGTCAATCTGTAGCGACAATGGTTCAGATTAATGGAGGGAAACTCCAGACTCCGCCTCCAGCACAGCAGTAAGGTTTAGTAACCTCCTTCAACGGAGTTTTTCCAATTGTAGGCATTTAGTGATTGTATTGTTTCCTTTTGTCAAATTTCGCAAAAGACTTACAGATTTAAACATACCTACTAAGTCTGATTAGTCTAATAATGTAGCTAATCTGCGATGTATGTAATGGAAGGTGAAAGGAACTGGCCACCCTGTCCCATTATCTCTACTCTACCGCTAGTCTAGTTGCCTCATAAGCAGGCTTCGAGACTTTGGACCCGATACAATAAGTTTACTGTGCTTGTACTATAGGTTGTTGACTCGCTGCAGGTAGTGAAAGGTAGATGTGTTGAGGTAACAACGTTGTTATTTAGAATAGAGTACAGTAGTATGGGGAAACGCACACATATGGACATCCTGAAAGTAAATATACATTACACAATGACAATGTCAAAATAACGTGAAAAGCATTTATTCTCCTGTCTTTTATAAGCATTTGTGTTTAATTATACACAGTATTAATGGTGGAAGTAAACATGTAGCAATTTTAATTTCTTCATTTATCCTATTGGTCGTCTTTAGGAAGTGCAGTTACAGTACAGAATTGCAATGTACTACAAGATACATTTCCAGTGTCTCAAACGTAATCTTTTTCAGTTGTCTACCAAACACAGTTTGTACTGTGAAAACTTACGCTCTACGTCGCATGACTTTATAGGAGCAAAACGAAAAAACCTAACATCATTGCAATCTCTAAAAGACAGTCCTTTATTCTCGGGTGACTCTATGTCCACTAATTTGGTGTTTATATTACACAATGTTCCATATCCGTTATTTTTACATAAAATTGATTTCCACTTCTGTTTTACACGTTCAGTAACCTGTGTACTTTGTGTCTCATTAATTCTCTGCGTCATTTCTTCAACTAATTTGAGAGCTTCCGGCATCTCTTGCTCTGATTTTTCTAACCGTGTAATAGTTTCAGACACAGTTTGAAAATGGGTTTGTATGAAAACCAAACTATTCGTCAGAACCTTCAAATCCAGAGCGTTTTCCTTTGCGTGCTTGTTGTCATTCATTCTACAATACCCCCACCCGCTGTACGCTTTACCACTATACTCAGTACGCCGTTATGCGGATTTCCCACTGAACTGCTCTATCGGGATTAAGATTTAATTTGGGTGTAGAATTTCAATTTGTTTAGGTCTGTTCGACCTTTAAAATCTTACATGATCTGAGTTCAGACCGGCGAGAGCCAGGTCGGTTTCTATCTATAATAAATTTTATATCTTAGTACGAGAGGACCAGATATTTAAAATAATTTTTTATTTATGATTATTATTAATTGTTACTGTTTTGGCAGATAAGAAGTCTCGAAGCCTGCTCATAAGTGTGCCTTGTTGGTATCACTTGTGAGGTTCAGATCTGTCTTCGGACAGATGACAAAACAAAAAACTAAGTAGTATTTGATAAATTCTCTTTCACTAAATTACTTCACATTTTTCCCAATTGAGTTTCACAATTTTATTCTATACGAAAACTTTCAAACATTCTCAATATTAGGAACATAATAAGCTTGTCGTTTCAAATGTTAAAGTTTCTATGATCTGGCTTCGCCTTGAAATAAACAATTCTGAATAATAATACAACTATTATAAATTAGATTGAAATGTTATTAACTCATAATGAACACACTAACAATTTGCAGTTTAACGTTGCTGTTTACATACCGGAGAGAATATATTTACCGTAGTTGTTATGGTGGTATTTATTGAAATGCTTTCCAATGTTATAACGGAATACGCATGATAAATGTTTATTGCAAATAAAATACTTAATAGTATCCCAGTCTCGGATACAGAATCGTTCTTCTTGCCATTCAACATAAAAGTTGTGTCTTGATGCTGAAGATGATATTGCCACTTACTTCCGTTCGTCACTGCTTTGCGCAGAAATGAGATTTGTTTCACGGTTTTTGTCCTTGTACTGCGACATGCGTTCGCGACAGGATCATCTTGGCTGTAAGATAATTGCGCATGCGCGGAATGTGCAGACTTGGTTAATAAAAGCCTAAACTAACCAAATCTCATCTTCGTATATGCAAGATATGTAACCGGAGCACGAAGGGAACTTATTGATGTGATCTCGAATGTCCACGCGAAAATAAATCCAGGTAAGAATCACGCTGGCACTGGATGAGAGGTCCGCGCATGCGCCACAGCCAAACTGTTCCTGTGCTGCGAACCATTATTCTTATTGTTATGCAGAAAGAATGAAACAAAACACTATGCTGTAATCGATAGTGATCGTAAATGTTAGAGAATAGCCATTCTACCACAGTCTAATATCGTATACAGTGATATTTTGCATTTCTCGCGATACAGCGCGCCAAGCGGTTAGCAACTGAGAGTACTAGGAACAATAGACAGTGATGGTACTATTTCGTATTGTCTGTGATGAGGCGATAGTAGCGATCCTAGTGGCTAGCAACTAAAGTTCAACTGTCGTTGGATGCATATTCCCTACGTATTGAACTTCATGAATGTATGTACTGGACTGTGATTCTACCACAGTCTAGTATATACAGTCATGAAGTTCAATACATAGGGAATATGCATCCATAGATAGTTGCTAACCACTAGCATCGCTACTATCGCCTCATCACAGACAATGCGAAATAGTACCGGCACAGTCTATTGTTCCCAGTACCCTCACAACTCAAGCTTTATGATTGTCTGTCAAGAAAATAACAAGTGACTATCACAGTTTACCGCGGTAGACTTGTTACTGCAGTAAGAAAATTTTATGAAACAAGAAATTTTTCTCCGGAAGAAATTTAATATTTACTGGAGTAAGCTACTGCTGTAATTATTGGCCTTTTATGAAACATGCTACTAGTCTTGATTGATTCAGTTTCACGAGGGCTGGACCCGGAAGTTGGATCCTTGGGCACTTAGGCCGTTTAGGCCCATTTTTACGCCCTACGTGCGATTGAGGGAAAGAATACAGAGGACGGACACGGGAAAGTTTTCTTTTCTCAATCGTACTATCAGGGACTGGAATGCTTTACCTGCAGACTTGCTAAAGGATTTACCAACAACCAAAAATGTATTTAAAAATAGACTTAAGGACTTTACTAATAGATGGTAGTATATTATACAAACTAAAGGGTGTAATTGATATCTTGTTATTTGAAGTGTTCTATCAGTGAGGAAGTGTGTTGTGTCAGTGAAGTGTGTAGTGTCAGTGAAGTCTATTGTATAAGTGAAGTGTTTTGGTGTCAGTGAAGTGGCTGTGCAAAGTATTTGAACAGTGAAATGGTTTTGAAGTGTTAGTGAAATCAGGTAGAATCAGTGCAGTGAGTGAGTTGACAACGAAATAAGTGTAGTGCCGAAAGGTACTTGTGCAGGTATGAACCTGTCACACTCATGAGTCTTAGTTCGAACTTAGGGTTAAGATACAAATTAGATTTACTCTAAATGTTATTTTAAGTGACCATGCTTCATTTAATTTAGGATGCTCATTATTATTATTATTATTATTATTATTATTATTATTATTATTATTATTATTATTATTATTATTATTATTATTATTATTATTAATTTTTGTTTTTATTGGTTTGTTTATTATTAATTGTCATTATTGATTGTAATTAGTTACCATTGCCACCGGGTATATACCCATTTGCAGTGTGAATAAATACATACACATATATTGTGCAAGTCCTACGGATGGCCTTGGTGGCATTCGTGAATCCTACGCTGACAGGCGGGCCAGCCTTCCTCGACCCTGTAGATAAAATTCCATTATCAACTGTCGGACCCGAACCCAGACCCTGGAGCACCAAACCCTTAGAACCTAGATCGGTATTAGAAACCTATAACTTACCATCCCCAGACATCAACCCAGCCTATTTCTACTATTACAGATGATAAATAAAATGAGGAGGAAGTGAAGTGTTGGTGGAATGAAAGAGAGACACTGGGTTGCCCTAAGAAAAATCCTCCGTAATTCTGTTTCGTCCAACACAGATTCCACTTATCGAAGATCGGAGATCGAACCCTTGTTAGCATTGTAGTCACAGACGCGGCCCAGTAGATCTTACGACCAAGTCTTGATAAACTGGTTCACTGCTGCCTAACGGTGTTCTGAGCGAGTATTAGCAACGGCCCTACAAAATTTACATGAACTACTAAGCTAAACAAAACATTGATTTAAGTTCTAATTCACTTTTATTACCACACTGATTTAAGTTAAGCACTACTCTAAATTCTAACGAACCCTCACTAATTTAACTCCATTATCTGTTCTTTCTTTGTTTTACTATGCTGTGTTCGACTCACTAAATAGGGGGAAACTGATCGAGAAACTGAAAGGCATGATTGGGGAGAGATACCCGCTAGTAAGAGCAATTGAATCATGTCTACAGCGAAATCTAATTGAAATAAACAACAGCGTTGAAATCTCCGAGAAAATCATACAGACGAATGGAATTCTCCAAGGCGACCCGATAAGTCCCACGCTGTTCAACATCTACACAGCAGATGTGACAAACATAATAGGGGAAGACTCACAAGCAGAAATGATTCTTTACGCAGACGACATGGTGATAGGGTCGGAAGTAAAAGAGGACGTGCAGAAGGCGCTACAAAATCTAGAGAACTGGGCAGATGAAAACGACCTGGAGAAGACAGTGCAAATGACATTCAGGAAGGGCGGAAAAATAGCGCCCAAAGACAGAATAACCTTATATGACGAGCCCCTACAAGTTGTAGGGAAATATAAATACCTGGGAATTACATTACAGACAACAGCAACATCTTTCGGTATGCACGTTCAAGAAAGAGCTGCAGCAGCCATCAAAGCCTCATACAACATTCCGAACATAACCAATCTGTCGACAAGCACAGCGATGACACTATTCAAAACGGTAGTAGCGCCAGTTATGACGTACGGAATAGAGTTCATTTGGGGAAAACTCAAGATTGGTGACATGATTAGAATAGAAAAAGTCAAGACTATGTTTATGAAACGGATACTAGGAGTCGGAAAAGCAGCGCCATCCCGCCTTGTATATGAGCTCATGAGAGAGAGACATATTTCGTAGATGTTATCAGATCGCAGCACTGGCTACCATCCACAGGACCCTACCAGGAACTGGTAAGCATAAGAGACCGGAAGAAGAAGGAGATAGACCTAGAGTTCTACACCACATCAGCCATGCTAGACGACAGCTGGACCAGGGAGTGTAGGAGCCAGAGACACTGACAACAAGACTCGCAATACACGGGTTTCATCATAAAATATGTGTGAACAACAAGTTCCATGAACCGACCGAAGACTGGAAATGTGTGCTGTGCGGGCAAAGATGTACGGAATACCACATCACAACGTGTGCGAAGAGAGTTAAACCAATGACAGACTATGGCGAAGACTAAACTTGGACATTAATGCTCAACTCGAGCGCATTTTTCTCATTATTATTATTACTATGCTGTGTTCATATTCTGCTGTTGTACGTTAACAACGTCGACCAATAGGAAACCGTTATTTCAACATACTGGAAAAGCTGCTAGAGATGGGTAAAAAATAACACAACAGTTATTTTGGAACTGTTCCGGTCTCGGAACTGTTGCAAAAATGAACAGTAGGTCGGAACCTCCTGTTCCGAAATAACAGTGTTCCGACTCCGAGCTGCTCACTTGCCCAGCTGTTGCGGGCTCGCAGTACCGCGTTGCACAAGGTATGTTCCGACTCCGAGATAACAGTCGGAACGTCGGAGCTTGTTCCGATGAACCAACGACAGCTGCAGTTACACTGTTCTCGTTGTTCTTTATGTTATACTTGGAACTTCGTTGGATGACGTTGGTACTTGAAACTCTCACGTGGTTGGAGGGGGCGCATGGAAATTGAAATCCTTGCGGTGGCGCGAACTTTAATATCAACATTTGTAAGACTGGCCAATCATCTGTAATGTTATAGTAAGTATTTAATAATCTGTAATATTCATTCCCGCTTTATGGTTTATTTCACCATTAGTTGACTAATTCTGTTTTATAAACATTCTACAAAGTCATAAAGTACGCATACTATTATTAATTCATTGATCAGCTGATTCTATACAAAGGTTAAAGTCGTAAATGGTAATGAGTGGTTTAGTTACAATGTCTGTATGTCGTTTGTTGAGGTTAAGTCTGACAAGCACAAGTTTTTGTGCTATCTTCTCTGTTATCAAAGAACGACAAAAATGTTGTACCATTATTTGATGGAAACTACCCATATAAGTACTGATTTGGAGAGCGAGGTTTAATGCGAAGTTTAAATTACACTTTGGTAAAGATGAGATTCCAACATTTTACTAACCCACTGCGGGGTTTCAGGTTTCAGTACTGCCAATATATATCTTTTTATTTATGAAATTGTAATATTTATTATTATTATTATTATTATTATTATTATTATTATTATTATTATTATTATAACTGCATTAAGAAAAGTAAAAATAAAAATTAATGATTTGTTTTTTTATTATGTAATAGAGAGAAGAGAAATTACATACCATATGTTTTAAATGTTATGTTATTTTTTTTTTAGTTGGCTACCATGTCTTTATAACTTTATGTACGAAAACAAAGTGTTGTATTCTGTCCTTGTAGTCAACAGCTGTTTAATTACTAACATTAAGCTTTTGAGTTCTGTCCGCATGCACAGCAATTTTCCAAAATCGATTCGAATGTGCATTGCAGTGCCATCTATAGATAAGAATGTGTACTATGTCATGCCTATGAGTGCTCCAGTGTGAGCAGCATGGTAAAGAGGGAGGGTACTGTACCGTTCGTTTGAACGACTCAACGACTCCGACTCATCACCACTGGTGACTGTTATTTGGAACATAGTATTTTTTCGGACTGTTCCGGGAAAAGAACAACTTCGCCCATCACTAAAAGCTGCCTAGGAAATAAAATCTTGTCGAACGTGTTTCGGGATTGTATTTGATATAGGTGCTGACATCTAGCGATATGCATCAGAAATAAATGCCGCAAAACATATACCAAGCTTCTTTTTTATAGTACTTTCAGTAATCGGATAAATAGATTGTGGCAGGGTGACCGTGGTTTGGTGCTAATCGCTTTCTGTTTGGCTTTACAGAATAGTGTTGCTTCAATATTTATGTAATTTGTTAACAAGTGAAGTGATATCTGTCCGTGAAGTATGTTTTTTTTTTATTGTGGACTGTGCTAAAATAAGGTGTTATCAAACGCGTCCATTTGTTACACACTTGATAACTTTTCGTATTCCAATATTCGATAGTCCTACAAATACTGTACAATAACGGTGAAATCGCGAAGCGCTAACTATTCCACTGAATTTAAAATTATGTCCTGCAAGCGGAGATCAATAAATACTGAAGGTAAGTGCAGCCCATAACTACTGGGTGTTCAGTTCAAAGTGTGTCATGGCTCGCTGTATGCCGTCATGTGGCTAGTCGATGAGCCTAGAGAATTCAATCTTCCTACACTTCCGCAAAGACGAATTAACTATGTGGCAGAAAAGTTGCCTAGCAAGTACGGCGTTCATTCTGAAGAGTACGTACCCATACGTACGGTAACGCTGGTTGTGGCAGGAATGTGAACTGTTTAGAAACACGTAGTCTACTGAGGTGAGTTTTTTTTTTTTAACTGTCGGGGATGTGGGAAGAGAGTCAAAACGATTACTTACGTATTTGTTGACATTAACTTCGACGGTCAACATGGACACGGAGCATTTGATTTGTGTTGTGGAATGTTGCCGTACGCAACCGATGATAACAAATAGGCCTACCCTGCGTACGACTTTCTCGAGCAAAACACAGTTCGAAAGAGGTTATGATAGCACACAGACCGTACAGACCGCCATCTGTTGCTACGACGTTCAAGTTATACCGTACACGTTCTCATGTTCAGATTGAACGCCTTAAATATAGGCAACTTCTCTGACATAAAAGCTGAAACTCTTCAAATCGTTGACTCACAACAGTGACGTCATGACACATTTTGAAATGAACATCCAGTATAACTGTTACAGTTTTTCTAGCTTAGTAGCTTTGTAAAATTTCACGTGAGACTTTATGATGCACCATGTAGTAACTGAATAGGCACTATGGAAGTTCGAATACTGTAATATTTATAACTTAGTGCTTTCGGTCCAGGTTTGGTGAATATTTTGAGATATTTTATATGAGTCCGTTATTATCTTTGATAATTCATTACAATATGAAATGGGTGTACCACTGCACGCAGATGGGTCCGCTATTTTCACAATATGCAGGGTGTAAGGGGTATAAGTGTCGTCCTTTTCACAGTCGTCGGGGATCAAAAAGTATCCATACAACACAGGGTCAAAACTTGATAGTTTTTCCAGAAAATATATTTCTTCTTTTATTTTATTCGCGTTATACTGCGCATATCGTTAGTAAAATTACGAAAACAATTACATCAGCAGGTATAGCCTATCTAGCAAAGAGTTAATATTAGTTTACATACGTATTGTCCATACCTGTGGAGTAACGGTATTGTCCATACCTGTGGAGTAACGGTATTGTCCATACCTGTGGAGTAACGGTATTGTCCATACCTGTGGAGTAACGGTTAGCGCGTCTGGCCGCGAAACCATCTGGTCCGGATTCGATTTCTGGGTGAATTTTTATTAATGTATTGCCAGCATAG
Organism: Periplaneta americana; assembly: GCA_025594305.2. NCBI lineage: Eukaryota > Metazoa > Arthropoda > Insecta > Blattodea > Blattidae > Periplaneta > Periplaneta americana. Next base: position 42,619,387 of record JAJSOF020000021.1, on the reverse strand, counting down.
GAAATTAAAAACAAACACTGAAAATACTTTAGTTTTGTAGTGTGGAGTAGTAGAAACTCAATGTGATCACTGGGAGAGCTGTGGTCCCACCAACCCGCCCTAAATAGGTTCCTTACTTATATAGGAAAATCGTCGTACTTGAAGGAAGAAGGCGGCCATATTTCGTCGTTGTGACGTTATTTGAGGTGGAGTGCGAGAATGATTGCAGTGTCGCCAACTGTGGTAACCATTCATATTATCTTACACACCTAACAAAACCTAACCTAACGTGCTGCGCACCTATTGTAACATTCCTAACGTTTAGCACACCTGTTGTAACATTCCTCGTCCACACCTGTGGAGTAACGGTCAGCGCGTCTGGCTGCGAAACCAGGTGGCCCGGGTTCGATTCCCGGTCGGGACAAGTTATCTGGTTGAGGTTTTTTCCGGGGTTTTCCCTCAACCCAATATGAGCAAATGCTGGATAACTTTCGGTGCTGGACCCCGGATTCATTTCACCGGCATTATCACCTTCATCTCATTCAGACGCTAAATAACCTAAGATGTTGAGAAAGCGTCGTAAAATAACCTACTAAAATAAAAAAATAAATAAAAAAAAAGTAACATTCCTCACAGTTTCATTTTGTTTGCCGATATTGGCATCCCTGCTATGCTTCTGCTGGAACTCAAGAGTCATCTAGTGGAAGTGAAGTGAAACTGCTATTCTGTTAATAACGTTTCCGAAGTTGTTTCTGTGTTATCTGCAAGAATTATTGTGTCGTTGTAGTGATAATTGCATTTATATTGTGCAGTAAAAATTGAAATGTGTCGTGGCTGAGATAAAAGTGTTCTAAATTGATTTCCAGCGTCACAATCCCAGTGATAAATGTGTGAATATTCGTTAGGAGTCCGTTGGAAGTGTCCGTAGAGTAATAAAAATTGACCGATTCCTGGTTGGGACAAGTTACCTGGTTGAGATTTTTCCGGGGTTTTTCCTCAACCCAATAAGAGCAAATACTAGGTAACTTTCGGTGCTGGACCCCGGACTCATTTCACTGGCATTATCACCATCTCATTCAGACGCTAAATAGCATAAGATGTTGATAAAGCGTCGTAAAATAACCTACTAAAATAAAAAAATATGTATTTGTGTGTTCTATTACGTTTTCGTGAAATTAAATAAAATTGGATGCTTAAATTTATTAATATTCTGGCGTGAGAGACGTGGCAACGTGTTCAGCAGGCAGTACTCTGGACAGACGTAAGTACGAGTCAGCTGAATTCAAGCTCCCACGGGTCTGTTTCTCAAAGCTCATGGACTAGTAATACTAGTCTGTACAGTAGTAATATTAGTTTATTTTACAAGTCTGTGTTTCTAAAAACTACAAGGTTAAAGTAGTAGTTACAAGGGGCCTGTTTCTCAAAACTCATGGACTAGTAATACTAGTCTGTACACTAGTAATATTAGTTTATTGTACAAGTCTGTGTTTCTAGAAACTACAAGGGTAAAGTGGTAGTTACCAGTTCACAGACTAGTAATATTGGTCGATTTCACCAGTTCAGAAGTGATTGTTTCTCAAAATGCTAATCTAGTTGATTATACTAGTATTCAACAGGAATATTCCTACAAGACTCTAAAGACTGGTGATTTCTATATTATCAGTTACCAGTGACAACCTTTCTCAGATAAACAAAACAAGATATTGTATTTATTTTTTTAATACATGTGGTTTAGTGATTCCGATTGAAGTGATGAAGTTGTTGTGAGAAGAGCTAAAACTATATCGAGAAAGAACAATTATTATTCCTTTATGGGAGCATTTACTTAAATATAATGAACAGTTTAGGTAAAGTGCTGAAAAGCTTGGAGTCAGCCTCGGTAGCGTACTTGGTATACTCGAGGTTGCGGGTTTGATCCCGAGCTAGGTCGATGGCATTTAAGTATGTTTAAATGCGACAGGCTCATATCAGTAGATTTACTGGCATGTAAAAGAACTCCTACGGGACAAAATTCCGGCACACCGGCGACGCTGATATAACCTCGGCAGTTGCGAGCATCATTAAATAAACCATAATTTGAATTTTGAAAAGCTTGGAGAGTTGTTAAATATAGTGGAACCTGCCATAACAAGGCATATAATAGAAGTCATGCATTATCAGCAAAGCTTCAAATACAAATTGCTCTACAAATTGGGATGTTGATTATTTTCCAATGCCATCAGGGGCCTGTTTCTCAAAAATACTAGTTTAGTAGTTCACCAGTTACTAGGTACCAGAGTATATTTCACCAGCTCTAGTAGATTCTGTTTCTCAAACTATTTCACCAGTCTAGTAACTTGTGACAATTTTTCACTAGTCACATGATCTCTTTCACTGGTCAGCTGATTGAGTTCATTTGTTTATAGTCATTGGTAGGTATTGTTATTTGAAGTTAGGAGACTAAGTTGTTTGTGTTTTGGTTCTTACTTCTCTCTTCTCTTGAAATTCCATCAATTGAAAGCAAATTAACTATACTCAATATGATTAATGAATCAAAGGATATACTATTCGGTGCTTTTTCAAGCACAATAACAAAAATTTATAAAGTAAGCGAATGGACAAAAAATGTTGTAATGTGTGAGGCTGTGGAACTGATTCCTCAGAACAAGGATTATGCATACGTTAGGGACACTTACTGGCCCAACATTAAGAAAGCAACTTTGATGAGTACCAATTCAAGTTCACAGTATCATCACAGTCTAGTATATACAGTCACGAAGCTTGAGTTGTGAGGGTGCTAGGAACAATTGACTGAGCCGGTACAATTTCGCATTGTATGTAATGAGGCGATAATTATTAGCGATCCTAGTGGTTAGCAACTATTTATGGATGCATATTTACTACGTATTGAGCTTCTTGACTGTATATACTAGACTGTGGTATCATAATATAAACATATTATGTAGTTAGTGGGTCTACTGCCGACATGAATGCCACTTATAACTTAATGAAAAATTCGCTAATTTTTTTTCAGTTTTACATTTGATCTATAAATTAGTGTCGTTTTATATTTAATTTGTAGACTAAAGTTGACAATGCCAGAAGAACTACAGTTGATGAATTGGTATTACATTATTAGGAAAATATTCTGCATGTGTTGCTGGTCTAGGACAGAAAGACCTGGGGCCTGTTTCTCAAAACTCACGGACTAGTAATACTAGTCTGTACAGTAGTAATATTAGTTTATTTTACAAGTCTGTGTTTCTAGAAACTACAAGGGTAAAGTAGTAATTGGTCGATTTCACCAGTTCAAAAGTGATTCTGTTTCTCAAAATGCTAATCTAGTTGATTATACTAGTATTTAACAGGAATATTCCTGCAAGACTCTAAAGACTGGTGATTTCTATATTATCAGTTACCAGTGGCAATCTTTCTCAGATAATCAAAACAAAATATTGTAGTTATTTTTTTAATACATGTGGTTTAGTGATTTCGATTGAAGTAGTAAAGAAGTTATGAGAAGAGCTAAAACTATATCGAGAAAGAACAATTATCATTCCTTTACGGGAGCATTGTTTAAATATAATGAACGGTTTAAATAATGTGCTGAAAAGCTTGGAGAGTTGTTAAATATAGTGGGACCTGCCACAAGAAGACAAACAAATAGAAGTCATGCATTATCAGCAAAGCTTCAAATAGAAATACAAATCGGGATGTTGATTATTTTCCAATGCCATCTGGTTTTTCTGGCCTAGACCAGCAACACATGCAGATTTTTTTCCTAATAATCTAATACCAATTCATCAACTGCAGTAATTTTTGCTGGCTTTCCTCCTCCACTGCCAGTTCTTCTGACATTGTCAAGTTTAGCTTACAAATTAAATACAAAACGACACTAATTTATGAATAGATCAAACCTAAAACTGAAAAAAAAAAATAGCGATTTTTTTCAAGTCATAAGTGGCATCCATGTCGCCAGTAGACTCACTTGCTACATAATGTGTTCATATTATGATACTGTGAACTTGAATTGGTACTCGTCAAAGTTGCTTTCTTAATGTTGGGCCAATAAGTGTCCCTAACGTATGCATAATCTTTGTTCTGAGGTATCAGTTCCATAGCCTCACTTATTACAAATTTTTTTGTCCAGTCGTTTACTTTATCATTTTTGTTATTATGCTTGAAAACGCACCGAATGATATATCCTTTGAGTCATTAATCATATTGAGTATAGTTAATTTGCTTTCAATTGATGGAATTTCAAGAGAAGAGAGAAGTAAGAACCAAAACACAAACAACTTAGTCTCCTAACTTCAAATAACAATACCTACCAATGACTATAAACAAATGAACTCAATCAGCTGACCAGTGAAAGAGATCATGTGACTAGTGAAAAATTGTCACAAGTTACTAGACTGGTGAAATAGTTTGAGAAACAGAATCTACTAGAGCTGGTGAAATATACTCTGGTAACTAGTAACTGGTGAACTACTAAACTAGTATTTTTGAGAAACAGGCCACAGTATAAAGAAGATACAGTACAGACAACTCTTGTCGGCACCTTTGATGTTGTTGGTACTAAAATCAAGCTCAGGGAGGTTTAGTTCTCAATGAATCCAACCATGTCGCTAGTATCGGCAGAGCTAACAGCTGATTTTAGCGATCAGCTGTTCAGACATGCTAAACTTTCAAATGAAACTTTGTATTAACTGTTGTAATTATTCCTTTGCCCTGTAGTGACATTTGTGTCTTATTATGTAGGTCTAATGAAAATTCACTTTTTCGTTTCAAAAATACATATAAAATTGCAGCGTTTATGATTGAAGTGAAACATACTATTAGCGAAGTGCTTACCGTTTTATTCTGTTTCTTCATATCCACTGCATTTCATCTTGGATCACAATATGTTGTAAAATACATACATCAGGGAAACATTTAACAAATAAACAAGAATTCGAGGTAACCTGTTATAATTAAAAATGTGTGTTCACTATATATCCGATGTAGGCTACTAATTGTAGGCCTAACTACCTAGGTGTACAAAGAGGGCCTAATAATTATCTACTGCAACTTTTATCAAATAACTACGTACGCAATCCTTAAATCATTATGGATTGCTGCACTTGGTGGACAATGCTTAACTGGCAACAGTTAAATCCCGGTAACTTCTTTCACTTTTCCTTTACTGTATTAGGCTACGTTTGAATTACATTATTCTTACCTTCTTCCATTTTCGTAAAAGATATATTGCAGTAACAACACATTTGAATTAACAAATTCTTACTTTCTTCCATTCTCGTAAAGGATTTTTTGTAGTCAGTAATACAAATTCTTAACTCCATTGCTAGACACAAGAGCCTACACCAAACCCTAATTACGTCTTATAATTTTGTAATAGTCGAACTCAGAAAATAATTCCCTTGCAAAGTTGGTTTATTACTATGGGCAAGAATCATTATGTATGTAAATTTTTACATTTTTTAACTCCTTCATACGTATACTAATTACTTATCTCTATACAAGCCTCGACCCAGGAAATAATGCATTTATGGAGTTCAAACTACGACATATTACTACGCGGGCAAGGGTCATTGGTCATATGAATTTTTATACCTTTTCAATCGCTCTTTCACAGCTAGATCCAAGAGCTAGCTGTACACCAATGTAATCGGATGTAGCCGAGGTTATGTTTTCTTTCACTTATTTAGAGACATTCTATCCAACCGATACAGTTAGAAATTTTAATGTGTATGTTAATTCCAATTTGGAAACCAAAATCAATATCAATGTACAAAATATTACTGTCAATAATAGGAATAATCATGTAGGCCTAAGTATAACGTTACTGGTATGAAATAATATCCATTACTAATATAATGTTATTAGCTAGTCAACAAAATTTTATTATATCCATTGTTTACGCAACTTCATCGAAACGAATGTCATGATCTATGTAGCTAATGATTCAATATTACTTTACCAACATAAGCATCTACCAGTGACTTTAAAATTAGCGTCAATTATTGAATATTTTCATGATGTTTACATACGGAAGTAATTATTATTATGATTATGTTGCCATTCCTTTGCCTCATGTCTTTCAAATTGTTAAAAGATGAATAATAAATCTTTTCAGTTAATATTAAATTATGCCAGCCTGTCGTAGATGAAGAACCATCTGGTGGAGGTTCCAGACAATACACCCGGTTTCGTGACATGCGCACTCAGAATTTGTTCCCACGAAATGGGCTAGTTGACCTTACTGTATCTTCTTTATACTGTGAACAGGCCCCAGGTGATATTATGACGGGGATAAAATTTATGTGTTGGCAACACTGCTGACGGGGATACAATTTATGTGTTGGCGACACTGGTTGTTTTCGGTGCGGCGTTTGAGGAAGAAAATTGTTATTGTAACGGTAAGTAGCAATATTTTATTTTATTTATTAAATTGTGATGTTTATTTAATCTGCGCTTTAGCAGTTATTATTGTGATATTTATATGCTTTAGCAAAAGAACTAGCCAGATATAGAATAGACTTCGTGGGAGTACAAGAAGTTAGGTTAGATGGGAATGGTATGTTACAAATCTTGTTATATTATGGAGAAGGAAACAATAATCACCAATTAGGAACAGGATTCTTTGTTCATAAAATAATAAAATTAGCAGTAAAAAAGGACGAATTTATCAGTGACAGGTTATCGTATTTAGTACTTATCGTAGTTATAAATGCTCACGCCCCTACAGAAGAGAAAGACGACCATATAAAGGATAGCTTCTATGAGGAATTGGAACACACTTTTGATCAGTTATCTAGATATCACATGAAAATTTTATTGAGGGATTTCAACGCTAAAGTAGGACGGGAGGATATTTTTAAACCAACTATTGGAAAAGAGAGCCTACATATAACTAGTTAGGTTAGTTAACTTTTGCCACATCAAAGTAGAGTTAAGTTGTACTGCATTCCACGTCCGACCGCTCGCCCTTATCTCTACTCCGGAACTCTCCCCACTAATCCTGTTACTTACCCTCTTTCGCGCCGCTGAGCTGTCAGGACTAAATAATCGGTCTGTACAACATTCCCTCATAAGGATATACATAAATATACTTGATCACATCTTGATAGATAAACGAAGACATACTAGTATAGTAGATATTCGAACTTTCAGGGAGCAGACTGTAATTCTGACCATTATTTGGTAATTGGAGAATGAAGAAAAAGACTATCAGTAGCCAAGCGAGTAGAGCAACACACTAATATTAGTAGATTCAATATTCTGAAATTAAAGGACGAGGAAACTAAGCAACGTTGTCTGGTCGAAATTTCGAATAGGTTTGCTGCTTTAGCAACTTCCGACGAAGTTGAGGAAGAGTTAGATGTTAATAGCGTATGGGAGAATATCCGAGATAATATCAAAATTGCAGCTGAGCAGAGCATAGGTTATTATGAAACTAAGAAAAAGAAACCATGGTTTGATGAAGGTTGTTCCATTGTACAGTGAGTTCGTAGGTCGGCCAGACGGTTTCGAGTCGTTAAATAACCAACTAAAAAATCAACAAGTAGAATATGTGTTTGAAAATTGAATTCCCGTCTTTCTAAATCATTTCGTATTCATAAACGGTTATTTTTATCGATGCTTCAAATTATCGTTATCTAATGTCGATGGAATTGGTGATGGTGAGATCAGGTCGCCGTGGAACAGTCTGGCCGAGTTACAAACGCACGGTAGTAGATAGAAGGAAACAGGCAAAATTGAAACTCTTACAGGATCCAATTGAGAATAGAGATAATTATTTCAATGAAAGGCTAGAAGCAAGTCGTACACTTAGGAATAAAAAGAGAGATTACTTGAAGGAAAAACTGAAGGAGGTAGAAACAAATAGTAAGAATAAAAACATTAGAGATATCAGCAAGGGTAAACAACCTCCTGTCTTTCTAATCCACAACTATTGTCAGGTCTGGGCAAAATACTGACATCCAAGTATTTCAAATACAAATACAAAATACTTTAAAAAATTGTATTTGAAATACAAATATAAAATACTTAAAAAAAATTAACCAAAATTCATTTGTATTTCAAATACCCGATACAATATATAGGCCTAGACCTAAAGAAATATATCGTTGGCTTACTTAGGGTCACAATCAAACCGTACCAAAAATATGATACATATAAATTCAGTTCTTTTAAATATTTTTCCCTGACATTTTATTTAAGGTATCTGTCCTGTGACGAACAACCTAGTGCATGAATTTTCAAAATGATTTCATATTTATAAATTTAAAATTATCTGAATACCAATTCAGCTCCAAGCAGCCATGTTGAAAGACTATCACTGAATGCAGTATTGTCACCATAGGCAACTCCAGATGCCAGATGCCAGATGCAAAGTTAAAATTTAAAAATGTTAGTTACAGGACACCATGGGTATTGGCAAACACAAAAGATAATTTATAATAGTGTGTGCAGGTTTGAATACATTTTATATTATTCTATACCTTACAGCCATTATGCCAAATTATATTAGGCTACTTGTGACTTTGAAAAATAACTTATAAAGACCTGAAAAAATATAAGGTATGTCCTGTGACTAACTTGAAATTGCTGATTGCCATAAGTATAATCATGAAAAAAGTGGTGAACCGAAAGGAAACAGCTGTTATGACTCACATATCTTCAAACTACATTAAATAAATTTTCAAGTGACATATAACAAGAAACTATAAGATTAATTTTTTTTTTTTTTTTTTTTTTTCACTGTAAAGTGATCACTTACTGTGGAATGACCCTATAACAATATTGTATTATAGCATGGGAACTAAAGGGGGTCACTTGATCCACCAGATTTCTTTTACAGAGCCCTCATAAAATTCCTTTGCTAGGGGATGAAATAAATAGAGAGAATTTGCAATTTACGAGATATAAAATCTTTGTAAGGGTGACTTCTTATTCAAATATAAATGTTTGTTATTTGAAATACAAGTATTGAGCGCATGTTTGTAAAGAACTAATTTTGGACATGCGACGCAATCTTCCTTATAAATATATATTTCAGTATCCTATTACATCATCAGTGAATGCGCATCATTACAGAACTTCTTCCTCATTTCTAGAGCCCTGCAAGTGACATCTCAATGAAGGTGTGGTCGAAAGCAGCATTGCGACGGATCCTGCAGCCATCAATGTTGTTTTCTCTTCTCATAGTTCAGAGTAATGTTGAATTGTACTCAATTATTTTTTTAGTTCAGGATTCGTAAATATCTACAACAGTTTCTATTCTCATCTTATTGTATTGTATTGTATTTATTAACGTTCCATGATATTCATACATTGCTTACCGCTAGAATATGGAACAAGTCAAAAAACTTAGGGGAGAGTCGGGTAGTATCGGACATCGGGTAGTATCGGACAGTGCGTTTCTTTCATCTACCACCATATGGTTGTACCTGAATGACATGGTTACGTTTCTCTATGCGACATCACAGAAACGTAACCATGTCAATCAGGTACTATCATCGTGTGGTAGATGAAAGAAACTCACTGTCCGATATTACCCGATGTCCGATACTACCCGACTCTCCCCTAATACTATTATAAAGTCTTAATTTATAGTCACAGTCTAGATGAAATATATACAGACGAGATTTACAATATAGTCTACTAGTACAACACAAAGTTTTAGTATCAATTTCATGAAGTGTTATTGAATGTCATGAATTCACCTACAGATTAGAAGGCGTGAGAAATTAGGTACTTCTTTAATTTGGTCCTAAATAATTTTATATTTTGAGTTTCATTTTTTATATCGATAGGGAGGCTATTAAAAATTTTTACTGCCATATAAAGCACTCCTTTTTGATAGCACGATAGACTTGCTGATGGAGTATGAAAGTCATTTTTTTGACGTGTATTTATGCTATGAACTGTTGAATTAGTTACAAAGTTTTCACGATTACATATGAGGAAGATTATTAATGAAAAGATATACTGACAAGCCATGGGCATTATTTGTACTTTTCTGAAAATAGTCCTACACGATTCCCTAGATTTGGCACCTACTATTATTCTAATTACTCTTTTTTGTAATAGAAATATACTGTTACTATCTGTGGAATTTCCCCAGAATATTATTCCAAAACTTATTACCGAGTGGAAGTATGCAAAGTACAGTATATCGTTTTAAGGTATTGATATTTACTATCTTTTGCATAGATCTAATAGCAAAACAAGCTGAATTTAGTTTGGGGGTAATTTCTTTAATATGATTTTTCCAATTTAACACATTATCGATTTTTAAGCCAAGAAATTTGGTTGTTGTTGTTTCTAATAGGGATCTGTTGTTAATTATTGCGCTAGAAATTTGCGAGGTTGAATTTGGATAGGATTTAAATTGAACTATGTTAGATTTGTTACAATTTAATACCAATTTATTGGCTGAGAACCAGTCACATATTTTGAAGAGAATTTCCTCTGTTGAAGATTGGAATGTGTTGGAGTTATTGGCTGTAATTACTATACTTGTGTCATCTGCAAATAATATGGGATGACCTACATCTTTTATTAGGGGGGCAAGATCATTTATAAACACTAGAAGAAGTAGGGGACCTAATATTGATCCTTATGGAGACGAATTAAAACATTTCAGAGTGCATGTAGTCGTCAAATTTACGTTTTCTTCTCATAATTTGGAGGCGCTTTGAATTTAGCTAAATCTATTTTCAGAATTTAGGCATTCGTAGAATTTATAATATTTTTACATTTCTCTCAGTTTAGAAACGCATTAACTAAGTCTATTTTCACAGTTCAGGATTTCGTCGAATTATACAAAATATACTCCTTCCACAGGTCAATTACGTATAGAATCCTGCAAGATTTCTGCTCTCACTTTTTCGAAAATATAATCATCTAACAATAATTATTATCTTTTTCCACAGCTTTGAATAGCGTGCACTTCTTCACGATCTACTGTTGTGATTGTTCAATCAGCTCGTCCTGTACTCAAGTGCCAATGGTTTTCGCAGGCCACATCACTATATTCTTGGGGTGCTTAATTGCAGGTAATGAACATTTAATTTAATTAATTCTGTACGTTATTTCTCTCTTGTTAAAACCTGGTTTGCTTCATAATTAATTGCCAGTAGCCTTTTGTATTGCTTACTTACTTACTGGCTTTTAAGGAACCCGGAGGTTCATTGCTGCCCTCACATAAGCCTGCCATTGGTTCCTATCCTGAGCAAGATTAATCTAGTCTCTATCATCATATCCCACCTCCCCCTTTTGTATTACTACCATCCATAATATTAAATTGGAATTATATGTAATTATTTTCACCCATAACTATAGTAAATGCAGTATTTTAATCTTCCTGCGGTAGCAGACTTATAAAAGTAATGTTTATAATACTATATGTAATTTATTATCAATATCATAATGTGTATTTCTAATTAGATACGTATAACTTAGAGTTGCCAGATGGCAGTATAAATATTAGGGAAATTCCCTTTTTTTGTACAAAAATTCGGGAAACTGATATTTTAGATATATCACACTGTTTCTTAAACTAAGTAAGATAGCAGGCCGAAACATTTTAACAAGGTAGTATAAAATTTAACATAAGAAAGACAAATAATACGTTTTCCGAAGTGATACAGTGTTAAAAGTTGTGTAATCAAGATGTATAAGTAAGATTATTTATTCCATTGACTGGAAAAAGTTATGAAACTTAATTGATGAGTATCATAAACAAAAGAATATTTCCAAGTTTAGGCTACTTCAATTTGACTGTTTAATATTTCTCTTAACAGTGACACATCATTTCTCACATCATTATAAAAATCTTGAAAGTCCAGTTTTGAATTGTCACAGCCTTAAAATTTCTGATTTAATTAAAACAGTGGAGCATCTATTTCTGCCGTTTGACCATTTGTGATTCATTGTGAGCTTTGTTAGTATTATTCTGCGTGGGCGGAAAGTCAATTGTATACATCTTACCACCTTCTTAAATAAACACTTTTTTTTTTTTTTTGAAAGAGGATCCTCATCCCCAGAATTTTGCATCCCTAAATATGTAGACAGCATAATTAAGCCACGCATTACTTTAAATTTACTATTTATTATTTAGATCACATAATAGAAAACACGGAAATTTTACTTGAAGCAAGTAAAGCGATCGGTTTGGAAGTAAATCCCGAAAAGACAAAGTATATGATTATGTCTCGTGACGGGAATATTGTACGAAATGGAAATATAAATATTGGAGATTTATCCTTCGAAGAGGTGGAAAAATTCAAATATCTTGGAGCAACAGTAACAAATATAAATGACACTCGGGAGGAAATTAAACGCAGAATAAATATGGGAAATGCGTGTTATTATTCGGTTGATAAGCTCTTATCATCCAGTCTGCTCTCCAAAAATCTGAAAGTTAGAATTTATAAAACAGTTATATTACCGGTTCTTCTATATGGCTGTGAAACTTGGACTCTCACTCTGAGAGAGGAACATAGGTTCAGGGTGTTTGAGAATAAGGTGCTTAGGAAAATATTTGGGGCTAAGCGGGATGAAGTTACAGGAGAATGGAGAAAGTTACACAACACAGAACTGCACGCATTGTATTCTTCACCTGACATAATTAGGAACTTGAAATCCAGACGTTTGAGATGGGCAGGGCATGTAGCACGTATGGGCGAATCCAGAAATGCATATAGAGTGTTAGTTGGGAGACCGGAGGGAAAAAGACCTTTAGGGAGGCCGAGACGTAGATGGGAGGATAATATTAAAATGGATTTGAGGGAGGTGGGGTATGATGATAGAGACTGGCTTAATCTTGCACAGGATAGGGACCGATGGCGGGCTTATGTGAGGGCGGCAATGAACCTTCGGGTTCCTTAAAAGCCATTTGTAAGTAAGTAAGTAATAGAAACACAAAGACACATTTCCAAAATAAAGTGAAAATCCGGATTTCCGCTTTCTCATGACGTCGCTATCGAGTATTGATTAGTGTGAGAGTGATCATGATCGAGTGATTACTCGTACACTGGTGTTCAAAGATATCTGACCTACGATTTTATGATCGTGTAAGCAAACTTTCTAACTATGGGATAAGCCAGAACCAAAGATATAAAGAAATTGATAAACCTTGAGAGAGTTCCACTAGTTGGCACCATTATTGAGGTGATTAAAAAAAGCGCCAGAGAAAATAATAATGTAGATTAAGCATAAATTATTCTCATAATTTATTGGCAATATCAGCTGTATCCAGCTAAACCGAGTATTGTTTTACAATCAATAGTGTGGTATGAAAAAGTGAATTCTATAATGCGGGTATATTTATGTACCATTGGCGACACTGAATATTATCTTCGCCATCTATTCATAGAAGTAATAGCTAAAGAACCCACACTTACACCAACAAATTATCGACCACTATCTATTAGTAGATTCAGGTATCTTTGAACTTCAATGTACGTATATGTTGAGCAAGTTTCAGTGCCCTGTAGCACTGGAAGCATGAACATTACGTCATATTTAAATGGCTGTGCTCTTGAATTTGAATTCCATGCAAACTTCACAAGCTGTTTTCTCACACTTCTTCTTTCAACACCATGTTTAAAAGTGTAAAGACTTACAATTTTGATGCTGGGAACATGAAAGTTTTACTACATGTTCTATATATTGTGATTAACAAAACAAAGTAGCATTTTTTTATAAATTAAATACTTTCGAAATTAAAAATAAAACATAATATTTAGTTGAAAATAAAAATTTGAAATTTTGAAGTTGCATATATTTTTAGAAAATATGCTTTCCGTTTATAGATGTAAATTTAAAATTCTATATACTGATAGATAGTTATTTTCTAACCATATCATACATTTTGTAAAAAAAAGTCATGCATGAAACTTGATTAAATTTTGTAAGAGGAGATAGATTTTGGAAATATACAAATTTTTAAATTTTAATAACTCAAAAACCATTCATGTTATCATAAAAAGGTAAAAGGTAAAGGTATCCCCGTAACATGCCATGAAGGCACTTGGGGGGCATGGAGGTAGAGCCCCATGGTTTCCATGACCTCGGCACTAGAATGAGGTGGTGTGGTTGGCACCACGCTCTGATGCTGCAACTTAATATGCAAGAATACTTATAGGAAGAGTATAAAATTTACAAAATATGAAAGTCTATACCTTAAAAATGATATAAAACAAAAAAATTTACCCCTCACCCCTCTCAACGTATGTACTATTATCTAAAGCATGCATCAACGAAGTAGGACAATCTCGAAAATTTGTTTTCAGCTCGATTTTTTTTTATTTCCTCAAATTTTTTCCACCGCTACGAATTCGCCACCCTGGGACCGGGCTCATGTGACCTAATTGTAAGTATATTAGGTATACTTTCATTTCTAAATATGATAATGCAGTATTTTAAGTGAACCCCACCTAAACTGATAGATCATTGCAGTGCGCTACTGTTCCCACTACATTTTCATAATATTCTACTGTACAAATTTCACGAGAGGATTCTTGCGAGGGGAATATGGCCCTTGCGGCATATGAGGAGAGGGTAAGCTAGTAATTCAGCGTCTCTGAAGGAGCAGGTGGATGGGGTGGTGTCATTGCCAGCTGGGACAAACAAGGTTCAATCATTGGCCAGTCGGTTCCGTGTTGGGAGTTGGTTTTAAGAGTGGAGGGAAAACTCGTATTCCTTACATGGATCTTCTCCTAAAATACGAACAGTATTGGTTTATGCAATGGAACGTAAACATATCTTATGTGTTACACAGTCTCTAATTTAATGCGCGATCATACAGTTTGAAGAATGGTTACTGAACTGTTTGCTTTGATCCAGGTTTTGGCTTGATACTGAGGACCATTACGTCTCATGAGTTGCGTGCAAGAGAAGGAAACAGCCTTACACTACAAACATACGTGGAATTACAGGAAGATAATCTGTGGTTATTTGGACCAGGAAACATTGAAATAGGCGACTCCGATCAGAGGGTAGACATAACCAGAGAGGAGTTGGTGATATAACTTCATATCTGGAGAGTAGATCGTTTCCAATCTGGGGTCTACTTCCTAAAGGGGTTTGATGTCTGGAGTAATGCACAACTTAACTGGTCTGTTATATTAGAAGGTTGTTGTTGTTTTCTAATGCTAGGCGTTTGACAATAAAGTAATTTGACCTCTTGCACTCCAATATTTTTTAAAGATATTATCATGGTCAATCACTGAAGCACAGATTTTGAGGTGTTCCGAATCCATTTCTTGGTTTGAGTTGCACAATGGGCAGTTAGGGAACTGATATATTCCAATTCTATGCAGGTGTTTGGCCAAACAATCATGGCCTGTTGCCAATCTAAATGCAGCTACAGACGATTTTTGTGGTAAATCGGGAATTAACTGTGGATTATGATGCAGAGAGTTCCATTTTTCCCCTTGAGATTGTGTTATCAAATTTTGTTTTTGAAGTCTAAGTATGTAGATTTAATAAATCTTTTCACAGAGTAATACGTAGATTTAGTAACAGGTCTGTAAGTAGCAGTGCTGCCCTTCTTTGCTAAAGCATCCGCATTCTCGTTTCCCAGGATTCCACAATGGGATGGTATCCATTGGAATACAATTCTTTTATTGAGTGACATTAATTGAGAGAGCATTTTAGTTATTTCTGCTGTTTGAGATGAAGGTGTGTGTTCAGAAACTATTGATAGAATAGCTGCTTTGGAGTCTGACAATATGTTGTTGTTTTCTAATGCCAGGCGTTTGACAGTAAAGTCATTTGACCTCTTGCACTCCATTATTTTTCAAAGATATTATCATGACCAGTCAATGAAGCACAGATTTAGTCTCACAATATAACTGCATTCTTAAATTTATTGATGTGGCATAGAAGATTCCTGAGACTTTCACTTATTGCAATGATTTCTCCATCAAAACTTGTTGTTCCATATCCAAGAGATCTATAAAGTGAGAAGAGACAGCACATAACACCTGCACCGGCACCTTGTTCTCTGGAGATCAAGGATCCGTCGGTGTATAAATGAAGCCAGTTTTGTGGAGGGTACATAATATTAATTGTCTCTAAAGACAATTGTTTCATTATTTCAGTGTTTATTTCTGATTTCAGTATTTCTTCTGTTAAATTTAGATTATTTCTATATTTAAGATGAGTTTATAGTTCTTAAATATTAATAAATATTGCTCAACTCTACCACACTGAACACGTGTGTTGAGTGCTCATATACTGTATGCTTGCAGTTGCGGCTGATTTTCACGTTTCCATGGGTACCATCTCCACGTTTGACGTACCTGAAGTGTCCTGCACAGCTCAGCAATACGATGACGTCACATGGACAAAAATCAGAAACTCCTTTCCGAACATGAACAATGCGAGGTGAGTATCTCTCATACAAATATTTATATTTTATGAATTAATTAGATCCAATTACATTTCAAGTTGCAGGTTTATGTCTCTACTGAACTATAGCAATCAGATTTCAAATACTCCATTCTCTACATTGTTCGGTTTATTTTCTCTGTACTTTTTCCTTTTTCGACAAAATTTAATTTCTGCAATTTTAAAGTGTAAAAAATTTGATTTGTTTCATTTGTCATTTTACATTTTGTTTCTTCTGAAATCAAATCTTTTTGTTTCTGTTTGATTTAACATGGAGTTTCATGAGACTGGGACAGAAATAACATATTGTTGACACATTCATTCATCATTCATTTAACCCATAGTTACATAGTCGGAACATAGATCCTTCCAAGCGGAGGTTTCCATATCTGCGAGGAATTTAGTTACACTTATTTTCCGACAGGGGGCAGATGGACAAGTGATAGGCTCATCGCCTCAAAAGGAACCTATATTCCATTTCTGAAATCTGTAAAGTAAGTTGATGAGCTGATGAGAAGCGAATGGGCGGAGTCTATAAATGCGGAAGTGTCTTGCGGGCTGCATTGTTTATTTTAGTCCTGGACCACAGTTTTCAAGTGAGAGCAAAATTTCTTTCACTGCCTTACTCCTAAACGAACACAAATTAAATTTTGAAAACGATTTTCCTCATCTTATCCCATTAAGGAAAAATTACATTTAAGTTTTTGAAAATTTCAAACATAAAAATTAAAAAATGTAAGATTTTACAGTTTTAAATTAACTTTCAGGATACAGTTTATAGTTTGGCACTTAGTTACAATAATCAGCTTCATTTATGTGCAAGATTGATGAAAATATTCAACTCTAAGTGCACTTTGTGTTAACATTAGTGTTGTAAAATGCTGTAAACTGAACCTGTAGAAAAATAATCCTGAGGGTATGAAAAATTGTAAAATGAAACATACAGCTTCCTGACTGTATGAAACATTAATATAATCAAACTCTACCGCCAAATTCGAATCGTTATTACACGGAAAGTGTGTAAAAATTGGCAGAATGTGACGGAATGACACTTGCTGAACTACACTTCCAGTTTAAAGAAAGGGTGTTGCCAGCCAGTAAACACTCAGCTAATTAAATCTGATTAGTGTCTGTTTTGGAAAGTCAAAATGACGATTTTTTTTTTAATTTCCCGGCCTCTACAGTCCATATGGCTGGGGGTAGGGGTTGTCCTTTGCACCACAGATAGAGTTGAAGGAGCTCCATCCGCCCCACTTATCACCAATTTTATCACTACACATACAGCGGAGTTATGTTGGCAGAATAGAGGTTTTTTTGGTGTTTTTTTCTCGAAAATTAGCTTGTGTTCAGCATTCCCAATTTGATGCTATCTTCAGCGTAGTAAGTCAAGGGGGAATACAACACCATACTCCGTTCCTCGATATCGCCATTATTTCCTGAGATTAGAGACAAACATTTGAGGTAGTCAAAAAAAAGTCTAGAAAAAAAGTACAACAGAATTGTTCGCTTTTACATGTGATTACTACATAACATGCGGGGATGCTACTGTGAACAGGACGGGTCTCTGAGCTCCTTCGTTCTCCTCTTGTAGAGAAACATCTGTTTTGGAAGGTCAACATGACCATTTTTTGAAATTTTGTCGGCCTCTCCCGTCCAAATGCACGGGGATAGAGAGTTGTCCTTTATACTGAAGATAGACTTCGAGGACCTGTATTCAACGCACTCATCGGCTTTCTACTCACTACATGTACTGCAGACTTATGGCGGCAAGAATGTGGGAGAAATAGTAACTCCCATTTTTTTTTTTTCCGAAAATCAGCTTGTGTTCGCGGATTCCCATTTTGATGCTATCGTGTAAGAAGTAAGTCAAAGGAGATTACAGGACCGCATCCTGTTCCTCGGTATCGCCATTATTTCCGGAATTCCGGACTGAAATATTTTAGGTACCCAAAAAACCAGGCTGGAAAAAGGATTCTACAGTTAAAAGGCCAGGTCTATGAGCCGCTTCGTTCTCCTTGTGTAGAAAAAAGTCAGTTTTGGAAGGTCAAAATGATCATTTTTTTAAATTTTCCCGGCCTCTCCCATCCAAACGCACGGGGATACAGAGTTGTCCTTTATACTGGAGATAGAGTTCGACGAGCTGTATTCAACGCACTCATCGGCTTTGTTGTGACTACACGTACTGTGGAGTTATGGCGGCAAGAATGTCGGCGGAATGGTGGTTTAAACCCTACCCCTTTTTACTCGAAAATCAGAAAGTGTTCTCGATTGCCATATTGATGATATCGTGTAAGATGTAAGTCGGGGGGTAATACAGGGCCGCAACCCCTTCCTCGGTATGGCCATAATTTCCGGAATTAGAGACTCAAATGTTTTAGTTACCAAAAATTAAGGCTACAAAAAGTGCGCTGGATTTGCCGGAATTTTGCGGTCATTACTAGGGAAGATGCGGGGGTTGCTACAGTTAAAAGGCAGGACCTCTGAGCAGCTTCGTTCTCCTTGTGTAGAAAAAAATCTGTTTTCGAAGGTCAACATGATCATTTTTTGAAATTTTGCCGGCCTCTCCTGTCCAGACGTAGGAGGATAGACAGTTGTCCTTTATACAGGAGATAGAGTTCGGC
This sequence comes from Periplaneta americana, assembly GCA_025594305.2. Lineage (NCBI taxonomy): Eukaryota > Metazoa > Arthropoda > Insecta > Blattodea > Blattidae > Periplaneta > Periplaneta americana. The sequence goes on along the minus strand of JAJSOF020000021.1, from coordinate 42,600,404 downwards.
GAGCTGTATTCAACGCACTCATCGGCTTTGCTGTGACCACACGTACTGTGGAGGTATGGCGGGAAGATATTCGGTGGAAGGGTGGTTTAAACCCTTTCTCTTGTTTTCTCTAAAATCATAATGGGATGATGTGGGGATGATACACTTAAATGGATGGGAGTCTGAGCCGCTTCGGTCTCCTTGTGTAGAAAAAAGTCTGTTTTAGAAGCTCAAAATGACCTTTTTTTTTAATTATGCCGGCCTCTCCCGTCTAAACGCATGGGGGTAGAGAGTTGTCCTTTATACTGGAGATAGAGTTCCACGAGCTATATTCAACGCACTCATCGGCTTTGTTGTGACTACACGTACTGCGGAGTTATGGCGGCAAGAATGTCGAAAATCAGAAAGTATTCGCATTTGCCATTTTGATGCTATCGTGTAAGAAGTAAATCAAGGGGGAATACGGGGCCGCATCCCGTTCCTCGGTATGGCCATTATTTCCGGAATTAGAGACTCAAATATTTGAGGTACCCTTCCCCTCTTTTTCTCGAAAATCAGAAAGTGCTCGCGATTGCCATTTTGATGCTATCGTGTAAGAAGTAAGTCAAGGGGGAATACAGGGCCGCATTGCGTTCCTCGGTATGGCCATTATTTCCGGAATTAGAGACTCAAATATTTCAGATACCCAAAAATTAACGCTAGAAAAAAGTGCGGCGGATTTGGCGGAATTTATCGGTGATTTCTAGGGAAGATGCGGGGATGCTACAGTTAAAAGGGCGGGCCTCTGAGCCGCTTCGTTCTCCTTGTGTAGAAAAAAGTCTGTTTTGGAAAATCAAAATGACCATTTTTTTAAATTTTTCGGCGGAAGGGTGGGCCTCGAAAATCCTGTCCTTAAAACGCAGGAGGATAGAAGGTCAAAATGACCATTTTTTTAATTATGTGTCCTTTATACAGGAGATCGACGAGTATTCAATGCACTTCGGCTTTGTTGTGATCTGTATTCAAGAAACGCAATCATCAGCTTTGTAAGAAGTGAGTGAATACAGGGCCGCACGTTCCTCGGGAGGCCATTATTTGAATTAGAAACTCAAATATTTCAGGTACCCAAAAAGATATTCGGAATTTATCGTGAAGGAAGATGGGGGTTTATAGCCCCTGTTCTCCTGTTGTTTTTTGGAAGGAAAATCATTTTTTAATGCGATGATGTGGGAATGTTACTCACTTAAATGGAGTTAAGGCGGCAAGAATGTCTGGTTTTTAGCCGAAAATCAGAAAGTGGTCGATTGCCATTTTGATGCTATCGTGTGTAGTCAAAAAAGTCTGTCATTATTTTTAGAAGGTCAAAAAAATGACCATTTTTTTTGATTATTGCGGGAATGTCGTCCTCTCCCTCCTTGTGTAGAAAAAAAGGTCAAAATGACCATTTTTTGAAATTTTGCCGGGGCAGGGGAATAGAAGTTGTCCTTTATACTGGATTAAGGCTAGAAAAAAGTGCGGCGGATTTGGCGGAATTTATCGGTGATTACTAGGGAAGATGCGGGAATGCTACAGTTAAAAGGGCGGGCCTCTGAGCCGCTTCGTTCTCCTTGTGTAGAAAAAAGTCTGTTTTGGAAGGTCAAAATGACCATTTTTTGAAATTTTGCCGGCCTCTCCCGTCCAAACGCAGGGGGATAGAGAGTTGTCCTTTATACTGGAGATAGAGTTCGACGAGCTGTATTCAACGCACTCATGGGCTTTGTTGTGACTACACGTACTGCGGAGTTAAGGCGGCAAGAATGTCGGCGGAAGGGTGGTTTAAACCCTTCCCCTTTTTTTCTCGAAAATCAGAAAGTGTTCGCGATTGCCATTTTGATGCTATCGTGTAAGAAGTAAGTCAAGGGGGAATACAGGGCCGCATCCCGTTCCTCGGTATGGTCATTATTTCCGGAATTAGAGACTCAAATATTTCAGGTACCCAAAAATTAAGGCTAGAAAAAGTGCGGCGGATTTGGCGGAATTTATCGGTGATTACTAGGGAAGATGCGGGAATGCTACAGTTAAAAGGGCGGGCCTCTGAGCCGCTTCGTCATCGGCTTTGTTGTGACTACACGTACTGTGGAGTTAAGGCGGCAAGAATGTCGGCGGAATGGTGGTTTAAACCCTACCCTTTTTACTCGAAAATCAGAAAGTGTTCTCGATTGCCATATTGATGATATCGTGAAAGATGTAAGTCAGGGGGAATACAGGGCCGCAACCCCTTCCTCGGTATGGCCATAATTTCCGGAATTAGAGACTCAAATGTTTTAGTTACCAAAAATTAAGGCTACAAAAAGTGCGCAGGATTTGCAGGAATTTTGCGGTCATTACTAGGGAAGATGCGGGGTTGCTACAGTTAAAAGGCAGGACCTCTGAGCAGCTTCGTTCTCCTTGTGTAGAAAAAAATCTGTTTTCGAAGGTCAACATGATCATTTTTTGAAATTTTGCCGGCCTCTCCTGTCCAGACGTAGGAGGATAGACAGTTGTCCTTTATACAGGAGATAGAGTTCGGCGAGCTGTATTCAACGCACTCATGGGCTTTGTTGTGACACACGTACTGTGGAGGTATGGCGGGAAGATATTCGGCGGAAGGGTGGTTTAAACCCTTTCTCTTGTTTTCTCTAAAATCATAATGGGATGATGTGGGGATGATACACTTAAATGGATGGGAGTCTGAGCCGCTTCGGTCTCCTTGTGTAGAAAAAAGTCTGTTTTAGAAGCTCAAAATGACCTTTTTTTAATTTTGCCGGCCTCTCCCGTCTAAACGCATGGGGGTAGAGAGTTGTCCTTTATACTGGAGATAGAGTTCCACGAGCTATATTCAACGCACTCATCGGCTTTGTTGTGACTACACGTACTGCGGAGTTATGGCGGCAAGAATGTCGAAAATCAGAAAGTATTCGCATTTGCCATTTTGATGCTATCGTGTAAGAAGTAAATCAAGGGGGAATACGGGGCCGCATCCCGTTCCTCGGTATGGCCATTATTTCCGGAATTAGAGACTCAAATATTTGAGGTAC
>JAJSOF020000021.1:42584607-42597290 GCA_025594305.2 Periplaneta americana | reverse complement strand
TAAATATAGTCTACTTAGTGTATATCAGTATTTTGAATAATCAATCTTTATGGATTGACAAAAAAACAAGTTACACGTCACTGTTTTTATATATATTTACTTTCTATTACACTTACAAACGTTTTCACCCTCCAAGGGACATCATCAGGTATGAAATAATATTCAAATATCTAAAATCAAATGTAGGTAAAGGAAGATGTATTGTGTTAGTATGAGAATGTACTGCATGGAAGACTCTGTCACATTGTGGGTTATACCCTAGATCATATATACCCAGATTGCTCGGCGTTATAGATTTTGACGGTAACAACTTTTGTTATGTTTACTATGGTGCCATCTAGTTGTTACATAAGGAGTCACGTCATAACTCCCATTTGAATTGCATTAGCGACTGTACTGCCATCTCGTGTTCGTTTACGGCGGACGAGTGGCGATCCTGGCGGTTGTTCTATTCAAAGTGCAACCGATTTTAAATAGGAAAGATCTGTCTATAATTATGTTATCTGGGGTTATACATATAGCAATAAAAGCAACCAAATATTGTACAACGTGACGTGAGTCAAGATGTCGTGAATTATTTAAAAAAGACACAAATTACATATTATGTACACATTACTAGGAAATATAAAACACTTGTGAATGGAATATGCGCTTGTACAAATTTGTGTACAAAAGCCATGTGCCTTGCAAAGTGAATAAAAACAATACTGTATACGGTAACTTTTGGTAAAAACTGTCTTTGAAGATTGTTTGTTCCATTTAGATATACTGTGAACCTGTAGGCACTGCTTGTTGTGAGAGTGTGTATGATAAAAACTTGTGTGTATATGGATATACGTCATTATTATTTTGTAGTGATCAAATAATATGCATTTAAATTATCTCCCTTTTCATTTGTGTTTTCCAATTTCCAAATGCAGATGTGACATTGAATATCTTGGGTCATAAAGAAAATGAACAAAATGCTATGGAGAAGATAGTATAGGCTAGACGTAAAATGTTCTGAACAAAAAAAAAAAAAAACAATTGGACGAAAGCTTCAAATGGACCAATGTTAAAATTGGACGAAAATTCTGTTAATTGTTTCTTGCATATATTATGTAACAGTATCTCTCTCGTTTCCTCCTCTTCAATTAATGCACATGATATAATTGAGGACCGTTTTTGCAAAACTTGTTAACTGCAAAATTTTCAAAATTAAGATTTTGATGGATTCGTTAACATAAGGCAGGCCTCTACATGGTGTTAAAGGCGTCCTAGTAAAATGTGATTATTTCTCTTCATTGTAGTGTGTCAAAGTGTGATCATTTTTCCAAAATTTGCTTTCTGCTATGTGAGAGTTATAGCAAAATTTTGCTTACTACAGTGTTTTGTCTCTCCTGTAAAATTTAGTTTTTTCAGTTAGCAAGTTTTGCAAAAACCGGTCCTCAATTACAAATTCTTCTCCGCTATCACTCATGAATTAATAGGTCTAATCTCAAAACTCCCTTTAAGCTACATTGAGTAGCGAAATCCTGTTTCTCCTTCCAGCTATAGGGACTGAGCAGGATCATAATTTTCCATACATTAACCCTACTGATTGGGTGATCGTTCACCTCTGCTGAGGGATGTGAACGTGAAGCCATCAATCGGCTTGTAGACCTCGACCCTTCATGGCTGTCACGCCACGGATTTGTTTGTTATTTCTTGTACAAAAAAAAATGAGAATCTCATTATACGATGAAGAGTTAATACCACAAACAACTTCAAAGGACATAAAAATTAATCCCGCAGTAATTAATGTGCAGTGACATAATGGGTTGTATAGGCATAGGAAACATATGTAAAGGTCATGAGGGACATAGAGTTGTGCCAGTCGTTAGTACACAATACATTAACGCAATAAGCTTGCCCTCAAAACAGAAGTGAAACCAAATCTCGTTTCTGTCTGGTCAGGTACAACAAAGGTTTCAGTTGTAATCCTGATACACTTGTCGAAATGTCGCCTAGAACTCTGCGGATTATATTCGTACTGCATAAAACAAACCTCCGAGAGTGTGTGTCTTCATTACTAAATTGAAGGCCTCGGTGCTACGTAGGTCTAAGTGAGGATCACGTAAGAGCAGTTCCTAAAATGCTAATTTGGCCGTCTCTTCAGTGTTGCCAACTAATACCAGATATCACCAAAGAGAGTAAAATCACAACGCCACCTACAATAATAATAATAATAATAATAATAATAATAATAATCTAATATTAAGAATAACGATGTCTTGCTTATTTACTTATTTACCACATCTCATCTTTATGTTCGGAGGTGTTTTCTAAATAGTATAATTTTTGGAAAGAGTATATTTTCCCCCTGGACATCTCGCACATTATGTCGATAGTTAGTAGATTAATATGATCTAATATTAAAATGTATTTTGTCTGACAACATGAGATTCATTGCTTTGACTAAACAGTTTACGATTCAGTAGACCAGGCCTGCAGAACCCGTAAGTGTGGGAAGTATGACGTCAGCCTCACTCCACGTCTGTTGGGAATGATCAACTTCCGCGTAGAGTTGTTTACATTCTCTGCCCGTGCAAAGGTCCATCAGTGGCGGCATGTAGTTTTCAAAAAGAATTGTAATAAATTCATTGATTTATAATGCGTTATCTCGTTTCAAGGTTTACAATTATGCTAGATTTCCTGTCAGTAGTCTCTTTGAGATTTCTTTGCACCTAGCATGCTTTAGATTTTCGAAAACTTTCCTCCTATCATCACCTACGGAAACATAAATTTATAGCATTTATAGCATTATAGTATGAATCTTGAAAATCACTATTAATTTAAATTCAAAATGAACACAACGAGTGACATCCTTAATTTAACAGTATATAAATAAATAATCAATATAAAGTTCGTAATAATGAACTTACCCTAAAGTTTGTGCATTCCATAATTCTTAATATGGGGGCTTTGTTGAAATGTGGTTAATATTGAAATGACGAGTAGAAATAAATTGGGTGGGACACAGTAAACAAGCAATTCTTTCGTCTTCAACAACAAAATAATCATTCCCATTTCCTTTGGAAGTAGTATTTCTTCACGGGTTTAGATTTTGCCATATTTCAGTTCTCTTTCAACTGCAGTAGGCGTATTTATTTATTTATTTATTTATTTATTTGGCTGGAGTGAGTTACAATGTTCAATGACAGTATTGACATCTGGTCATATAGCTATCACTCACTAATCAACGTACAATTTATTTATCGTCCTATTACTAGTAAACCAGTTTAGACCAGTAAAAACAGGAATTAAAACTTTATTAATGCACGAAAAATCATAATAAATTTTTCAAATAAAATAATTGGTTTTTTGCCTGTATGCAACATTTCGGACTTATTTAATTTCAGTAGAATACAGAGCACGGAAAGACAAGACGGGGACTGTACTTGGCTTATTTTACACAAAAAGTGGACTTAATCGACTTTACTAGTAATAGGACGATATATATTATATATACATTATATGCACACATACATTTTTAAATTTATTTTACGTGTCTTTTAACTTATTTATTTACCTAATTCATTTTTCTCTTACTTTCTAAATGTATGTTCCTAAGGATTTTATTATCTGTTCATTCGTAATTCTTGATAGCATATTGTATACCTGCCGCCTCGAGAATGAGTATTGATACAGCCGAGCGTAACTAGAACGCCATGACCGCTCTGGTAGAAAAGGTGGTGGGGTAAGAAGGGTTAGTAAGGCAGGCGCTCTGAGGAGCTACAGTTCTGCAGATCTGCACTAGACCCAACTTTAAAATAACTCAATCAAACAACTGAAATAGAATTTCATTCTTTCATCTCATTTTCTCGTTTCCTCGCTTAGTTTTTCAGTATTGAGAATCGTATTTTAATGGATCACACATTAGACAGATATGCATTGCTGACCTGTCTGGGGAGAGGAAGAATCCCAGGAAAAGTTCCAACTGTGATCTTGCCCACCACGAGTATCATTATGTAATCTATAAATGAGAGGTCTGATATCTGACCAGTACTCGAACCGGAACCACCTGAATGAAAGACTAGTGACCTAGATCATGCAACCACCGTAGAACTAACGAGTCTGTGGAAGACACAAAATGAACTGGAGGCAACCGGAAACCTTTTGTATTAAACCAAACCGATCTGAATAATTACTCCTCAAACTCTTTAATTCTTGGTGATTATGATAATGATATGACTCCTGGCTCCGAATCATTTCACTCGTTATAGATCTCATTCGCCACTAATTATTCGCCTTAATGAGACTGGATAATTTTCAAAAGTTCTATGTCTGAAATTGTAATCAATTCTGTAACGGACATAATTAAGTTATATCATTAAATTCTTTTGATTTCTTTTTAGTGCTGTTAGTTACCTTTTACTTTCTTTAGGCTAGAAGTAGCATTGCACTACTAAATTTAATTATGAATTTAATAATGCCAATTAACAGTCCTGATTGACTAACTCTTACGTCCTTTAGAATATTTGCCCTTTCACCCGTTTGGTTCTCTCTCCTTTAAAGGGGAGGTTTTTGTACTGCTGATATTCACTTTGCATTCCTCCCACGCAGGCCAGGAAGTGGGAACCGAAAACATATGCTAGCATCGTTTATTTCTCTAATATCGGGCGCGAAGATGATATTTTAACATGGCGGTGGGAAGGGTTGTTTTCTGGTAAGAACATTACCTAGAGATCTCGAGGCCTTCTCGGAAATTCTGTTACTGTATTAACTGAACTCGCTACAGAGTTTATCATTCCGGCGATTTCCTGGGATTGTAATCATCTCTGGACGACATGACAGGGGGTCGCGGACGGAAAATAAACCGCTCTTTTCTCAAGATGTAATCTGTTTCTTCTCTCTCTTGGCTTACGATAATTCCTTACAATATGTTTCAATGGACACACTTTGTAGAACATATCAAGAGTACATAGACTCTTAACTTTTAGTCCACAGTTATTTCATTATATAATCCATTCCGCTCTCAGCCAATTAGTCAACGATTTTTCATTAAAAGCGACCCAAGTTGGACACGCAGTATGTACAGAGTGACTAAGAGTAGGAAGCACTGCTTAGAGCTTTAATTTTTAATACGGCCTACACATTTTTACAGGTTGTTTTTCGCAGATTGATATTACCCATCTTACCTAGATCCGGTAGTTCAAAGACTAAGTAGCAGACCGAAAATAAGAGATCTCTATTTTGAAACTCAGACTTTAGTCGTTTTATTTAAATTTGCCTTTATTGTAGAATTATTTTAGGTAATGCCACGAGAGGTTTCCATTAAACTGACAAATTCACAAGCATCTTCAATTCTTAGTAAACTTGTTTAGGAGAAAGCAGAAATTAGAATAGTAGGCCTATTTATTAGGAATTTTTCACAAGTAAAAAGAAGCAGACAACGCATATGAAATAAAATATTTAGGCCTACTAACATAACTATAAGGTCATCTCATAAGTAATGTTGACTTTTAAACTTTGGCGTTTTGTAAGATTTTAATGATTTTCTTTGGGCAAACTATTTACAGAAAGTTATGGTTAATAAATAGACAGACAGACAGACAGACAGACAGACAGACAGGCAGACAGCTCGATAGATAAATAAGTAAATAGATAAGTAAGTGAATTGATAAATAAGTAAATATGTATAAATAAATGCTTAAAGAGGTAAATAAATAAACAAACAAATAAATAAATAAATGATTAAATAAATAAGTAAATAAATAAATAATTAATTAAATAACTGAGTAAATAAATACATGTATAAATAAATATTTGCTTAAACAGATAAATAAATAAACAAGTAAATAAATAAATAGATAAACAAATAAATAAGTAAATAAATGAGTAAATAAATAAATGCATGTAAGGTAATTCCGGGAGAGATGCCCCACGGAGAGAGTTGCCCCACCCTCCTTTTCTCCTTATCTCAAAACCTCTAAGGAATCGACCTTAGGACCATTTGTTTAATTCGTATACGACCTTCGAAGGCAAGCAATGTAATCTTTGTGACGGTTTTTTTGTGTTTGAAAAGTGAATAGAAAAAGAAAATGCTGTTTTTCGTAGACTTTGTTATAATATTTATAATTTTTCAAAATTCGTAATTGGGATAATGGCTATGTATATGTTGCTTAACCCCATATATTTGACAAGTACATTCCTTGTACTCCATTCTAAAAAAAGAAATTAAGTAATTGTCCATTACGGTTACCCTTAAATGCATAAGGCGTAATGGTCATGCTAAAGGGAGAGATGCCCCACGTACTTAAGAGTGATATTACCGTACATAACTAATTATTATTAGTGTCCTTGCTGCATTTATTAGAATTTTAATTGAATTATTATATTAGAATAGAATTATTATATATTAGAGGCCAATAATTTTTAAAGGGTGACCAAAACTTGCTAGAAGATCACATATTTTCAAGCAGTGTCCGAAGTTGACATCCATAAATATTTTGAGGAATACCGGTATTCTAAATTTGCTGCAGCGACATTTTCAATAGGTGTCCAAAGTTGAGGGCCTTCAAAATTTTAATGGATGTCCAAAGTTGTGTGAAAGACACATTTCACGACCAAACGTTAGTCAATGCAATCCCAGAGATTTCTTCAATCTTACTGTAACATTTTGGGGAATTGGGAATTAATGAAGCATCGCATTGTTATGGAATTATTTAGAGAACAATCCACCGACTGAAATCTAGTGGAGTCTTCAAGAAACATCCAATGGCTGCAATTCTTCCTAGAACGAAACCTTGAGTTACCTGTCAGACAGTCAGAAGGATCATCCATCTCTCTGAAGAGGTCAAGGTATGTCGAGACAAGAAGTCAAGCAGTCTTTTGACCTACTGGAAACAACTCTATGTGAAGACAGTTTGTAGGAAAGCCACACAAAATAGAGGCAAGTGGCATCCAACTACACAAATTTACAAGGATAAGTGGTTGAGAAAAAGGGATCCAAAGATGTTCAAGTCCTAACTTCAAGCGAGAAAGGTGGAAGTGATTCTGTCATAACATGTTGTAATTCGGAGGAAACATTTCTTCCACCGGCAGTGTTTGAGAGGAAAAATGGAAGTTTTTTGACGGATTCCTAGCGGAACCGGGGGTTTATATGAATCCAAAAGCGTCCTATGTTCCATCAGAATTATTTATGAAGCGAGTGAAGGAAAATTTTACTCCAAGAAAGATTCTGGCAAGATTCTCTTAATTTTGGATGAACATTCAGCATTTAGATAATATAAAATGCTAGAATGAGGATAATGAATCACAATTGTTTGCCTACTAACCTATGCAACTCAGGCACTTCAATCTCTTGATCGCACACATTTTAAGTCTCTCAAGCATTATTTCAAGAAGAGAATCACAGCAATGAGTGGCTTATAAAAAGCAATCCTGACTATCCATCTAGAAAGCTGGACAAATGCTGCGTTGGTAGTAATAGAGAGGTCATTTGGTTTCTATCCTTTGAATCCAGATGCACTTCCTGAGTACCTCTTCAGTATTTATGATGCATCAATCAACAACACAGCTGTAAGAATTCCTATCTGTGCCTCTTCAGGAAATCTCAAACAAAAGAAAACTTTATCGGCTACAAGTTCTAATGATAACGGGATAATAAGTTGTAATTTCGGCTCAAGTGCCACAATGGAAAATTCAGCGACAGCGACTCCTTTCAAATCCCTTCATGAAATAAACTATGTGCCAGCAATATATTTTGCTGTGAAAAAAGCAAGCGATCGGTAGAACGCTTTACAGGTGGAGATAAAAATGGAAACACCATCTTTGAAAGCCACCCAGTTCCAAAAAGTTCAAAGTCAAATTCTTCAAAATCTAGTAGATATAGAAGACACTTTTGGAGAAAATATGAAGAGAGTGTCGTCAAAAGAAAACAAAGTAGATAGTTCCTACTTTGTTGAGTGCCTTGAAAATTTTATCAAATGACGGAAGTTGTTGATTTGGATCAGTGACTTTCCTGCAAGAAGTTGCATAACATGTGGGCTAAGTACCATATGTGTGGTCCCACCGAAAAACGAGCTCAGAAAATGATTTTATTGCAAAATTAAATAAGCAACATTATTTAGAGTGTTATTTATCAAATTAATAGTTTAATTTGGGAATTACCACAGCGGGGCATCTCTCCCCTATACGTGTGTATATTACAGTAATATCGTATCTGATTAATTTTTATTTTACCACTTATTGTGTATGAATTATTGATTGTTTCATATTTTACATAAACCTTTAATGTATTTCACTTGCTATAACACATGAATAAAATATCTGCTTTGGTTTGTTTAATTTTTAAACGATAAAAACTTTAAGTGGGGCAACTCTCCCGGAATTAACAGACAGACAGACAGACAGACAGACAGACAGACAGACAGACAGACAGACAGATAGGTAGATAAATAAGTAAATAGATAAATAAGTAAATATGTATAAATAAATGCTTAAAGAGGTAAATAAATGATTAAATAAATAAGTAAATAAATAATTAATTAAATAACTGAGTAAATAAATACATGTATAAATAAATATTTGCTTAAACAAATAAATAAACAAGTAAATAAATAAATAGATAAACAAATAAGTAAATAAATGAGTAAATAAATAAATGCATGTATAAATAAATAAATACTTAAACGGGTAAATAAATATACAAGTAAATAAATAAATAGATAATAAATAAATAAGTAAATAAATGAGTAAATAAATAAATGCCTGTATAAATAAATAAATATTTAAACAGGTAAATGAATGTACAAGTAAATAATAAATTGACAAATAAATAAATAAATAGATAAATAAATAAACGTGAGCACACTTGAAAAGAACTCAAAATAAATAGATAAATAAATAAATAAATAAATAAATAAATAAATAAATAAATAAATGCTTCTTTGAAAAAGAAATTAAAAAATGTTTTTTTTTTAACAAAAATCGCTCATAATGCATAACAAATGCATAGTATACAGTAATATTAAAAACATGCTTCTGTTTCGAGCTCGAAATGGAATTTTATAACAGTGCTAATAACTTTTTCACAAGCTGAACACTGTGCCCTATTTTCTACCTTGAAAACTAATGATCACTTTCCAACAAAGGATTTAATTTTAATTAAGACGCATTTAACATTACTCGTGCTAGCCATATTCTAACTCACAAAAAAAGCTCTGTTGATTTACAGCATTGATGAATTACATATTTCAGTTTGCTTTTTAAGTTCTGCACTCGATGTTTTTCGGTCACCGACTTCAGCGAGAGAAAGTCAAGAAATTACGCACACGAGTGAAAATATTCAGTGCATGCTGTGCAAATTCACATCGCCACATGAATGCCCAACTCCGGACTAGATAATAACATATTATTCTACATTTGTCTTGTATTTTTGTCTTATTATTATGTTCGCAGTTTCATAAATTGGACAAACAGGAATGTTGTTCGCGGTTTAATATCATGAGTTTGAAATTAATATTTACGACTGTATTGCGTGATGTCTGATAAAAAGTTAATGGAAAATTACTATTCCAGATTACAACATCTAAATGTTTTGTTTCAGAGGCTGCGCTTGAAATAATACATAAATATCCACTGCAGACAGATGCAGAGGTCAGAAGGCTCGAGTGTGATTATATTTGCATGTCTGTTTTGTAGCCGTAACCAATCCTCTAATCCCTAGGGAATATAAGAACATGAATTAACAAAAGCCTACACATTGGAATTAAATTTCATGAATTCGTTGTAATAACTACACAATGTGGACCGAAACAATATATCATCCAGGAAAAGAGACTGTTGGGGCATGAATTTTATAGATTAAATGCAGAAACTGTTAAATACATAATTCATTCTAAATACAATAGGAGCTACAATAGGAGCGGCCTACTATTTCATACGCTGATAACGTGTTATTTATTTTGTTGTCATGGACTTGTATTCATAAACGAGTTTTTAAATACGATTCTCTGGATTACAAATTCCGATATTTATTTATTTATTTATTTAAATCTGTACTACGACTTAATAGACTAAATACAGGGGCAGCGATTCCCGGTCGGGGCAAGTTATGTGGTTGAGGTTTTTTCCGGAGTTTTCCCTCAACCCAATGTGAGAAAATGCTGGGTAACTTTCGGTGCTGGACCCCAGACTCATTTCACCGGCATTATCACCTTCATCTCATTCAGACGCTAAATAACCTAATATGTTGATAAAGCGTCGTTAATGTTAATGTTATGTTTTATTTAACGACGCTCGCAACTGCCGAGGTTATATCAGCGTCGCCGATCATGCCAGAATTTTGTCCCGCAGGAGTTCCTTTACATGCCAGTAAATCTACTGACATGAGCCTGTTGCATATAAGCACACTTAAATGTCATCGTCCTGGCCCGGGATTGAACCCGCAACCTCGGGCATAGAAAATAAAGCGTCGTAAAATAACCTCTTAAAATTAAAAAATACAGGGGCAGGTATTTATGGAGATTAATTTTATCATAATGTGTTTTTTAATATTGGTGTCGGCGGAGATTGTTGGAGATTGATTTGTACACTTAGCGGAGATTAATGGATACTTTGGAAAATACAATTATTTTGGAATTGGAATACTAACCTAGTTAGTATGAATATTAGTTTCCAAACAACTCACACTAAAGGTTCGTTGGATTCTACTAAAGATACGGTATGGCCAATAGACAATATCTGTTGAATTGAGACTGTATTTAATACATAGTTAGTAAAAACGAAAAAAAACTTGCAGCCCTCAAATTAACACTTTCAAATTATTAGTGAAATGTTGAATTCTCTATCTTGTAGCCTACTTGGATATATAAAAAATTGAAGTGAAAAAAGAAATCCGAAAAGAAAACTCAGAATATGAAATTCGATATAAAACGACGCAATAGTAATAAATTCGCAAATGTGTTCATATTTCGCTAAGAAAAATCTATGTCGCGATTGTTTTATCTGCATATTATTAATCAGAATCACTTAAATCGTAAAGATTAGTAAAAATCTATTGTATATCGATTATGTCGTGGTTTTCACGATCTCCATAAATACTCGGCCCTGGCTATATACATTACGACCTCAACTACATTTTTTACTTAAGCGCCTTTAATGGCCTATAGTCACCAAGATTTTCGTTGGATTTAGTATCTGTCAGAAAGCGATTGGTTTTTAAAGGTGATAGATAAGTCATTACTAGACTTCGTTGAATTGCCACACGCAGCATGCAATCAGGTTGCCGATGTACGGTAGTATAGAGGAGGTGAGCGACCGCCCGGTCTCGTAGTATAAGCAGTTCATGTTAAGAGTTGTGACCGGTCCAAATAGATAGAGCAGCTACAGCTAATGTATACCTATGTAAGCACTTGTTTTTACATTACTGTGGTTGGAATAGTCAAAGCTTAACATTTATTCAGTGCAGACAAATATTCAATCAAACATCCCACAATGAGAGTGTTGCTGTTCCAAATAATATTTTCTCCTGGAATACCCTTACCCCCGCATCCAGTCTTGACCCGTTGGGGAACGTGGTTGGATTCTGTTAATTATTATGCAGAATATTACGGCAAAATAATGGAGGTAATTGATGCATTGGATATCACAGACAGTTCCGCTGTTGCAGCTGTAAAATCATTGCCTTCTGAACAGCTATTGGAAGATATTTTGGTCATTGTTTCTAATTTTAAAATCGTGTCCAAAAGCATCACCCTGTTAGAATCGTCTAAACTACAATTCTCAGAAGCCTTAATATAGTATATAAAGTATCACAAACCGTTATCCAAGATAACAATTAATTAATTTCAGAAAAAGTGAAATGTAAGTTGAGAAACATTATTGCTAAAAATTCTGCCTATTTACAACTTCGTATTATAAATGATGTACTATCAGGTCACGACAAGACGTCTGAAATTGGTGTACTAAAAAGTAGTGACTTTCCGTTCTTCAAATATGCTCCTATTACATCGTGTGAAACCAGGTGGCCCGAGTTCGAATCCCGGTCGGGGCAAGTTACCTGGTTGAGGTTTTTCCGGGGTTTTCCCTCAACCAATTACGAGCAAATGCTGGGTAACTTTCGGTGCTGGATCCCGGACTCATTTCACCGGCATTATCACCTTCATATCATTCAGACGCTAAATAATCTAGATGTTGATACAGCGTCGTAAAATAACCCAATAAAAAAATAAAACATCGTGTGATGTTGAACGTACATTTTCCCAATATAAAAAATGTTTGAGTGACCATCGGAGGAGATTCACTTTGCAGTCGCTCAAAATGGTCGTAACTCTTCACTGCACATATTCAAGGATGATGTGAGTATATTACATTAAATTTTAAGAGTTAATATATCTCACTACAAAGTAATTGTGTATTTACATGTTTAGACATTTCCTACTTCAATGATCATTCATTATATTTCTTGAATGCAAAATACAAGTTTTATTGTAACCGCAGTATACTGCTCAGTGTTTACATCAGAGGCATACTCCGTCCGTTGCACGTCCCCTTCTCATACAGTCTATACCGCGTGCGTAGTAAACCTTACGATTCTTGTGGCAATTCCACGAAGTCTAGTCATTACTTTCGTTATCTTCGGATAGCAAGTGAAACTGGAAACTTTCTGGCTTTGATTCGGCAAATAAATGAATCCTGTTCTTTAATGAAAGGACTTA
>JAJSOF020000021.1:42562269-42584507 GCA_025594305.2 Periplaneta americana | reverse complement strand
CTTTCAGTAACGCTTCCAACTTGTCGATACTTGCTCTCAACGTTTTCCAAATAAACTATAGCCTATGTGAATTTAAATTCTAAGCTTAATTTACATCATTTATTAATATTAATGTTAATTTATATTGACATACACCAAGGAAATTATTTCAGTGTAAAAACTTCACAATGTCCTACTGCATGTAATTAATTGGGAGTATAATATTTTCTTCAACATTTGTGTACCAATAGTTCCAATAAATAATAATGATCGACGAACAATGAAAGAGTAGGGTCTATTACTTTAAAATAATTAGTATCTACTACGTAAAATGAAATACTTGTTCGTTTTTTGTTGTTTCGAAATTACTGCAATATTTTTTCTTAAAATATTATATAAAAATCATATTTATAATTTATGCTTTACAAACCACTACTTTGTGAAGTATAACTGAGTAATCCTAAAGTTTCTTGCATTACAATTGTCAACTATATACACTGATAATATATGTGTTTTTTTCCTTCTGCTAAGTGTGTTTATAATGTCCAAATGTCTATTTAATCCAACCCTAGAAGCGCAGAATAGATTATTGTACACCCCTCTAGCTAAGAAAGGGTACGTAAGAGCAACGCTCAAATGATGCAGTCCGCACAGACCGGCGATCCGCACACAAAACTGCACATTTAGAGTCTGATTTCTGGCATGCCTGTACTAAAAAATCACAGATATACTTTCACTTAGGAGGACAAGTAAATGCATATTGAATTGAATAGGAAACTACTCGGCGAAGTATGTATTTTACGAGGAATCTACAAGAGGATCTCACTGTACCTAGGGTTCCCAACCCTCCCGTATTTTCCGGGATCTCCCTTATTTGCCCCAAATTTTTAAGAGACTCCCGTATTATTCTTCTCTTCGAGTATTTTTCTCCCTTATTTTTGCATAATACAAACATTTTTATTCTGAACATTTGATTTTGTATGATGAATTTTGTTGTTCAAGACAGGCATTAAAATGTGCAGCCTTTTTGGAAAGTAATGCTTGTCACAAATGGGTTTTATTGCTTACACGTTTAAAATAAAACCGTGTTAATGTTATAAATTTGTAAAAACTGGTGATTATTGTTCTAAGTAGTAATGCTCATAAAGAAAGATGATTTATCTCATAAACAATAATTGTACAGATGTTCTAAACAAGACACATCTAATCTAATCTAATCTAATCAGAGTTGCAAACTGTAGTCTAATTCAACTATTACGTGAGATAAAATCTGTCTCAAAATAAGTACTCTTAATTTAAGGCTAGCTGCCGAAGTATAGAATAAAGTTGTATTTTAGTAACTGAACCGAATAATATGTTGTTTTCTATGTGAAATTTTCTCGTTTCCTTAGTCTCCCGTATTTTCTTCAAAAAAGTTGGCAACCCTACTTGTACCAGCAGTCAGTGTCAGTCCGGAAGCTGTTTGAGCAACCCTTGTTGTTCATCTTGGTATTAATTGATTTTTTTAGATTACTGTTGGTTATTTATCTTATAGCAGGATCACTTACTGATTTAATTTCACTCGCGAAGTAATTTCTGGTTAGCTTACGGATCATTAGCCCTCCATCCATCTCAAGGCTTGTCTGGTCGATGAGTTCTATAAATGAAGCATGATTCCTGTACAGCAGAAAAGAGTATTGGGTAATGGACAGTGATTGAGAGGGGATGAGACCCTCGTCGCGGTCTGGGTCGAAAATCCGTTTACCTTACAATATTCCCCAACACTGCTTTTATTTAGAGAGCTTTAACAGATAGATTTCGCGTATATATTAGCACTAAATCTGTCTGTTAATCATTTCTATGTATCTCATAAATTAATTTTATTGTAAAATTGAAACCAAATTATCAAATATTTGTTCGAGTAAATGGTGGATGCTTGATTTCTGGTGAGACACATTTTAATGTTAACAGATATTCTTATAATGTACATGACGTCGTTAAACAAGTGGCCAGTTTAAGGAACTGAATGTAGCAAAAGAACTTAGGTATTATGCCTTCTAACACGCATTGT
Organism: Periplaneta americana; assembly: GCA_025594305.2. Taxonomy (NCBI): domain Eukaryota; kingdom Metazoa; phylum Arthropoda; class Insecta; order Blattodea; family Blattidae; genus Periplaneta; species Periplaneta americana. The sequence continues at coordinate 42,582,478 of JAJSOF020000021.1, read as the reverse complement.
TAGTAGTTCTCTATTGTTAGAGTTGATGCTTAGTCATTTGAGCAATAGTGCTGAAACTGACCGAGAAGAGAAAAAGGAATTAGTTGGGTCACTGGCTGAGCAGAAACTACCTTCTGAAGGATGCACTGGAAGGAATGGTGAACTGGAGAAAAGATTGGGGCAGAAGAAGATATCAGATTATAGACGACATTAAGATAATGTATATGGATCATATGAGGAGACAAAGAGAAATACAGAAAATAGGAAAGATTGGAGAATGCTGGGTTGCTGTGAAAGACCTGCCCTTGAGCAGAAAAATATATTATATATACAGGATGTTTCCGGGCTGGTGTTACAAACGAAGGGATGATGGGGAAGGGCACATGTATCAATTTGAGATAAGGAACCCTGGTCCGAAAATGACTGAGTCGAAAGTTATAATCAAAAATAGTTGTGTGGAAATGGAATTGTAATTTGGCACCACGTGCCCTCCTTCCCTTAATCTTTGGAACAGTCGTGGAAAGATGGTATGGGCCGGATGTCTCCTACGTAGGCACTTGACCTAATACAATCTGTGAGCTTGTTTACTGTTCCCATTGCCTCATCCGTATTCGAAAATCAGGCCTGCATATTCCGCTCTCGTGTACTCCTCCATTTCATTAGGACTGATCGACTGGACACTGCAACTTGTACACGTACACTGCTGTCTACAGACATGCATATCAGGACCGACCATGCCCGTTACACATTACGCTATCTGCATTGCTTTAGTGTAGTTTCCTGACCCCACCCCTCAGACAGCGCACTGAATGGAATACTGTAAGTAGACAACGTAAACAACGTCAGATGAATACAGATGTGTAAGATGTACAGATAAATACACATAAATAAGGTGTACAGAGGAATAAAATTATTTCATTTCCACACAACTATTTTTGCTTATAACTTTCGACTCAGTCATTTCCGGACCAGGGTTCCTTATCTCAAATTGATACATGTGGCCTTCCCCATCATCCCTGAAAGTTTATAACACTAGCCCGGAAACACCCTGTATATTATATACATACATACAGGATGATTCACGAGGATTTACCGCCACTTACGGATCTTATTTCCGAAGACATTCTGAGTAAAAAATGTCATGTAAACATGTGTCCTAATCTCAATATTTTCAGAGTTACATAATGTGTTTTACTTTGGCGTCCTACTTATATACTGTAGGCCTACCTTCATTTTTCTCCTTTAGAATGTTAAGATTTTACGTTTAATATCTACCTAAATTATTTTCTGTGTCTTACATTGACTGGCAATTAATATTGCGGTTGCAGGCATCTGAAGTGTGTTTGAGATACGCGTGTACAGTAACTTGAAGCAGTCGGAGGGGTTTACATGGAAACTTGATGGATTATGATGAATGGAGCAATCTAGTGGTCTCACCGACAGGTATTTATCTTTGGGCCTGACTATGTTCCTGTCAGAGGCAGTACCAGCGTTTCCGTGAATTAGGATTCAAGATTACGTCCCGCAGGGCTTGGTGGCTGCGTGCCAATTTTCAGTTGAGATACGATCTGTGCCAGAGTATCAGTATTTGTTTAGGGGAGGACATCGCTCTGATCGCTCTGAGTGGGCTGATGTGGCTGCAGACTGTCTTTTGAAATGCTTAAGTTGATAGAATAAAATAAAATTCGTCCAAGAATGCGAATCACATCGTGTAATAAATGATAAAGGAGATGCGTATAAAATAAATCCATTTTGTTTGGAAAACAATTTTTTTAAGAATAAAGCAATATACGGCAGATGATGGTTTTTAAAATTATGCAGCACTAACTACCTACTGACTATAGTCGCAAGTCGTATACTTGCGTGACATAAAATAACTTTGTCCTTAATAGAGGGCTCCAAGCAGAACTGGTTGGCTACTTTTCGTTCACGTTGAATTTTAATGTTGAATAGGCCCTAACCTCTGCAGTTGAAAGAATCGTTAAATTAGAATATTATTGTTACTTCAAGAGGACAGACGAAGCATCATGCATAGGTTGAGTAACAATATTAAGATGCTACAGTGGAACTCTTAAGTTCGATAGAAATGAAGTTCGACATCCTACGGTTCGACTGCTTACGTAGGAGAATTAGACACGCCCCTATAGGGCACTAAGAAATGGGTTTGCCATTTGAATAGAAATTGGTCCTGTGTCTTGTAGTATACTTTTGTTAAAGGAAAACAGAATATTTTATTGATTAGGACATCCATATTGATCATTGATTTTAAATTAATGAACTCTTCTTTTTATATTTGAGGATTGTGCCGTTTGTGAGATGGAACTGTCGAAACCCACTGTGGTACTAGAAGCGCATACACAAGTCTCGGGGCGGGCAGGAAATGCAAGTACAGTACTGTATTCGTTGATGGATAACCAATAAGAATTTGTATTCATTTCCCCTGCCACACCCACTACCTTTATTGGACTAAACTTTCAATTCTGTTCAGTCGAGCTTAGGAGAGTCCACTGTGTGTGTGTGTGCATTCGTGCGTGCGTGCGCGCGTGTGTGTGTGTGTGTGTGTGTGTGTGTGTGTGTGTGTGTGTGCGCGCGCGCGGGGGGTTGGATTCCTCACAGGACACTGTGCCATCAAGAAGAACCTGCACAGAATGAGACATAATATCAACCCAGCTTGTGCTCGTTGTTCACAGGGAGATGAGTCTGTAGCTCATCTATTGTGCGAATGCAATGCAAGAGCTTTCATCTTTGGAAAACAGTTTCCAAAGCTTGATGAGCTATCAACTGTCCCACTCTATAGTTTGGTCCAGTTCATCAAGAACATCAAACTATTGACTGACAGGATATTATGACGGGGATGCGCAACAGATCTTTTAGGTCGTAGTGCTAGGGCTGTTATAGCCCTCCCCCTCTTAAATTCAATTCAATTCATGTATGTATGTATGTATGTATGTATGTATGTATGTATGTATGTATGTATGTATGTATGTATGTATGTATGTATGTATGTATGTATGTATGAATGTATGCATACGTGTGTGTGTGTGTCTTTGTCTGTGTGTGTTTTTTTTTCGTTCTGAAAAAAATTGTGAAATGTAATGTTTCTTCCAATAAAATTTCTGCACATTTAAAGGACAAAACTAAAATTCTTTCAATCATTTATCATCATAATATACTGCTCTCTTAAATTGACTGAGGATATTGGGAATTAAGCCAATGGCTTTCCCAAAACACACTATGAAATATTTCATATAAAATAATTTTTATTTTAGAAAGAAAGCAAAAACGAGTAAAATTAGTAATTAAATAGGTATGTCCGTTAAATTGCTTATCAAAGCCACACTGCTATAATTAGCGAAATATTACAACATTTACAGTGTTAAACGTTTTCGGCATAAACTGCCGTCTTCAGAACACGTAACCATACAAGAATATGAATACTTCGTGTGGGAATATTATGGCTAAGATACATGTTGATTACATATTAAAATGTTTAACACTAGATTGTATATGACATGTACATATAAAATGAATGGTGAATGATATAATAAAAATTACATGACTTATATATATGGGGCCAAAACCTATGTAAAGAATCAATTGTTGGTAGTACATTTCCCGTAACTACCGGAAGTAGGAGTAATCTGTGGTCAACTTCGAAATTTCAAATGAGAACATGGGTCATTGAAGGTGCCATTGGAAACTACTTTTAAAAAAGAAACAACTTTTACTGAAACTTTTTTTTAACGTTCTGCTGAACTTAGTGGAGTGAATATACTGTTCTCCAACCAGGAGATCAACCGTGAAAGGAATGTGCTTACTATTGCGTCATCTATTGCAGCGAAGTAGATAGATAATATTACCGTTATAACGTCAGTTTAAAAAACCATGCTCTCTCCTGCATATGTTATTTCCTGTATGGAGAGATTAAAAGACCAGGAGATTAACAGTGATCTAATTTTGTAACTAGGGTAGTATCAATATGTGTGTGTATCAATGTTATTGTTTGTGCTGTGAGAGCTAGCCAATACAGATACGAGTACCCACGTGTGTGACCTTATGACATCTTATAACATCAACATTCATTCACAGCATTACCCTGCTTCGTCTCAGTCCCCAAAGACTTTCTCGTGGTTGGAGTACAGTAGGCTCTATTGTATTTCTTTCTCTCCCTTTTATTTGGGAAGCCCATTTTATATTTTGTTTTCACTTATTTTCTTTTACGTCGTCGCCTTAGAGATAATAAAACATAAACAGGCAACATTTGTGTTTATTTACAGCCCGACGTGTGGCGGTTGTCTGCCCCTCAGGAGCATAGAGATCTGAGCCTACACCTCCAGGACGACAGCCCTGTCTCCATGGAAACGCGGTGTCTCCTCAGGTAGCCGCAGAGACAAGAACCGACATCTTTCATCACGCTTGCCGAAATCAAGCATGTCTTTAATACTCTATGTAGATCAGTAGCTAGTAAGTCTATCGAGGATTATTCAGAGTGTAAGTCATCGAAACATTATATTACTATGGGCGTTTACGATTAATATCAATTTTTTCTCCCCCATTACACTTTCCATTTGATATAACAAGCGGTTGAAGTGATTTTTCAACAAATTAACCATATCATCTCACTGATTGGGCATCGCGAGGGAATTCATTGACCAAACATTTATCAATAGATATACACAACTTTAATTAAAGTGTAATAAAGATCCAGTCAAATATACGAATGTATGGAAAGCATTTTAAATGAGTTAGCGAGGGAAATTTTGTGTGGTGGCTATGAGTTTAATGAGACGTGTGAGTAAAAGGGATTGAGGTAATTGAAAAAAATGCTATTTTAATAATGCATAGAGCATTGCCTTACGATCGGGTCTGCTACATGGCATTATAATTCTCGGCCGGCATGCGAGATCATGCGGGATATACTCGTATGTAATACGGATGTAATTTATATAATACAAATTTTTTTATGTCAAAGAAAATACAAAATTATTAAGAAATTAATTGATGAACTAGTGGACTTACTCGTGTTAAATATTGTGAATTTTATTTGTAACAACAATAATTCCTTTCTACAATTCACCTTAAACGCTCTCGTCAACAATTGGATCTTCACTCAACACAGTATTCGTTATAGCACTCCACCGACGACAATGACAATTGACTTGGACTATTACGCACAACAATGAACTGTTAATCTTAACTAATATTTACAAAGCACTATTTACATATCAGAACTACCAGTTCTCAGTTCACAGTTCTTCTATCTCAGTCACTCGAGTTCACAGTATCTCGAACCACAGACCTTCAGAGACAGTTCACTGTACTCGGACTCGGGTCCCTCCAACTGCGGTCCACTGCACTCGAACTCAGGTCCCTCCAACTGCGATCCACTGCACTCGAACTCAGGCCTTCGGATGCTGACGCAGATGCGGACGCACACTCGAGTCGAACTCCGGCTGGCTTGCTTGCTCTGGCTTTCTCACTGACTGAATAACTGAAAACTCTGAAAACTCTAGTTCGCTGGCGCCTGCTCTTTTATAGCAAAATCATAGTTGCGAGAACCTTCTACAGGTGTGTAGAGAATTATCTCGATATCTCTACAACGACAGACTTCTGGAATATTCGGGAAGGTCGTTCCACATTCACTGCGTTAAATAGCAGCTGCGCGCGCAGACTCGTCGCGTGACGTAATACACCCTCTCTCTTCTCTCCACCGCGCGACGTCACTCAATGTTCCGTGGAGCCTGTGCGATCTGCTTTCATGCGGGACGCTGGTCGTGAGTTCGAATCTCACGTCGCTGTTACAATATGTAATATTTGTCCGGCTTACAGCTGTTTCAGTGCATCACGCACCATCATCAGAGCCTACTAGATCGCGGAATTCTAGTAGGCTCTGATGATGGTGCGTGATGCACTGAAACAGCTGTAAGCCGGACAAATATTACATATTTAACACGAGTAAGTCCACTAGTTCATCAATTAATTATATTCAAGTGTTAAAAGTGGTGTACACAAGATTCAAAATGGATTATTAAGAAATATTGCACCTACTGAATAACTTATGCTTGGTACCTATCTAGTGTCTTATTTTGTGACAATTGTCGTTTGTAATTTGGTATCTTCCGTTGCAGTATTGCTTTACGATATTGATAGAACTTCATAGGTTCTGATTTGTAAAATATAAATTTATTCCGGTTCACTGCGTATCGAAAAAATGTTCTTATTTGGCTCAAAATGTCCCGCGTCGTAGCATCGTGGTATAAGGTGTCCTGTCTGGACTAGCTTGAGCTGAACACCTGGTTAGGTTTTTATTCAGATGTTTTTCCCAACCCTAAGAAGAATGAAGAATGAGTGGAACGGAGAAAAATTCTCTCCGGCACCGAAATTTGAACCCGGGTTTTCAGCTCTACGTACTGACGCTTTATCCACTAAGCCACACCGGATTCCCATCCCGATGTCGGATTGAGTTCTCTCAGTTTAAGTTCTACCTCTTGGGTTCCCTCTAGTGGCCTACCCTCATGCCCTGCGTCATAGACGTATGACAGTGGCACAATGTCCTCACATGTGCAGAGGTGCACTCGTTATGAGTGACTGAGTGGCCGGGATCCGACTGAATAAGCGCAGGAGAAAATTTTTCTCCGTTCCACTCATCCTTCATGATATGATGACGCAGAATTTCTGCACGGAAATATCATACATACTTCGGTAGACCTACATCATAATATCTAAGACGAATGTCAGGTAATCTATGGGAAATCCTCGGCCTCATCTCGCCGGATACCTCTCGCTGTCATCAATTCCATCGACGCTAAATAACCTAACACTTGATATAGCGTCGTTAAATAATAGACTAAAAACCTTATGGAAACTTGAAAATTTCCCATCGTCAATCGAAGCTTTTTTCCAGTAATTGAATGGTTTTATATCGGAAATACACTCCCAGATTTTCATGTCGGGTGCCTCTTTTTCCATTGCATTTTTATATGTTCTAAATTTAAGTCACTTGTGTTATAACATTTTGTAACTGTGAGACTGATTTGGAAGCCTACTGATGAAGTCGTAATATGTAAGGTCCGTCCCAAGTATCTGTAGAGTAGAAAGACGAAAGAAGACTTCTACACAGGTGGTATGTGGGAGGGCTAGGACCAATGGCCGCTCCGGGGGCAGGCATTGATTGAACGAAACTACCAATCGCTTACAGAGAGGGGATCATTTCTATCTGAACACTCTATCACGAAAATCTTACCCCTTAGCGGTCTTGAGCTGATGCTGCCCGCAATACACTCTGGCAAAGATAGACTCCGCCCCCATATGCGTGAAGTTACTCCACAGATTCCTGGGACGGATCATAGATTGGGTGTTGCTTTCCAGGTGAGAGAATTGCCTGAATATACACTAGCCAAGAGTTTAGTACTTTCTGAATATGCTGCAATATAGAAATAACAAGAAATCTATTCGAAACTATTGTTTGGCTTAAAGATCCACAGCATAACATGTTATAAAATATTACCTCTCCTATTATTTAAGTAAAACTGTGACAAATTTGGAAAAATTTAAGACGTCAAAGTACAGAGAACAACTTTATTATCCATTTCTGTAATATGATTGAATTTTTATTATAAAAGTACTTGTCTTTGTCGTTGAAACTCCAACCTCTTTTTATAGAATATGGAAGGTTGCTATTTCATACTTCAGTTTTCTATCGCTGTACTGCCATGTAGCGGACCCGTAAGTGAGAAAACGTTCTACAAAGTTCGATTGTTTTGAATTACTTGGTATATCCTTTTCTAGTGATAACCGACACACTGGAAGAGCTGAACAGACAATTCAGGTCTGCAGAAGTGTTTTCACAAGCGCAGTTAAGCATGAGACGCTTGCTTTATACTTTTGGTATTGATATATGTTTATTTTCGTTAACTGTGATTACAAACCTTTCTGTACATCTATATAGGTTTTCCATATTTAAGCGATTGCCTGTTCCCACATGCCATTGATGGCCGTTTCTCCAAAACTCTTCTTAAAGAACTCTCTTATCCATATCTTTCTTGATAATTCTTCTCTAAGTAACCCTGGGTCTCTCTTCGCATTGTGTCTCAGAGTATGAGTGAAACTTCTATCTTACTTTGAGGCCACAACTCACACATTTTCGTAATATATCTCCACCATAACACAGTTCTGGATTTTATCCTATAGTCCATCTATCATAAGATCCACTCTTAACATAAATATGTATCACTCCGCACACGTGTTCGACTAACCATAATCCAACCTGTTATGTTGCAGCTCATTTATTTCAAATGTATTTTTCCCATTTTTAGGCCTCTGACGACATATATATTAAACGAAACAACTCAGTTATTTATACATTTTTACAAATGCCAATATTTGACAAACACGGTAGCATTGACCACCTTATTTGTTACTCGTTGACACAACAAGCCTTCGTTTGCCAATAATATAGATCACCTTTATGTACAATTTTACATTATACGAGACATTGTTAGATAAATAACTCTTTCTTACCCTCTCAAAATGAATTACAAAAGTCAATTAATCTTTTAAAGATAACTCGAAAAATATAGCCTATAACCTCAAAATATCAAGACGTAAGACAATGGCATTGAATGGAAAATATTCAGTGAGAATTACAATTTTAATTTAAGTCTATACTGAAAAAGTGCAGTACTTTAAGTAGGGAGGTGTATTAATTTTAATGATGACAAGAACGTAGATTTTATATCACGATTTTACACCACCGTCAGTCACCACCACCACAACACAGAAATTTAATCATTTATAACATACAACATTACAGAAAACACCTTTGTTCTTAACTCTGTCACATATAGGCTCACTCTAGAAAATTAATATAATATAGCCTAGGTATGGGATATATGAAAAACAAAATAAAAATTGTTTCATGCGTTTCGATCATTTTTGGAGCGTCCATCTTACCACAACTTGGAAATCTTCCGCTAGAGATATTTATCATCACCATACCAGTAGTGACAACATCAGAAAGACGAAATTAGCGAATGAAAGATTAATAAAAATGGAAAACAATTTTACGCACATACTTGTTTTTATAAGAGTTTTTCCCCTGTACCAAAATTATAATAAGGCTAGCAGAAATGGGAAACAGTTTTATGAAAATATTTTTGTCCTTTTTACATGAGTATTTTTATGGAAGAAAAGGTACAAAACAAAACAAATTCGAGAATTGGGACAAGATTGCTCCGATGCATATTCGCGTACTACCATATCCTCTTCATTTGACGTCATTACGAGGGAGCTGGCATTCGAAATTGACTGCTTCGATACTTTTAATATATAAGGAACATATCAATTTGTGGTGGGCTGATGGGATCGTATTTTTAAATGTCCTCTATGGTTTTTAGATTTCCAAATAAATTTTACAAGGCGCTTAAAAGTGATGATTGTGTGTTAGTCATTTACATTAGGCTTACATATAGGTAGGGTAAATTAGGGTCTGTTGGACAGTCGGGCATGTTGGACACTTTGTACTTTAACGTGTTACCTCGCCACTTGTGGGCACCACATTCTGCTAGAAGTCCATGACGGAAGTAGCCACGAGTGGGGCTACTTCAGTCATTGACTTCTAGCAGAATGTGGTGCCCACAAGTGGTTAGGTAACATGTTAAAGTACTAAGTGTTCAACATGCCCGGCTATCCAACAGACCCTAATTTACCCTATAGATCTTAAATTACACAGATATAAAACAATATCTGTAACAATTAACACGATATCGAGAAATTTGAGTATAAGAAATGAAATTTTTAAGATTCGTTAAAGGTTGTTCAAAATATGTAGGGCACTCGATGAGAAATTTAGAGAGGAATTAAATTATGTCTTCAGTGGATGACAAAATAGGAAAACAGAAATCAAATAGGAAAGAACATCTCTAAAGAATGAAAGAATTAAGGATCCCACAAATGACCTTACATTATAAATATGAAGAGAAGAGAGATATAGGAAGATAATTTTAAAGATCGAACTGAGACCGGAGTAGATCGATAGGCTTGTTTTGGAAAGATGCGTTATATTATTTTTTTGTTTCATTTGTAATTAGCTAAGTACATCACAAATAATTACAGACACCTTTACCACGAGTCTGAAATGAGTTAAAAAATCCGTTATATGCGCACGATGCTCCAAATGGTTTTAGAGTCTCTGGCAAGTAACGCTCACATAGCATTACCTTTTAACTTTGAACGGGAGAGTTAATGGACGAAAAAGGGTGGAAATAAGGTCACGTTGGATGGAAAACTCTACTTTTCTCTAGTCATCGTTACCAACCGGTATCTAATGTCTCGTTGGGTGGAAGCATTAGGGAAATTCAATTATCGAATTATCTATTAACGACAGAGTGCCAATCGATGCTTCGGCAATAAGTTTAACTTTTCCAGTAATCTACGAGTAAATCTCTACGCAGTGATGGGAAATTAGGATGTCTGTCTAATTTTTGTATTTGAACGGAGAACGTTCATATGGCCAACGCCCCTTTTAGACATTTTTAATATCAGACCACAATTTCATTAAAGGACAGACACACATTAAAAAATTTCTTTAATGAAAATTCAGTCTTAATTGATAACTTACTTTACGAGAAGACCTTATAAATTTATTATTTCTTTTCCATGTCCCTTGGAAACTGTTACATATTTCAATCTTTAATAACTGAACCTTGTTAATATACATATAATTTAGTTTTAATAAGTACGATATTAACCCGGGAGAAGGCGTATACGCGTTATAACATGAGGAGGCACATGCGGTCAAAAAGACCGCGCTACTGAAAATAAGTTATTAAGCTCAACTTATTGAGTTTTGTTTCAGCATTTTGTCACGTGATGTTATTACATTATCGTATTACATTTTTTTTTTTCAAAAGTTGATTACAATATTTACCTTTTCTTTAAAGCTATAATCTAAATTGCAGCAATGATTGAATTAAATTTCTAATACAAATGTGGAAAATGTTATAGTATTTTTTAAAATAAAGTAACACAACAAGAAAAATTCTGCAGAAATTTATATTACAATATTATGTAGAAAATATGAAATAATATGTTTTACATTTCACAATGAATCCAACCTAATATTACAGAAGTAATATTAACAGAACTAATAAAGTTACACAAATAATATATAAACATTTTATGAATAATGTAGAATCGTTCTTCATATAAAACGCAAAACAGAAAATTAAGCTGTTATTTATATAACATGAGGATTGTCCGACAACTCAGAAAGAACGAGCACAAGTGCACAGCTGTGTGTTACAAGTACACAAAATGTCAACAATGCTCCAATTAAGGATATGATGGAGTGGAGAAGTCACGCCATCACAATGTTGCCTTACTGGGATACGGTGCAATGCATTTTCATGTTGTAACATGAGAGAGCGCACTCGGTCAAAAACACCGCGCTATAAAAAGATCAAGCACCTGTCCGAAATAGAGCACAACTTTGATTATTTCAGGTGCACAAATTGTCAACAAGACAATAATTAAGGATATGAAAGTGTGAGATGGTCAGAGGTTTCCTGCCATTAAAGCAGTGCAGATTTAAAACAAAGTGCGGTCTTTTCCCCGCTATGCGCCTTCTCCCGGGTCGCAATAGAATTGTGTATAGAACCATATGAAAATAGGGCATGGTTCATAAGAAAATAAGTTGATCTCGAATTACCACAGCTGAAATTAAGTTCTTGAGAATAGTTGCTGGATATTCTTTATTGGATTAGAAAAAATCAGAACATTTTTCAAAAAGTTGAAATTACTCCAATGAAGACTGTTTGAAGCAACATTGATGCAAATTGACTTCATCATGTAAATGAAATAGACCCAGAATACCACGACAAAATCTCCGATACTTCCCTCAAGGGACACTATTTTTGGGAAGACCAGCAAGATATGGTAGGGAACATTACCGGGTCACTAGGTTCAACACGGGAAAGGCTGATGATGATGATGGCGACTTTCAGATTATACCGGGTGTTTCAGAAATACTTTGACAAACCTTGGGAGCACGTTTCTCACACCAAAACAAGACAGAATGTTCATATAAACATATGACCGAAAATCCTTAGTTTTTTAGTTATTAATGAAAGAACATAATGAAACATCTATTAGATATTGTCAGCTTGGTAGCAAGTGTTGGAACTTTAATCAATTCAGAAACTCATAACAATGAAAGTTTACGTTCATTTCGAGCTACAATACAATAACTTAACGTAAGTTTGTAACCGATAATAATATTCATTTTGTTAGGTAATCGAATGATGTTATCGATACAAGTCTGCTGACGCATCCATTGATTCTAGATGGCTATGTGTTGCCAAGGAGTCCATGATCCGACGAGTGCATACGTGTGTGGAAGCAAGAGGAGAACATTTTGAATATTTGTTATGAGTTTCTGAATTGATTAACGTTGCAACACTTGCTGCCAAGCTGACAATATCTAACAGATGTTTCATTATGTTCTTTCATTAATAACTAAGAAACTAAGGATTTTCGGACATACTGCATGTTTATATGAACTTTTTCTTCTTGTTTTAGTGTGAGGAACATGCCCTCAAGGTTTGTCAAAGTATTTCTGAAACAGCCTGTATAAACTATTTTGAAATAAAACGAATGAGAAGGAAACTATATTAATAATACAGGGCGTTTGAGCCGTTTAGATAGGAAAATTAATCTGTCATTTATTCCATTTATGTCAAGTTCGGCCACTGGTGGCAGTTACCACAGGTTTGCCACAAGTTCGGGTCCAGGGCATCTCGTGGCCCGAACTGCTAGCGCAATGTTTTGACAGGTGGAGACGTAAGAATTTCAAGTTCAAGAAATGGCTGCATCTAAATCCGTAGGCATGATCCGCGCTGAATCCCCTACTTTGTGTAATTTTTTAAATACAGAATAGGAGAATCTGTTCTTACGAAGACTTATAGCAAATCATATACAATGTTTAGTATACAAACAGTATTTCTTTGTAAATAAAGGTCAATTACAACGACATTACGAGTTGAAACATCAGGCGGGTTATGAAGGATTTGATGGAGAAGAAAGAGTTGCTCTAGTAATGTGCCTAAAAGTGGATAAATATGATGTAAGTAGTTCACTCACGCTGTGAGATATTACAATTATTTGTCTACCAAGTTAAATGTTATTTACCGTAGTTGCACAGTTCATAGAATTTACTGATAGTACACTAGGCCTATTTACTGTTTACAATCCTAAGAGGAAAATAAAAATCTGTTTCATAGAATCATAGTTAATAATATGTAAAAAAGCGTACCAGTAACATAGGTACATAGGTACTGGGACCTGCATTTCCATGACCCAAAGAAATATAAGATTGATCATTAAGTTTATAATATTAAAGTTTAAAGGCTAAGGATGATGATGATTGTTATTATTATTATTACTATTATTATTATTATTATTATTACTATACTTATCAACGTCTACTCTCTGTGGTATTATTGAAGATGATCAATATTGATAATTTGGAAGTTTCCCTGGTCTTACATTCGCACACTGCAATGTGATCGGTCACAGGACACTGAATGACGTCTCCTATAAGGTAGATTGAATTGTCGTTTGTATTACGTCATCTGCCCCGAGTCTGGTACCGTGTTCTGTGTAGGTTTATGATGGCAATGAGTTTGACATGTGTTGTATCAGCGTGCCTGAGTAAAACCCAGGAAAGGGGAAAGGATCGTAACTTTAAGTATTTTTGGTTGCCTTTCATAAATAATATAAATACCATGATAATTATAACAATTTAATATTAATAAACTGAGAGAGATAAATTAAAGTAAAAATACAAAAACAAAGAATTATAGATCTAATAACAATATAAAATAGTGAGATAATGAAAGAGAGAAAATTAATGTCTGTCATCAAAATGAATGTAAGAAAGGCGACGTATAACAGAGTAAACTGAACACTCATTGAAAATGCAGTCTGAATAGACTCGGCTCAAATAAGACATATAAAGTTGTAGTCTCCAACCTTTAGCTGAATCAAAGTTCAAATCAATGGAAAGCACACGATAACCAAGTAAGCCGTTATATACGTTAATGGCGTAATGGCCCCAGAGAACTTCCCTGTGGGCTTATGGACATCGATGATCCCTCGTAGTATAGAATATGAAATCAGGAATGCTGAGAATGAAACAGACCATCCCTTAGTCTGTAAAGCGATGATATCCAAACGATGTTCCACCGATGAATTATACCACACATACGATAGTCGCAGCTATCCAAATCAGCGGGGTCACCTTGACCACCGGAACCACGTAATACGATGAGTTGACTATCTCAGCAGAGACGGTAGACTGCCCGTTTCTCTCTTGAAGTCGTAACTGCGTCGAATTCTCTCACCAACTGAACATTCGCTCGGTCTCCAAGCCGAGGCCGGCGGTGCGTGTCGTTCCTCCAATCAGCGGAGGAGAAGATCAGGGTACATTCAGGAAAAATAAAGTAAACAGTACAGCCACCATAAACCATAAAATTGCCCACAGCATAAACTACATCACACATGACTGGCTTATTCGGTAGGATTCCACGTATCCACCGCTAAGGAGATGCGCGCATTCGAAAGTGACAGTGACAGTAACAGTAACAGTAACAGTGTTCGTTTGGCAGTGATTGAGTGCAGGTTGTTCGTTCTGTCAGTTGTGTGGTAATGGTAAACCAATATTCATTAAAGGAACGTACGTACGTACATAACATGTGCATAAAGAATAAGAAATCATGTGGTACAATCAGGCGAAAATGCAAACGTGAATATCTTGACAGGCCAGTAGCTCTAAAATTGTACTACAATATTAAAGCAGGTTCTATTAGTCACAGAAAAAAGACAAAAGTGAAAAAATAGATGAAATTGGAGCACCCTTGGAACGTAGTCCTCACAAGTTCCTGATTGTGAGACTAAGCACAGAAGACAGGAATCTGTAAAACAACTGCAGGAGTGGCAACAAAATTATGGACCATATTATGCAAAAAATAATAATTCTGTTCAATAGAACTGATGCTTGTGAATGACAATTTATTGAGAAGTTGTTACATATGTGTAAGCGAATATGGACATCGCATACAACACCGTCAGTGAGCAGGGTGAGTACCAAATGTTGTGTTATACAGGGTGATTCAATTAAAGCGTACAAAAATTGCACAGAAAGAAAGGCATGAACTCCTAACATTTTTAGATAGGAAACGTGGAGGCTGCAATTCAGCTTAAATAGATATGGACTTAAACATATCTATCGCTATCGCTATCGCTTACTGTTTCCATATTATTTACACTTTAAAATTATTTTCATTACACATCTGAGTTAACATCGTACCATTTTCTACGTCACAACAGGTGCTCAAAATGACGGGGTCACAAACTTCAATGCTATCATGACATCGGCGTACAAGATTCTTTTGCACCTCTTCAAATCTCTGTGACGTGTTCGTTTTTGATCACATCACAGGCGGCTACAATCCTGGCAACTAAATCCATGTTGTGTTTACAGAGTTCTTATGAACAAGCGACTTTCATATTTCCTCTTAGGGAATAATCGAGTGGATTAATGTCGGATGACCTCGCTGGGTATAATATAGGGCCTCCTCTTCCAATCCAGCGACCAGGAAATATGTCATCCAAATTAATATGGACGTCTACACAGAAGCGAGGTGGTGCTGCTCGTGCTGCAGCCACATTCTTGGATAGCAAAGGGCACGTCCTTCAATAACTCGGGCAAAACTTTTTGCACTAACCGAAAGTGCATAGGTACATGTGACCTTTCAGTTGGGCAGATAGGAGATATGACCTGAGATAGTCTTCTAGCTTACAACTGACTTGATCGACTTAATCTGGCTTCACAGGTCACAAATTCCCTATCTCAAAATGTTCATTAGTGTATCCTCCATTTCATGCTTGGGCGTTAATATCTCTATTGAGGTACTGCAGACTAACCCCTGCAGATTATCCACTCCATATTCCCCGGCAGAGACAGTTGAGGTATTAACATCATAGTTATCGGCTCTTGCTAGTCGTCTAAAATCCACCACTGATGCACAATTATTTACTGTGTGTTCGTTTCTAAAGTGGTGAAGCGAAAAGGAAAGGGCGGAGGTATATCCTTTCCTTTTCCCTTCCCCCTTATGCCCAGACCTGCTCTATTTCCTGTTTCAGTTTTACACGCGTTTACTGAATCACCCTGTATATAATTAAGTTTTAATCCGAGAGCACGCATCCTTGTTTGGCAGTGTAGATATGGCTCCTTATCGAATAAACGGCCGACTAATTTCCCATCTAGATGGCTCAAACGCTCTGTATTAAAATGAAAACATAATACTTTAGCTTTAGAAAGTTCATCTTGCTCAAAGAACACTTGTTGACCTTTCGAAGGTACAATGTCTAGTTCGCAACTGAAAAATTTCAAAATTATTTAGAGTAAACAGTTCGAATCTATATTTTAACCAAGAGCTTTAATAGTTTATGCGTTTATTAAAGAATATGTATTAATTATAACAATGTGCAATAAGATGGTTTGCATAATTTTCACAGACATATAATATGAATATCATACACATACATTTTAAAGCGCCAAAATTCCCTGTCTTTCCAAACTGTACCTCTCTTACACTCATTGCTTAATTTAATTGTGCCTTGTAGCATTTCATTTTTTTAAGTTTAGTTGTGCTAATTTTACTCCAAACACCCCTTGTACGTGGTCTTCCCAACATTATCTATTTAATATTTTCTACAACTTCGCGATCATCATTAAAACTCATCGGCTTTCTAACCAAGTTATTGTTGACTCTCTTAACACATTGCATCGTACAAATGCCATATAAAATATACATCATTTACATGAAACATAATATACAGGGTGAGTCAGAAACACTTGTACAAATTTTTGTGCGAATTCTTCATACCTACAAACACACATTTCCGAAAAAGCCTGCTTTATTAATAATAATCATAAGATTGCATTTAACGCTTGGTTTTCTAGGTATAACCCAAAAACTTATTCACCCAATGAATTGTTCCATTCAATTCATGTTATCAATAACACAACTCTAACTGCCCATTTAGGTACATTGAAGGTGACCATGATCCGACTTCTCCATGTGTGCATTGAAGCAGATGGAGGACATTTTGAGCATTTGTTATGAATTGTGAGTAGATAACTACTAATTGAACTGATAATGTGTTGTAAATGTATTCTGCCAATTTGAAGTAAAATATGATAGCTATGTTTTGTCGAATATCATCTTATGATTGTAATTCCCAATCAGGCATTTCCGGATAAACGTGTGTATGACTTTTGTTTAGATACGAACACGCCCTCGAAATTTGTACGAATTTTTCTGAATCGCCCTGTATATTATTCTTTTTCTACGTAAGTAAAAGACTGTATAACAGTTTTACCTCCAAAAAAATTCATCACCTTATAATTGAACAATAATAAGTTGTAATTGAAATATCAATTAATGTAGATTTCCATTCTTTCCTATTTATTTAATTTAATGGGAGTTATTCTAGTTTTTACAAGTGATGCATATTTTACCGATAATTCTATTCCAATACGCATCTGTATAAAGAATAATGGAATTTGAATTTGCTCAATTATTCTACGCCATAAAAATCTGCTAAAAGTTTCTCGTCTGAATTTTCTTGTATATCATTAAAATTATTATAAATTTGACAAAAGTTGGAATTGATTAATCTTTAATTAAGTTTTGTAGAATTCAAATTACAAATATTTTATGAAAGTTTTGTACAGCGAATTGTTTATTGTTATGGTTACAGAAGTGGTCGCGGCGCTAAAGATGCAATATGCAAAAATCAAGAAAATGTTGGAAACAAGATAATGCCCTCGCAGCTGAATTTTGACAGACTACATTCCTTTACTTGTGATTTGGAGAGTGTGGTTACATCCGAGAAATACCATGACCAGTGATATCCCTTTCAGTAATGGTGTAATATAAGATGGAAATTATTCCATACGTATATAAAATCATGACAAATCTACACGCAGTATTTTGAACTTGAGAATTTATTTCAGTGATGGAGAAACATAACTCTGGGTCCTAGCGAAGAATGTGATTTTGTAACATCGCCCATTAAACTCCGAAAACTTTTACAGATACGTTCAATTCGTCGCTACAAATTCTGCTGTGTCCAGAATGTCAGTGACTTACACTAGTGAACCTGTTTCAATTCCATATTTTGAAAGAGCTATTGGAGAATATAATCCAAAGTAGCTATTTCAACCCATTCTTTAAGTTTAGATGACATCCATAAACTTCAGTTTGTGTATCAGGGATATAAATATTTAGACTTCTTTTCATCAGGTAAAATTTACCCTTAGAAAATCCAAAATGCTCTAAAAAGAGCTTCAGATGTGTATACCAGTATCTAAACTTTTGCCCATCATCTACAATTACACAAGAAGCTGAAGATAAGTCATTAAATGGCTAGAATCTTCTCTTTTTGAAAAACAACGATCAATGGAAAAAGCTTTAATTGGAAGATTTTGGATGTTTACATTTCACCTAAACTTATAAACATCCAGATGTCATATGACTTTCTTAATGTTGTTTTGGGCTTGAGTTTTGTTTGATATAATTCATAAAAACTTTTTCAGAACACCCAGACTAATTCATTACTAACTTCTAGTGAATTAAAGTATCAAGTAATGATCATCTCCATCAACAGTACTTTTTTATGGATCTAAAAACATCTTGTAAAGCATTTATTTTAGTTTCATCTAATTCCAATTCCTAGAATTTTCAATCTCTTCAATTTTATCATACCAATTCAATATCTGGTCTTGGAAGACCTGCAAGATAAAAACATCTATCTAATAGCTGGAGCTTCTTACCAAATTGTTTATGAAACAAAGATTCTTCCAATAAAGAGGATTAACTGTTTCACTAAAACCTAATCTTAAATAAGCTTCTCTTAATTGCTTAAAGTTCTAGTACATGGGGTTTTCCCATATTATTTTGAGTTTAGGTAAAGATTATCGGATGAGGTTCTTTTACTAAGTTTTAGACTAACCAAGCTTTTTCAAAATCCTTTTAGCTAATTTTTGTTATTTGTTTTTTTATCCAAAAGCTCTCCCCTCAATATAAAAATTTATCATTAAATAGTCTATTGTTTATAAGTTTAATATATTTTAATTATCTTTTAAAATATTTTTTTAAAAATTTTAAAATAAATCCAATAATAATAGTTGAATAGATGATTAAAATGAAATTTTTAAGATTTAAAACATGATAATAAAATCAAAATCAACTTTATAAAAATAAAGTTTTTGAAATCAAATGTAGATATTTTATTTATTTATAAAATGATTTAAATGAAATTCATTATGATTTTAATAACTTAGATTTAACTACTACATATAATAAAGCAAAATAGTTTGTGTAGGTTTTAAAAATTATAGAGATCATGCCAGATGAGTTAACATACGCTTTACCTGATGAACCTAAATTTTCATTAAACCTTTAACAAACTGCAATAGGAAATAATGAAAATATAATTTATCCAAAAACTTCAAATGAAGTAGATTTTGAAGGAGAACAGGTTATTATAGGGAAAAAGCTAAAATTTAAAAGTAAATGAAGTTAAAGATTTTTATTTTTGGATATACAATTTTTAAAATGATGTAACAGCTCGAGATATTCAAAGAAAGAAAATTCAATGGACAAAACTAAACTTTTGATACATTTGCACCTTTTGACCTTCATTGAAACTGATTTTGATTTTAGAAATAAAATTTAATAAGTAAATTAAATGCAGAAATAAAACAAGATTAAATACTAATAATATGGTTTTAATCCTTATGAAATCATATTCTTTTATTTCAAATATAATGACTTTAAATCCTGGAGATGTAAGGCTACAGGAACTCCCCAGGTGTAGGTTCAATGAATAGGAGATATTATTTCAATTTCTATTGAAAATTTAGGGAATTTTAACTAATATAATAAAATAACTTTTAAATAAAATAATACATATGTTAATATGAATTAGAATATGAAATAAAATTAAAAAACACTTTAACACACTTCAAATTATTTTAAATATATTTAAAACAAAAAGGAGGAATATATGATGAATGGTACTGAAGAATTGGAAAGTATTAAAAGATGCAATTAAAAGTGCAAAAATATATGCAAAAAACTGTCGTTGATGATAAATTTCGTAA
>JAJSOF020000021.1:42511842-42537144 GCA_025594305.2 Periplaneta americana | reverse complement strand
ACGTAATGAATGTTTCTACACAAAAATATAGCTTATTTCTATCATCCTTTTTGCATTTGTGTTTTTGTATTAGTATCTGTAATTTTACTTCTATTTCTTATTTCCTTCTTCTGTCTGCATTTTTTCTTGTAAATGTCTGTTTCTATTCTGGCGGTGTGGTAGAGAAGGCCTGATGGCTTTAACTCCACCAGATTAAATAAATAAATGAATGAATAAATAAATAAATAGATAAATAAGCAGCTAAACAGATAAATAGATAAATAAATAAACAAACAGATAAACAGATCAATAAATAGATAAATAGATAAATAAATAATACATAAAATATATAAATAAATAAAGAAATAAATAGATAAATAAACAGATAAATAGATAAATAAACAGATAAATAAATAAATAAATGAACAGATAAATAAATAAACAAACAGATAAACAGATCAATAAATAAACAAATAGATAAATAAATAAATAAATAAATAGATAAATAAAGAAATAAATAGATAAATAAACAGATAAATAGATAAATAAACAGATAAATAAATAAATGAACAGATAAATAAATAAATGAACAGATAAATAAATAAATAAATAAATAAATAAATGAAAGAATGAATAGATAAAGAAATAAATATATAAATAATAAATAAGTGAATAAATAAAAAGATAAATAAAGAGATGAATAAATGAATGAATAAATAAATAAATAAATGAATAAATAAATGAATAAATGAATAATCTCTGCAGTTGTTGTACAAACTTTTGTAAGAATCTGTTATGTAGGAGAGAAGGTACTACTTTTGTCTAAATGTAGTGGTAGTTTCTCTTGTAGAAATGCAGTCGGAGTTTTTGTACAGAAAAATTTATGCTACCTCTAACTCCTGCACAAAGTTCCATAAAAATTCATTATATATGAAAGAATTGATTAATTTTGTCTAAATTATCCCCTAAAAGGGGATAATTTCCATTGCACAAACGTAGTCAGAGTTTTTATACAAAAATATATGCTATCTGTAACTCCTATATAAAGTGTCATAAAACTTCGTTAGAATGTAGAGAAGTTATTAATTTTGTCTAAAACAATATCCTATAAAGGGGTAGTTTTCCTCTTACACAAACGAAATGAGAATTTGTACACAAAAAAAATATGTGCTACCTGCAAGGTCTGTACAAAGTTTCATGACTATCCGTTAGAAAGCAGAGAAGTTATTAATGTATCCAGAAATGTCGCCTTCTCGTTTCTGGGGCGTATCCATGGAAACCTCGCCATGCATTATGCAATGCCTCCTGCGTCATCGGAAGTTTCCTAATAAAAACCATATTGGTTGCGATGTGGTATTCTTGAAGACGTCAATTAAGGGTAATTTATAGCTTGGTAAAAGAATGAGCGGAAATGCCTTATTAATAGGGGCATGAATGAAGCTATCCAACACACGTTAATCGCGGCGTTTACAGTAAACGATCAGAGCCTGCCGATTTAATAGGGGCTGCAGGTATTCCTGAACATCTGTATTTCTGCTCACACGCACCACGACAAGTGAAGGCAGCCATAAATTTCCTAGACATTTGCCGCGGGGCGATTTCTTCCACCGGGCTGTTATTATCGATTAGGCATAATTACTCCTCGGTGTAGATTAATCCCACAAAACGGGAGAGCGGAGCTTGGCGAGAATAGACAAGTTTCTATTAGCTTCTTGCGCGTGTCACGTAATATGATAATGCTAGGCTTGGAAGGTCTTTGGGGACCCGACACATTTTACACTAACAAATAACTGAACGGGTTGAGATGACGCCGAAACCCGACCCCGGAAACGAGTTTAAGTTATGACAAAATAGGACGATAGAAAACGAGGACTTCAGCAAACATGGCGCGGTGGAAAGCTATTTTCCTGAGATTAGTTTTTTAAAAACATATAAATACGACTTTTATGACATGTTCGCATTATTATTTAATATGAATTGATTTTAAATTATTCATATATTTTTATTTTACAAAATTAATAACAATACTTACTTACTTATTTACTTACTTACTGGCTTTTAAGGAACCCGCAGGTTCATTGCCGCCCTCACATAAGCCCGCCATCGCACAGTGGGCCAGAATGCGATTCTAGGGGGAAAAAATTAATTTACATAAAGTGTTATATCAGTAGGCGACAAAATGATTATATAAGGAAAATTAAACATAATAGATAACAGAAAAACCAAAAGAATGCCCATGGACTCAGTGGTTAGGTGCCACAAGCAAATATTTAGTAATACAGGGTGCGTCAGAAAGAACGGATGGATTTCACATGGCAAGAAAATTGTAAAGATTCATCAAATCAAAAATTTATTGTTATCAACATATTCACCAATACATGCAGTTTATTTATGGAAAACAACATTATCCATATGATGTCCTTGGCTTTCAATACAGGCATCGAGGCGTTTTCTGATGTTCGCCATCACTTTCACAGTCATAGCTGGTGCAATTGCCACGATTTCTTCACGAATCGCTGTCTTCAGTTCGTCCAGTGTATGTGATCGATGTTTACAAACTTACGCCTTCAAATGGTCCCAAAGAAAGAAGTCGAACAATCTCAGTGCAATAGAATTTCGTCCAGGTGATTTCTTCTTTAATGTTGAACCTGTGATACGAAATGAAGCCACCCACCGCAAAATTGTATTCCGAGTTGGAATCCTAGCGTGACATCCGATGTCGAAATGAGTCCTGAGTGGCGATCACAGACTCTTCATTTTTCAAAAATGTCTCTACGATGAAAGCACGTTGTACACCAGACCAACACCATATTCTCAACTGAAACTGCATTCTATGGCTGACCCAACAGTCGTGGTCCCCCTCACTATATCTCTCTCCTCGTTGCGTATCGATAGTTTGAAATCCATCCGTTCTTTCTGACGCATCCTTTATTAGAGCTTACCTATTCGGAATTGATGAGGGACCAGAATCATCTGTAGAATTATCATCATCTTCGTCCGTGTCGTCTTCATTGTTATCATCATCATCATCATCATCTTCATCATCATCATCATCATCATCATCGTCGTCGTCGTCGTCGTCACCGCCACCTCGGTTGTTATCTTTTCATAAGAAGCTCCAGTTACTCTTGGTTCCATTAGCAAACTACGAACATCTAAGGATAATGATACCTCCTTTTTATTCCTTAATGCTGCACTCAACTGAGTAATCACAGGATCCGAAGTTACGAGCAAGATATTAAAAACATCCTGTATAGTAGCCCTACGAGAAAACTTTCTGGCATGGCTTTCCCTGTATTTTGTTAAGTGCTTATTTCTTGCCTCTAGGGCCTCTTCTGATAACATTCCAATTGGCAAGACAACTCTTCTCCCGTTTACCATTCCTTCCAGTGCATCCTTCAGTAGGCAGTTTCTTCTCAGCCAGTGACCCAACCAATTCCTTTTCCTCTTCCTGATCAGTTTCAGCATCATTCTTTCTTCACCCCCTCTTTCCAACACAGCTTCATTTGTTATTCTGTCTGTCCATTTCACACGCTCCATTCATACTTCAAAAACTTTTCTAGTCGTTTCTCTTCACTTCGTTATAATGTCCATGTTTCTGCACTTCACTAGTCTCTTCCTTAAGTATTTTCCAAAGGCCCGCAGAAGATGCTCCTTTTCGATTAAAAGCTTCGTTTGCCATTGCTATCCTCATTTTGACTTCCTAGCAGCAGCTCATGTTACTGCTTATACAGTAGTACATCCCAAGTATTTGAAGCTGTCCACTTGTTCTACTGCCTCATTTAGAATTCTCACATTTAGTTGCTTTATTTTCCTTCACTCTTCGACTTGTTTGCATTTATCTTCACAAGTCGTTCAATTATGTTGGAGCAACAGTAACAAATATAAATGACACTCGGGAGGAAATTAAACGCAGAATAAATAAGGGAAATGCGTGTTATTATTCGGTTGAGAAGCTCTTATCATCCAGTCTGCTGTCCAAAAATCTGAAAGTTAGAATTTATAAAACAGTTATATTACCGGTTCTTCTGTATGGTCGTGAAACTTGGACTCTCACTCTGCGAGAGGAACATAGGTTCAGGGTGTTTGAGAATAAGGTGCTAAGGAAAATATTTGGGGCTAAGCGGGATGAAGTTACAGGAGAATGGAGAAAGTTATACAACACAGAACTGCACGCATTGTATTCTTCACCTGACATAATTAGGAACATTAAATCCAGACGTTTGAGATGGGCAGGGCATGTAGCACGTATGGGCGAATCCAGAAATGCATATAGAGTGTTAGTTGGGAGACCGGAGGAAAAAGACCTTTAGGGAGGCCGAGACGTAGATGGGAGGATAATATTAAAATGGATTTGAGGGAGGTGGGGTATGATGATAGAGACTGGATTAATCTTGCACAGGATAGGGACCGCTGGCGGGCTTATGTGAGGGCGGCAATGAACCTTCGGGTTCCTTAAAAGCCATTTGTAAGTAAGTAAGTCGTTCAATTATGTGATCTAACAATGACTGTAAATCTATTTCGGCGAAATATTCTGTAACTTTCACGTTTTCTTTTGGTGGATAACTTCTTAATTTTGCTTCCCCGACAGTATTGTATGATGGGTATATATTACCGTGCCTCTGTTTAGCTCCCATGCGTATATTACTATATTGGATTTTAGATAAATTATTGTCTATAAGAAATGACAAAGCTTCTTCTAGAGAATATGGAATAGGTAATGGGTGGGATGACTCGTATGCCTGCCTTTCTGTATCTAGTGACTCTGCGAGGGGTAGTTTCGGTATTGTTCTTAATCATTTTTGCTACGTCCCTTTTACCGGAAGCTCGAGGTGAGATTTGAGCAGCCACTGTTAATTCTTATTGCGATCACTCTTTAATTAAAGCTTCTAACCTTTTCTGTTTAGTTTTCATTTCTCTTTAGTCAAAGAGTTTTCTAGGCCTTCCACGTTTAGAGGTGAAAGGAACTGGACTGGCCGTTTTAAAATTTTGGGATGTAGCTTTATAAACTTCATCAGAATAATATAGTTCTTTTTCTAGCGAATTGGAATTTGTTAGAAACCTAGTTTCATTCTAATACTTTTTGCCATTGCTCTTGAAATCTGCATTTGAAAACACTCAATGTCAATTTAATACAACGTAACACTTCAGAAGAAGAAGAAGAAGAAGAAGAAGAAGAGTCCTCTATGTTTAGTTTAGATTCTACATAATGCACCAGCTGATCCTCACTCTGTGTTTTATCACTCAACACTTCTCGTAGCTCACGATGCGTTATGGGAGGTCGCTGCGAAACGCGCGCCTCTCCAAATAAAATAAAATATCTAAGAATGGGGCAAATTTGGGCATATACTGAAACTTTACCCTCAATCGTTATGAGTTTCTGCACATTTTGGTATGAAAATCTAAACGGATACACTTGGATACATTTTTAAATTACTGTGTAAATTTAGAAAATAAGAATTTCTCTCGCTGATTACATCAGCTTGTTAACACCTTCAATATAAATTACTGATGAAAAAATGAGAATTTTAAAAAACGTATAATTTACTCTGTCACACGTTAAAAGTGTTAAAATTGTTTAAAAAGGTATTTACCTTCGACAGACGGCCCGTTTCGACGCTATTTGTCGTCGTCTTCAGTGTCTCTTGAACCACTGCTGATTTTGGCTCTGCGATGTGCAGTTGTCGATGGTAGGGGTGGGGGTGTGTTGTTCCTATGGTGGGGGTTGGCTGTCTGTATGTTATGACGTATTATGATGTCAAACAATGTGTGCGTATTGAACTGTAGTTGCGTATTAAGTATGTAATGTGGGTGTGCTATTGTATTCTTATATATTTCGTATTGTTCTAGGATATTTAACTGTAAACTTTTTGGTGTGATGTGTAAAATTTCCATATCTGTTTCTATATTATTGTAGTCATGATTATTGTTGATAATGTGATCTGCATAATTTGATGTAATGTAAGGTTTGGTTATAGCTTTAATATGTTCGTTGTATCTTGTATGAAAGGATCTTCCTGTCTGTCCTATGTAAAAATGTGGGCAACTATTGCATTTTAATTTATAAACTCCAGTTGAATTATATATATTTGAATCTTTAGTGTGGTTATTTAAATATTTCTGTGTTGTATTATTTGTTTTGTATGTAATTTTGTACCTTAGTTTTCTGAATGAAGTTGCGATTTTGTGGGTATTCGTATTGTGATATGTTAATGTTATGTAT
Source organism: Periplaneta americana (assembly GCA_025594305.2). Lineage (NCBI taxonomy): Eukaryota > Metazoa > Arthropoda > Insecta > Blattodea > Blattidae > Periplaneta > Periplaneta americana. Next base: position 42,530,942 of record JAJSOF020000021.1, on the reverse strand, counting down.
TTATTCTCGCGTAGATACAACGAACATATTAAAGCTATAACCAAACCTTACATTACATCAAATTATGCAGATCACATTATCGACAATAATCATGACTACAATAATATAGAAACATATATGGAAATTTTACACATCACACCAAAAAAGTTTACAGTTAAATATCCTAGAACAATACGAAATATATAAGAATACAATAGCACACCCACATTACATACTTAATACGCAACTACAGTTCAATACGCACACATTGTTTGACATCATAATACGTCATAGCATACAGACAGCCAACCCCCACCATAGGAACAACACACCCCCACCCCTACCATCGACAACTGCACATCGCAGAGCCAAAATCAGCAGTGGTTCAAGAGACACTGAAGACGACGACAAATAGCGTCGAAACGGGCCGTCTGTCGAAGGTAAATATCTTTTTAAACAATTTTAACACTTTTAACGTGTGACAGAGTAAATTTTACCTTTTTTAAAAAAGTGTTAACGAGAACTTTAATCAATGGAGAATTTTAACTATATTGATGTGCAAGTGCATATCTGTAGCTTTCTTTTCCATACTTCAGATATTCACAATAATGCACTGGCACCAAATTAACAACCAACAAAGTTCACTGTTAACTCAGAACTAGCGACGAGACGAAACGCTCCCTCAAGGAAGTGCAGATTACGGTTGTTATATATAAACATGTCCGTTTATTTTTCATCTCTAAGGTCGATTTTCTTAAGCTATGATTATCTGTTAACAGATTCAGAGGAAGAAAATGGGGAGTAAAGTAAGTTGAATTTTTATTTTTTTCCTGCTAGATTCGAATTCTGGCCCACTGTGCATCGGTCCCTATCCTGAGCAAGATTAATCCAGTGTCTATCATCATATCCCACCTCCCTCAAATCCATTTTAATATTATCTTCCCATCTACGTCTCGGCCTCCCCAAGGTATTTTTTCCTCCGGCCTCCCAACTAACACTCTATATGCATTTCTGGATTCACCCATACGTGCTACATGCCCTGCCCATCTCAAATGTCTGGATTTAATATTCCTAATTATGTCAGGTGAAGAATACAATGCGTACAGTTCTGCGTTGTGTAACTTTCTCCATTCTCCTGTAACTTCATCCCTCTTAGCCCCAAATATTTTCCTAAGAATCTTATTCTCAAACACCCTTAATTACTGTTCCTCTCTCAAAGTGAGAGTCCAAGTTTCACAACCATAAAGAACAACTGGTAATAAAACTGTTTTAAATATTCTAACTTTCAGATTTTTTGACAGCAGACTAGATCACAAAAGCTTCTCAACCGAATAATAACAAACATTTCCCATATTTATTCTGCGTTTAATTTCCTCCCGAGTGTCATTTATTTTTGTTACTGTCCCTCCAATATATTTTAATTTTTCAACCACTTCGAAGGATAACTCTCCAATTTTTATATTTCCATTTCGTACAATATTCTGGTCACGAGACATAATAATATACGTTGTCTTTTCGGGATTTACTTCCAAACCTATCTCTTTACTTGCTTCAAATAAAATTTCCGTCTTTTCCCTAATCGTTTGTGGATTTCTCCTAACATATTCACGTCATCCGCATAGGCAAGCAGCTGATGTAACCCGTTCAATTCCAAACCCTCTCTGTTATGCTGAACTTTCCTAATGGCATATTCTAGAGCAAAGTTAAAAAGTAAAGGTGATAGTGCGTCTCCTTGCTTTAGCCCACAGTGAATTGGAAACACATCTGACAGAAACTGACCTATACGGACTCTAGAATAGAAAATATAATTTTAGGCATCTTAAAATATGATTTTATTCACCTGAATGCACTTTTATCTACTCAAACTACATTTGAAGTGTCCAAGGGAAATACAATGTGGTAAGTCACATTTTTACTGTTTTTACAGGAGTTTTGAGACACACTATAGTCTATTGTCTTGGGTTATCATTCTTCGAAGTTCTGTGGGTCAATCAGTGTGTTTTTTCTGTACAATTAGATAATACAAAACTGTGTAACTGAAAAGCGATAATTTGAACTTTTATCCCGGACTCACTCACTCACTCACTCACTCACTCACTCACTCACTCACTCACTCACTCACTCACTCACTCACTCACTCACTCACTCACTCACTCACTCACTCACTCACTCACTCTGTTACATTCATTCATAGTTTTCTGCCCAAGAGGAGGTCTTTCACTGCAAACCCACCATTCTCCAATCATTCGTATTTTCTACTTTCCTCTTTGTCTCCTCATACGATCCATATATCTTAATGTCGTCTATCATCTGATATCTTCTTCTGCCCCGAACTCTTCTCCCGTTCACCATTCCTTCCAGTGCATCCTTCAGCAGTTTCTTCTCAGCCAGTGACCCAACCAATTCCGTTTCCTCTTCCTGATTACTTTTAGCATCATTCTTTCTTCACCCATTCTTTCCAGCACAGCTTCATTTCTTATTCTGCCTGTTAGAATAAAGATACAATTAAATTAGTCAATACAAAGTATTATAATAGACAGTGACACACACAGTAAAAAAGCTGTTGTTAGAAATTTATTTTCATTAGGTTTTTAATTTTGAATACTAGAATTATTAATGAAGTCATTAAGCCACCAGCTTCATTGCTGCTATTACTACTATTGATGATGATGATGATGATAATAATAATAATAATAATAATAATAGTCCAACATAAACAATGATTTCATGTAATTCGTCTGTTGTGAAACTTTGGCTTTAGTCAGACAAAACCATTTTATAAGAGCAAAATCTTTCCACGAGAAACCGCTATTTTGTATTGCTACTACATTAGCTGGTAATTCGACTTGTGAAGTTGGCTATGTTCTTCATCACACTTGCAAAAATTGAATTTAATTATAAGTTATTTATTGAAACATTGATTAACTTGATAAACTTATTTTGAAGACTTAAGTTTGTAATATTGCTATACTGCAATAATCACCATAGTAACCGTCTCAAGTAATATAAATATTTCAAATATATTATATAGTAGGCTTTGTTATTTCAATGAAAACTGTTGAAAAGTGAAGGTCCATGCATTCTTTCATTATTTCTACGCATATAAGAAGAGTTAAGTTAGTGAGTGATTTAAGGTATCATAAGGCCTCCTCAACTTTAGAGAAACTCATAATACTTACAAACTCATCATCTCTAACGATACTTAAATATTGTTCGAGAAAGCGGCCATGAATGAAGAAGGTAGGTAGAAAGGTAGTTTAATGGTTGGATAGATTCCCATATGAGTAGATAAATAGACAAATCAACGACTCTATTGGCAGATGCATACGTAGATACGCAGATAGATGGTTAAGAAGATAGCGATAGGTGTATAATTAGATATAGATGGAGTGACAAATAGAAATACGGTAAATAAATTGATGGAGAGTTACGTAGGTAGTAGAAAAAATTATGGTTTATTTAACGACGCTCGCAACTGCAGAGGTTATATCAGTGTCGCCGGTGTGCCGGAATTTTGTCCCGCAGGAGTTCTTTTACATGCCAGTAAACTTACTGACATTTAATAGTACATTATGCAACGAGCCTATAATGGTAGTAATTAAGACGCGAGTATGTTTGTTTATGAAACGAGCGCAAGCGAGTTTCATAATTTTCATACGAGCGTCTTAATTACCATTATAGGCAAGTTTCATACGACTTTTTATGCTCGATCATATTTCTAACTTGAAATTATTCAGAAGTATTCATGTTATGGTTATGTAGGTGAGGAGTGGAACTGACCTGAATTTTGAGATGTGCGCAGACGCGAAAGTATTGATTTTTTCCGAAACACGAATGTCATTGACCTTGATATAATCTAGAGAATAACATGAAGATTAGGATTGATATAACCTGGAAATTGATTTAGAATTGAAAAACGAGATGACAAATTGAATTTATTTCAATATTATTTACAATTAACGCTAATTATTATAGTAACAGAACATAACCTTCTGCGACAGAATTGGATTTCCAGCCTCCGTGACTTTTCGCTAATTGTCTTTCGATTGCATATCCGAGAATAATCGATACTTGCGGTTTTATAATGGTACAATCAGTACAAAGGTGATTTTTCATTGGCTAAACAACTGAATTATAATGAATAGGTGTACTTTAATGAGGTGCATTAAGGGGCTACTACCAGGTGTATAATTACTACATTTCGGCATGGTCGAGCATAAACACATTTAAATGCCATCGACCTCGGCCGGGATCGAACCCGCAACCTCGAGCATAGAAGGCCAGCGCTAGGTAGTAGATCTACGTAGCTAGATACATAGGCCATAGGTACGCAGGTACTGTGGGTAAAAAGTAGATAGATATAGGCGTATGAATTGCTTGCCTTGTCAGGCTTTTTAAACGCCTGGAATTCCAGACAAATCTTTTTACATATCTCTACTATTGGATGCATAAACAACAGGGGTAGTTTGCGTGTACACCTTCTCTCGTACATAGGGATTTAACATTGCCATTACACACGTATGTATGTTCGTATAATTATAATTGAAGCTAGTATCTTACGTAATTGGCCGTGTGTATTAAATTAGTAGGGCTCGTGAAAAAAAAGATTATCTACTGATTATTGCGAACTAGAATAATTCTGTTTGATGCCATTAACCTTCAAATTATGAATAAATTTTACTACAAAAATGATCATTGAACTGTGCTACGCAGAAAATTCTTTTAGAGAGGTTGAGAGATGTATTTTCTGGATTTTTTCCCTTCTTTCCTAGTAGAAGTGTTCCATCTCAACACAATCTAGGTTACTGTCTGTCTGCAGAAGGTAGCTTGTTCGAATACCTATTGAATTAAATTGTATTTGTGAATAGGAAATTTTAATTTTAAAATATTTCGTGTAATCTTAATAAAATGACTTAAAAGTGCTTTTTCATTATTGCTTATGTGGAAAAGCTAGCCTAATTTAAAAAAGAGAACTTAAAGTAAAATGCACAATTAAAATTATTAGCACCAAAATTTAATTATTTGAATTACCTAATCTAAACTTGATAAAATCTTGTCAAGGCATTATGTATAGTCACAAGATGGCTACAAGTAAAGGCCTACTGATTTAATACACACGGCCAATTACGTAAGGTACGCGTTTCAATTGTTTTGACATACGTTACCAATGACCATGTTAAATCCATATGTACGTAGATCGTAATTAAAATACGCATGAGATTTCCATAATTAGTTAATAATGGAGTTCGACAAAGTTGTCCACTATTACCAACTTTATTTAATATCTATATAAATTAAATTATTTTAAAATGGAACCAAATCTACACATCAGGAATCAAAATAACCAGTGCTCTAACATTAAATACCTTACTCTATGCCGATGATCAAGTCATAATTTCCAATTCAGAGGATAATTTACAAAGAGGATTGTATACATTAAATAAAATATTAAAAGATTTTGGGATGGAAATTTCAGCACAAAAATCAAAAGTAATGGCATTTTAGGACAAGACCCAGTCAGAAATAAGATAATACACAATAACCAATGCCTCGAAGAAGTGCAAAATTTCAATTATCTGGGTTGTGAAATATCGTATCAAAATGAAAAAGATGTGAACAAGAAAATTACCAAATTTACACAAATTCTAGGAATAATAAACAATACATTAAAAGCTAAATTAGTACAAAAATCTACAAGAATAAAAATATATAATACACTAGCATTACCCTCCCTTTTATACGGAATCGAGATTTGGACATTAAAGAAAAAAGACATGAACAGAATCAAAGCAACGGAAATGAAATTTTTCAGGACAGCAGGATATACTCTTTTAGACCAAAAAAGGAATGAAAAAATTTTAGAACAATTAGAAGTAGAGTCAGTAGAAGAAAAAATCAGCAGATACAAATTCAGGCTAGATCATGTAAGAAGAATGGAAAATTCAAGAATCCCAAAATTATGATGCAGTATAAACCTAGAGGACATCGTCGACCAGGAAGACCTTTAAGAAGACTGCTAGATGGGGCCGAAACAGGTCTACAGAGGCCTAATTCGTGAAGGATGATGATGATGATGATGATGAGGAGGAGATTTCCATACATCCTAACTATAGTGACATTCAAGAAGGCAGTGGCCAATATTTTCTATTGTTGCGGCCTGGATATTCATAATAATTTCCAAAGGTTACGAGTAAAATAAATAATTCATTAACGTCTAGGCCGGTATTAGAGTACACAAAACACGATAATTCACAAGGCTCTTCTTTAATATCAGTAAGTAAATACATTGACAGGCACAAAAAATACAATACTTTAATTTTTTTGAAAATTAAGTTTTATTTTATATATATCTGAATATTTTCTTATTCTTCTATGGCGCAGTATTATGTTACAATCAAATTTAAAATTATGTTTACGAAAAAAAAATATTTTTATAAAAATTCAATTGATTTTTAAAATGTTTATTTTATTTTATATTAAGATGTGAACATAAGAGCCAACCAATCACAATGTTTACTTATAACCAGTACATTAATTTTTTAATATTTTTTAATAATTGTTAAATAAAAATATTATTCTATATATATTTACAAAATTAAGGTGACAAAGACAATCTAATGATATACGTAAATACAAGAAACATAAAAAAATATTGTATAAAGATATTTATGAACAAAGAAGTCAGAATAAAGTAAATATAAACCTTAAAGGAGAGATGAATGAAATAATAATCCTAAGACAATAACAATTTTAATACAAAACAACAGAAAGTAATATAAGTTATATCATTTTCAGAAATTTATTACAACCGTATTTGAATTGTTTAAGACTCATCTATACTAATAATAAATCTGTAGCCGAAATTTTTCTGATAATTTTCGGTTTTCCAAAAATAATTGGTCCTAACATATATAATTAACCACCCTGAAACCGAAAATCGCTTTTTTGAAATTTTTGTTTGTATGTCTGTCTGATGTTTGTTACCTTTTCACGCGATAATGGCTGAACGGATTTCGATGAAAATTGGAATATAAATTTAGTTCGTTATAACTTAGATTTTAGGCTATATGACATTCAAAATACATTATTTAAAAGGGGGTTATAAGGGGGCCTGTATTAAATAAATCGAAATATCTCGCTTATTATTGATTTTTGTGAAAAATGTTACATAACAAAAGTTTCTTTAAAAATAATTTTCGATAAGTTTTATTCCTTGCAAAAGTTTAATAGGACTGATATTTAATGAGATAAATGAGTTTTAAAATTAAAATAACTGCCATCTAAGGCCGTATAATGAAATAAAAAACAAATGACTTCGTCTATAAGGGGCCTTGGACAGCAACAATAGAAATCTATGAAAGATAGCCTGCAGAGAATGTTTCTATGTTTGTATGAAGTAATATCGGAATCTAAATTAACCGATTTGTATAATTAATTATTATTTCACCATTGGAAAGTTTAGTTTCTCTAGATGGACATAATGCTATAATGTTATTACAGTAACTTCTGATATAATATAATATAATATAATATAATATAATATAATATAATATAATATAATATAATATAATATAATATAATATAATATAATATATAACATATAAATATAACATATAAATATAACATATAAATATACATATAATATAATATAACATAACATAACATAATATAATATAATATAATATGTAATATACAGTATATAATATAATTTAAGTTATTTGAAGGGTTCAGAACCATAGTGGGCCAAGCGCCATTTACTGAATACGTAGAAAACAAGGGTTAAAATTAAGTTATTACCATAATTCAATGGAAACCTATAACAAGTAAAATAAAATATACACATTAAATCTAAATGATGTCAATCTTCATTAAGCTATGGTTGCATGTAATAAAAATTAAGAAACAGGTTAAAGGAATTGTCATTGCTCCAAATGAGTGTCTCTGGACCAAAATGATAGCATTTTAATTATTTGGATGCAATTTAAATTAAGTAACATATTAAACGATTTATCCTTCTATCAAACACGAATGTTCCCTGGATCAAATGTCCTATTTAATTATGTAATTACTTTATATTTATTTCTAACCGGTGCAGCGGAGCGCACGGGTACGGCTAGTACAAAATATAACTTATCTATTTCTCCTAAGCTATGCAATCTATTATAAGTGCGAAGAACTCTATAAATAGGACAATAATAATATGGGATAAAATAAACATTAAGATAATTGCAGTAAGCATTGTATAGGATATAATAAGAAATATCATTTATTTCATTATTGATTAATTTATATAAAAACAGTAAAGCATAACACTGTTTTGTTTCGAAAACTCTTCATTACCCACTCCAACTTTTTTTTTTACTGCACTTCACTGACACTTTCTTCTCACCTCTAGAAGCGTGTATTGCCACCTCTCGCATTAATTACGTCATTCAAACTCTCAGAAATGCTCTTGATCAAAGTTAAAATATTCTTCTGAGGAATCAGTTCCCACCCTTCCTGGAGAGCCTCCCGCAAGGTCTTGTAGGGTATCTGGGAAATGCTGGCGGATCCTTTACCTCATATTAGGTTAGGTTAGGTAAGGTAACGGTGGCTAGGGGCGGGTAAGGACGACCTTTGCACATCGGCTATACTGAGGCTTATTGTGCACCCGAATTTATGGAATGAATGAGGATGAGGTGTACCAGCCCACCGGCCGCATGTGACCCCTCACCCGCTCACCCAATGGGGGTGTAATGGTCTATTTCAGTATGGTTTTATGTTATGAGAATGGTTTCCTTAGCAACAAGTTTCTATGTGGGAATTCTAATTTTTAAGGCCTAACAGCAATAGCTGTAAATACTACAAAAGCACTATAGTGCAAAAACAACTATTGCATACTTTCATTCGATAATGTGTTTTGGAATAATATTCTGGGAAAATTCTACAGATAGTAACAGCATATTCCTACTACAAAAAAGAGTAATTAGAATAATAGTAGGTGCCAAATCTAGGGAATAATGCAGGTCCATCTTCAAAAAATTACAAATAATGTCCATGGCTTGTCAGTGTATTTTTTCATTGATAAACTTCCTTGCATGCAATCGTGAAAACTTTGTAACTAATTTAACAGTTCATAATATAAATACACGTCAATAAAATGGCTTTCATACTCCATCGGCAAGTCTATCGTGCTATCAAAAAGGAGTGCATTATATGGCATTAAACATTTTTAATAGTCTCCCTATGGATATAAAAAAATGAAACTCAAAAATAAGATTATTTAGGGCCAAATTAAAGAAGTACCTAATTTCTCACGCCTTCTATTCTGTAGGTGAATTCATGACATTCAACAATGCTGTATGAATATATCTGCCTTGTATTAAGTATCGATATTAACTCCTTGTGTTGTACTAGTATATTGTACCTGTAAAACCTTTCTGTATATATATTTCAGACTGTGACTATGGGAATTTTACTTGAAGCAAGGAGAGAGATAGGTTTGGAAGTAAATCCCGAAAAGTCAAAATATATGTTTATGTCTCGTGACCAGAATATTGTACGAAATGGAAATATAAAACTGGAAATTTATCTTTTGAAGAGGTAGAAAAATTGAAATATCTTGAAGCAACAGTAACAAATATAAATGACACTCGGGAGGAAATTAAACGCAGAATAAATATGGGAAATGCGTGTTATTATTCGGTTGAGAAGCTTTTATCATCCAGTCTGCTGTAAAAAAATCTGAAAGTTAGAATTTATAAAACATTTATATTACCGGTTGTTCTGTATGGTTGTGAAACTTGGACTCTCACTTTGAGAGAGGAACAGAGGTTAAGGGTGTTTGAGAATAAGGTTCTTAGGAAAATATTTGGGGCTTAGGGGGATGAAGTTACAGGAGAATGGAGAAAGTTACACAACCCAGAACTGCACGCATTGTATTATTAACCTAACATAATTAGGAACATTAGATCCAGACTTTTGAGATGAGCAGGGCATGTAGCACGTATTGGTGAGTCCAGAAATGCATATAGAGTGTTAATTGGAATGCCAGAGGTAAAAAGACCTTTGGGGAGGAAGAGACGTAGATGGAAGGATAATATTAAAATGGATTTGATGAAAGTGGGATATGATGCTAGGGAATGGATTAATTTTTCTCAGGATAGGGCTTATGTGATGGCTGCAATGAACGTCCTGATTCTCTGAAATCTATTTGTAAATAAGTAATCAAGTTTTTGATATTTTTTTTGGCACTTTCCGTATTCTAGCTGTGAAGTGATGTACACATAAATGTAAATAAATACAATACAATATTTCGGTGTTTTTCATTAACATCCTGTATATGAATGAATAAATAAGTAGAATGATGGATAGGTGCACAAGTAGGTGTGTAGATGAACGGGAAATGGATAGGTAGGTGGACATAGGACCTATGTAATATGTATTTTGGATTAAAGATGACTGGATAGATAATGTTGCCCAGAACACGTGGACAGAATGTCTCAGTACGGGGAACAAGCTTTCTTACACCGGATATCCACTTTGACAAGCGACGTTTTTGCGGCCTCTCAGTCGGCGTGGTTTGAGGGAGTATTGAACTATTGACGGACAGAAACAAGCCGGCATAGGCTGTAAACTGGAATTGAACTCCTGTCGTGTTTAGAATGTAATGCCATTTCTAGGTGAAAAGTATTTATTGACATTGTTTTCAGTAATTGGCTCTCCATATTACAGTACTTAACAAAAGTTTAAGACCATGAGCAAAGGATATAATTATTTCCTGGTCCTATATTTTGTTTCTATTTCCCTTATGAATATTTTGTCAATTATTTGGATTGTGAGACATCTATCGACTAAAGAAAGTAAAATTATGACATTTAGTTTTCGAGTTATGATTTTAATGAAATATTTTGTTACTGTAAAATGCTACATTTATAATTACGGAATAATTTATTCATGCTAAACCAACATGTATATTGTAGTGATGATTTTTTCAAGCAATTTGAGAAGTGTGAGAACACATTGGCACCAGAAAGAAATCACGTACTTTCGATTGGCGTAGGTCCGGTTACGTTAGCTTATTCCACAGTGAAGCTATGAATGCCTTTACTTAACGTTATTTCTACTATTATTTTCCTTATTTTGGAAAAATATGCAAAAAATTATAAAACGAAAATAAAATTTTTAAATTTTTCTTCCTGGTGCCAATGTGTTCTCACACTTCTCAAATTGCTTGAAAAAAATCATCACTGCAATAAACATGTTGGTTTAGCATGAATAAATTATTCCGTAATTATAAATGTAACATTTTTACAGTAACAAAATATTTCATTAAAATCATAACTCGAAAACTAAATGTCATAATTTTACTTTCTTTGCGTCGATAGATATCTCACAGTCCAAATAATTGACAAAATATTCATGAGGGAAATAGAAACAAAAATATAGGACCAGAAAATAATTATATGAAATTTGCTCATGGTCTTAAACTTTTGTTAAGTACTGTATGTAGTCCTATACAGGTAATATAAAGTAGAAGGAGAAATCTTTGGAATAACTCTATGACCAACACTGATATTTCTTAAACCGTGACGGACTGCAAAGAAAACAACTAACGCAATGTTCATAATACTATATTTGTTTTATAGTACCTACTCTATAATTTAGCTTACATTTAAACTGTATTTTACCTGCCACCGTGGTGGTCTACCGGTTAGAGGGCTGGACTTACAATACTGTGGACTCCGGTTTGATCCCCGACATACCTCCGATTTATAACTTACGTTGGTCGAGTCCGTGGTCCAGGTAACACAAAGAACATAGAACTTGTTTTGGAAAGAATGTCGAGTGCATGTGAGAAAATGGGGTGTAATATATCTCTCAAAATACACTTTTACATTCTCATTTGGATTTATTTTCTCCTAATTTTGGAGCGGTAAGCGACGAGCATGGGGAAAAATTTCATCAAGAAATATCTGAAATGGAAAGGCGATATAAAGGAAGATCATCATCCAGCATGCTTGCAGACTATTATTGGTTCTTAGTAAAATACAGTTCCGGGTCTAGTTATACACATAAATCATCCGGAAAATTATTTTATTTGTAAGTTCAAATTCCAGGATTTTTCTAATTATATGCATGAAATATTTTTATTGTTGTGTTTTAAACTATGTAACATAATTTTTGTATCCAGTACACATTTTTTCAAATATTATGAGGGATTTCGAATCCCTAGTGTGTTGTAATTATAGCAGTAGCAGTGAAAAATTTAAAAAAATTTCCCCGGAAAATGGTACGTGATGGGGCAGTTTGGATTTTAAATTCAGATTTAGGGGACACATATTAGTAATATTCACCGATTTTTATTTCGGAGCAAGACAAAAAGTAAAAATTTGTTGTTCAGTGATTGAAAGAATTTTAGTTCTGTTCATTGATGGTGCAGAAATTTGACACCAACAAATGTATGCTTTGTAGACGTTCAAAACGTATTATATAAAATGATTTTGCAAGATTTTCAATTGGAAAATAAAGGCATAGTCGCGACGCTGTTATTCCCGGCGTGACTCCTCCTCTTTGCTTACGTCTTAGGAAGTGAAGGCTCTATAAAGTCTAAGTAAGTAGTATCGTTCGCCATTTTTGTTCTTTCGTTGCCGAGCTACCATACGAGGAATCTATTTGCCACACCGTTAAACATTATCATGTCGTAGCTCCTATGATAATAAATCAAACGCACTGTAATTCAGCAAATAATTGAGCGGCAAATAACGTCCTCGTGTGCTTTCTGCTCGAACGCAATCTCGAAAGAGCCAAAATGGCGGGCGATTATATTAAGTATTTATCGAGCCTTAAGAAATGAATAACGTCTTCATCAGCGAATCACAAGACGCACAGGTTTAAATGTAGCCGACCTGCAACGCGATTGGCTGCCGGAAATTAGAGCGACGGGACTATAGATATCTGCATATGAATCCTGGCTTCCACTAGTCATGTTACTTTTTCGGTAGCCAATGGGAGAGTTTCGTATCTGTTACTTTTGTTCACCTCCACTTTATAGTAAGAGCGGTAGGAGAATATGTTTTTAAAATGAATATACATGTAAATTAGTAATTTTGTACGAACTGTTTCAGATAATGTATCTATAGCAACCGTAATTTGAAACGTCTTGGACTGGAATCTAAGGCACGTTGTAACCCGCGGAAGAGATGCGCTTTGCATAAAGAAGAGCAACAAGTAATGATAACTCTCGTTTCCTCCGCGGTCCGCACGATCTCTGCCTGTTTGTAGTAATCCATTAGCGTACGTGTTGCCGCCTAATTAAATTGGCTTACACCGAATATAAAGCATTAATTGAAGAACTAGCTCAGATGTGAGATTACACAGTTCAATGCGCCGCGTAGCGGGATACAACAACATTAATCTGAGGCTGTTGCGTGCAGGGAGGATTCCACGGCCCACTGCATATCGCATAGTTACATGTGCCAAAACAGACGATGTAAGCAGGCATTCCTACATACAAACATAATTTTTTAATGGTTGTTTTACGATGCTTTATCAACTGTTTTGTTTGTCTAGCGTCTGAATGACACGAAGGTGATAATGCCGGCGAAATGAGTCCAGGATCCAGCACCGAAAGTTACCCAGCATTTGCTTTTAATGGGTTAAGGGAAAACCCAGGAAAAAACCTGAACCAGATAACTTGTTCCAACCAGGATTTGAACCCGGGCCCGCTTATTTTACAGTCAGTCAAGCTAATCGTTGCTTCATAGCGGTACACATACACACACGCACGTACGTGAGCACACACACACACACCACCCCAGAAAGTTTAGAGAGGACCTTATAATTCTTATAAAACCTGCCCTGGCCTTAAATTATTTATTAGAGAAACTAACAATGTTTTTAACTGTTGTTAACAATAGGAAAGACTAATTTTTAGTTCAATTTCGATATTTATATGATGATTGATGACTGCTAGTCCTTATAAAGAATTTATAAGTTTTTCAAACAAAACAAAAGATCTTACATTTTCAGTATTAAAGTTGAAAATGATTAAGTAACTAATTGGTACACGAATCTCAACTGTTGCTGGATGATGTAGGATATAGGGTAAAGGTTGGTATTATTGTGATACTATGATCGTTCTTTTTGAGAATTTTTTTACAATTTTATGAGCGAGAGAAGGACCGGTTTTGTGTAGAAATTTGCCCACGAACATAAAAAAAAACCGATCTTCCTCTCGCTCAGTAAAATTGTAAAAAATTCTCAAAAAGAGAACTATCATAATATTATTAGTATCACAGTATTATCAACCTTTACCCTATTACTCTTTAAATTACTAAAGATAAAATGTTTGTAAAGAATTTTCTTTGTGAATGTCCTAATACTTCCTAGCCACCGGCGTGGCTCAGTCGGTTAAGGCGCTTGTCTGCCGGTCTGAAGTTGCGTTCGGGCGCGGGTTCGATCCCCGCTTGGGCTGATTACCTGTTTGGATTTTTTCCGAGGTTTTCCCCAACCGTAATGTGAATGCAAGGTAATCTATGGCGAATCCTCGGCCTCATCTCGCTATCACCAATCCCATCGACGCTAAATAACCTAGTAGTTGATACAGTGTCGTTAAATAACCAATTAAAAAAACTTCCTAAGTTTCGAAGTTAAAAAAAATGGGAAATCTTTTTATCAGTCAATTCATTGTTCTGCAAAAAATTTTTCAATGTTAAATTTTTCGGATCAAATTTCTGCACATTTGTAAGACAAAACTCAAATTCTATCTATCATTTATTATTAGGGCTAGGATTTTGATGACCTAAAAATCATGAAAAAATGTCCTAAGAACAATGCATTTATGACCTAAAAATCTTTCATAAATGCCCTTAAAATGCCCTAAAAATTGATTTTACATAATTGCCTTAGTAGGAAAAGAGGTTATGTATTACTTAATATTTAGACTAGTAATTAAATTAAATTTTACATAATTTTTTCTAAGTAGTACACTTTAATTTATTATTTTACCTGATGTAGTTTCCATGTATGATCGTTCACCTCTGCGTCGGCATGTGGATGTGAGGTCAGCAGTCGTCTGGCCGGTCTTGGCCCTTCATGGGCTGTAGCACCATGGATTTACTTTACTTTTAGTTTCCGTGTAGGCCACACCTATCCGGAATTAGCAGGTATAGAGGAGTCTATATTGAAGGGATGGTTGGACTGATCCATTACATGGGGTGTACTACGTTAAAATGACAATATTTGTGTAGAAAAACGAATAAAATATTATACAAAATAATGAGTATTAATGGAGAAAATATGTAAAGAAAATATCAAAGGAAATATACATTATTTTACATTAATAATGGGGATTTATGGCCAAAATCAAATGAAAATGCCTAAAAAATAACAGAATAAAACAAAAGATGCTCTTATGAGTTGAACAGGCAAAAATGCAAAAAAATGCCCCAACAAATGTGTCTTTAAACACTCAGTTTAACACGTAACATATAAATACTAAGGCAGCAATGTTTCTGGCTTACTAGAAAAAAAGATGCTATTTCATCAAAATCCTAGTCCTATTTATTATCATAATACATTGCTCTCTTAAATTGACTGAGCATATTGGGAATTCGATCAATGATTTTCCCAATGTTTCATATAAAACAAATTTTACCTCGAAAATTAGAAAAAAGAAAAGAGCAAAATTGTATTATAAAGATTTTTGTGTGAAATATCTCAGAGAATAACCCCCTGAAAATGACATTACTTACGATTTGTCCTGTATAGGCTTATAAGTGCACACGAACATTTGTGCTCACCTTTGTAGACTTAGATGAAGTAAATATTTACTCTACATGTGCAACCAGTACCACTTCCGAAATGTATAGCTCTGGAAACTTCTAACTGGACCGAATTTCCTTCAGTTTGTTGCATAAATCTTATGACAATGTTCACGAACTTAATGGCAATTTTCCAATCAGTGATGAAAGCTTTTTGCTTCAGGTCGTCTTTTCTAGGTCTTAAGGATATCACCTGCGTTATTCTAGCGCAGTCATGTCAATTGATGCCCATAGGAGCAAGCGCGCGCTTTAGAGCTCAGGAGAGCCTGAGCGCTTTACAGCGGAAAGGAAAGAGACAGACGAAAGAGGTAGTATATGCCGCTTGGTAGAGCTATATTCAGGGATGGCCAGCACTGATTCAATGGATAAAGGGAAGAGAACTTATTAAAACTGTATCCATGTTAATTTTTAGATTTGTCTGAGAAGTATAAGTGCATTATGAGAATGTAAGTTTTAATTTTAATGCTCATTTTTCACAAGTTTGATTTTTTTGTTTAAAAGAAATATTTTCTCAACTGTTTTTAATACAAAAGTGAAATTTTCAGATATAGGCCTATTTATTTAGTAGCCTTACAGAATGTTTTCGTAAATCTAATATACCGTAAATACGTATTACTGAAGATAGTGTATTGAAAATTTTGAAAATATTCACATGGAAATTGTTTGTAAGGAAATGAATTAACAAAGCAGCTACTGTTACATCATAAGCAAAAGATACGTGCCCATGTGTTGTAAAAATGTCAGCTCTATAGCTTCAGCAGATTTCGAGAAAATAATTTAATATTCTGTTGATAGGAAGTTGCTCACCAATATCACCTTAAAAGCATAATTCGATAAGAGTTTTGTTATGTAATATTAGTTACACTTAAAACAGATACAGTACCTAGGTAACTTTGCTTTGTACTGTAATATTGTTTTGATTAGTGTATTGATTACTTTTATAAGGCTAAAGGAACCATCAATACCAATTCCAACTTATCATGTCACACTCAATCTCTTTTTTTTTTTTGGATATCACTTTCTTTATGAATGATGTGTTTCATCCATTTAGTACAGTATAGTTGTACTACTATGGACTTTATGTGAATATTCCTTCTTAACTCTTTATTATGTTATTAACATTTAAAACAAAACTGTAATATTAAGAAATTGGTATTAGTACTTTTCTCTGTTCCATTACTCTTTCATCGTATTAGTACTTTTGTTTTACAGACAATATAGATAATATCAAACAGAAAGAAGCCATATAAAAATAACGACATAAAATTTCACGTTCCGTTTGAAGTTTGTGCACCACTGTTTTCTTAATCGAACAGGTGCTTATTCATATACACAACCCTTCCTCTTTCCATACTTAGCGCTTGATGCCCGCTCACGATGTCAAGGTCAGAAAAATGCGCTTGCTTTGACATCACTGTTCTGGCGTATTATGCGGGTGTCCTGGATGTTGGTACTACTGTCTCAGTTGATACCGGTACTAAACTATTGAGGCAATACGCGACCTGGAAAACGTAGCAGGCAAGAATAATAGCTGTTATTAGTGGAATAATTGCAGTTTATGACAGAACATCGTTTGTTACAAGTTCAAGTTGAAATGTCTGAAGGAAATCGAACACAATCTAGACTATCTTATATGTAGAATTACGCCATTCACTTCTGCACGGAAGTCTAGAATGCACTCAACAGGTTCGATTTATATTGTCAATGTTGTTTGTACTTCTTGCCGTGCCAGTTTCCCGCGTTTTATGCTTTTTGCACCAGTCTTTTTTAGTGGGGTGATTGTAGCTTCCAATTAAAATTATTGGTATTTTTTTAACTACTTAAATAAGAATAAAAACGTCACAGTTTAAGCAAAAGAAATAAAAGCAGAAAAGAAACAAGCAAAAAAAACCTCCTCTGACTTAAATTTATTTATGCGAGATCGTGCGTATTTGCTTGGTTTCCGCACAAAACCAATCCGCAGAAAGTCCAAAATTCCACATTCAGTATTCCCAACCTAACAAACATTACAATTTCCCTCTTTTTACCGCTTAAGTGACATATTGATTTTACTGCTTTAGGCTTTTAACATATTATTTTTAGAGACGTTCAATATAGTAATAATTATAAATTGGAAACTTACCGCTGCAATTTCACCTAAATTGCACTGTTAATTATTGTTTTTAAATATTTGCAAAAATTAAGTAAACTCTACAACTCCACTAAAGTTACTGCATTCGTGATGCAAGTAACATTAACGAAGCCGTGAAAAAATCAACAAGATTCCAGACTCATCATAGACTGGGGGGAAAAAAAGACACACGCATATCACGGCCTGCTGGAGTATAGTAAACACAGAAAATATTTTAAAGCAAAAATGTTGAAGATAGATTTTTTTGTTTTGCAAATTTGTCGTCATTGAACAGAAATCAAGATGGAGATTTCATTGCAACTAATTATAAATTCCTCTTTCAGGTATGTAATAAACGATCTTCGCAAAATAATGTACGGTACACGAGCGGTATGTTTTCTTTCAATTCTCGGAAATTAAAAAAGCTCAACTACGTTTCGCTTTTTCAAACTTTTCCTCGAACATGAAAACTTCAACATACCGCTCTTGTAACGCATATTACTATTATAACACAATGAGTTACGAATTGAAGGGGATTTCCGGGGAAAATTCCCCCCGCCCCACAGTGTGCAATTTTCCCGATCTAGGTGGACAAAAATCAAATTTTGACTTGTTTAGTTACGCATAGATGAATATAAATTCGTATTCTTTATCATTTGAAGAATGTTGTGAGTAATAGTTTTTACTGATTTATCAGCGGCAAACCATATTTAGAAGGATATAAACTTTGAGTTCTTCCTAACACTTCTAGCTCCGGTTCAGTCGTAGAGAGAGAGGCTTAATTTGTGGGTGAAAAAGAGCCAATTGTTAGTGATTTATTGTGTTGTGAAACATGGAATTTGTTCATAAAGGTATGTTCTTACTAATGTAACTCCAATTACAAGTTTATGAAGTATTTTCCTTCTTACAGTAGGGTTTAAATATTACAATTGAAAAACTTAAGTTTTAAAACTTCTCCAAATATAATGAGAGTTTTAGTATAGCCGGTCAAGTCCGGTTACAACAATTCTTTTACCATTTAATACAGCATCATTTAGAGCAGTGACCGGCATGTTCAGTGCTCTGTGACGTCATACGACGTAGCCGCTTTGCTCTTTGCTCGGCAATCTCTGCATACTGAGCACAGCGTGGAGAGAAGGTTCAACTTAACAGTGGTGGTACGGCGTCTATGCACTGACAGAGCGCGATCCATTCTTCTGAGGTAGTAT
>JAJSOF020000021.1:42152836-42511742 GCA_025594305.2 Periplaneta americana | reverse complement strand
TCGATCAATGATTTCCCAAAACTCGCTATGAAATGTTTAATATAAAACAAATTTTACCTCGAAAATTAGAAAAAAGAAAAGAGCAAAATTGTATTAAAGATTTTTGTGTGAAATATCTCAGAGAATACGAAATACGAAATACGAAAAGCCTGAAATCCCATAATGGCAACGGCCTCCTACAGGAGTGTGTAGGGTGAGCTGAAGGTCTACTACACTTGGGGAGCCAGTCCAAGAGAGCTTACATTATACACTTATAACTAAACACGAAAAACTATACAGACTAAACACATAAATTATGCAAACTAAACATCCACAAGAAACTATGCAAACTAAACACATAAATTATAATCTGAACACACAACTATCCACACTAAACACACGATAAAAAAGAAAAAAAATACACAAACTGAATACATACATAGTCTTAACTCACACACAAACTAAATACACAAAAACCTATACCAATTGCACATATAAATTGTACAGCCTAAACACACAAACTATCTAAATTAAACGCACAAAAACGATACAACTGAACACAAAAATTATACTAACTAAATACATGAACTATACCAGCTACACACGGAATCAAACTATCCAAACTAAAACACACAAAACCATACAACTGAACACAAAAATTATAGTAACTAAATACATGAACTATACCAACTACACACGGAATCAAACTATCCAAACTAAAACACACAAAACCATACAACTGAACACAAAAATTATACTAACT
This sequence comes from Periplaneta americana, assembly GCA_025594305.2. NCBI lineage: Eukaryota > Metazoa > Arthropoda > Insecta > Blattodea > Blattidae > Periplaneta > Periplaneta americana. Next base: position 42,511,000 of record JAJSOF020000021.1, on the reverse strand, counting down.
AAATACATGAACTATACCAACTACACACGGAATCAAACTATCCAAACTAAAACACACAAAACCATACAACTGAACACAAAAATTATACTAACTAAATACATGAACTATACCAACTACACACGGAGTCAAACTATCCAAACTAAAACACACAAAACCATACAACTGAACACAAAAATTATACTAACTAAATGCATGAACTATACCAACTACACACGGAATCAAACTATCCAAACTAAAACACACAAAACCATACAACTGAACACAAATATTATACTAAATAAATACATGAACTATACCAACTACACACGGAATCAAACTATCCAAACTAAAACACACAAAACCATACAACTGAACACAAAAATTATACTAACTAAATACATGAACTATACCAACTACACACGGAATCAAACTATCCAAACTAAAACACACAAAACCATACAACTGAACACAAAAATTATACTAACTAAATACATGAACTATACCAACTACACACGGAATCAAACTATCCAAACTAAAACACACAAAACCATACAACTGAACACAAAAATTATACTAACTAAATGCATGAACTATACCAACTACACACGGAATCAAACTATCCAAACTAAAACACACAAAACCATACAACTGAACACAAAAATTATACTAACTAAATGCATGAACTATACCAACTACACACGGAATCGAACTATCCAAACTAAAACACACAAAACCATACAACTGAACACAAAAATTATACTAACTAAATACATGAACTATACCAACTATACACGGAATCAAACTAACCAAACTGACACACACAAAAATAACTATATAAACGATACACAACTATACACAGTTTACATAGTGTTCGTAATTTCTTCCAGTCTTTTCCATGCCTGCCTGTCCCTCGCTGTTCTCGTCCACTGTGCTCCAGTCTCTCTCCGGAACACGTCCGACCACCTTCTCCTTGGACGTCTTCTGCCCCCTGAAAATGACATTACTTACGGTTTGTCCTGCGTAGGCCTATAAGTGCACACGAACATTTGTGCTCACCTTTGTAGACTTAGATGAAGTAAATATTTACTTTACATGTGCAACCAGTACCACTTTTGAAATGTATAGCTCTGGAAACTTTTAACCGGGCCGAATTTCCTTCAGTTTTTGAACTTAATGACAATTTTCCAATCAGTGATGAAAGCTTTTTGCTTCAGGTCGTCTTTTCTAGGTCTTAAGGATATAACCTGCGTTATTCTAGCGCAGTCATGTCAATTGATGCCCATAGGAGCAAGCGCGCGCTTTAGAGCTCAGGAGAGCCTGAGCGCTTTACAGCGGAAAGGAAAGAGACAGACGAAAGAGGTAGTATATGCCGCTTGGTCGAGCTATATTCAGGGATGGCCAGCACTGATTCAATACATAAAGGGAAGAGAACTTATTAAAACTGTATCCATGTTAATTTTTAGATTTGTCTGAGAAGTATAAGTGCATTATAAGAATGTAAGTTTTAATTTTAATGCTCATTTTTCACAAGTTTGATTTTTTTGTTTAAAAGAAATATTTTCTCAACTTTTTTTAATAGAAAAGTGAAATTTTCAGATATAGGTATATTTATTTAGTAGCCTTACAGAATGTTTTCGTAAATCTAATATACCGTAAATACGTATTACTGAAGATAGTGTATTGAAAATTTTGAAAATATTCACATGGAAATTGTTTGTAAGGAAATTAATTAACAAAGCAACTACTGTTACATCATAAGCAAAAGATACGTGCCCATGTGTTGTAAAAATGTCAGCTCTATAACTTCAGCAGATTTCGAGAAAATAATTTAATATTCTGATGATAGGAAGTTGCTCACAAATATCACCTTAAAAGCATAATTCGATAAGAGTTTTGTTATGTAATATTAGTTACACTTAAAACAGATACAGCACCTAGGTAACTTTGCTTCGTACTGTAATATTGTTTTGATTACTTTTATAAGGCTAAAGGAACCATCAATACCAATTCCAACTTATCATGTCACACTCAATCTCTTTTTTTTTGGGATATCACTTTCTTTATGAATGATATGTTTCATCCACTTATACGGTATAGTTGTACTACTATGGAATCATGTGAATATTCTTTCTTAACTCTTTATTATGTTATTAACATTTAAAACAAAACTGCAATATTAAGAAATTTGTATTAGTACTTTTCTCTGTTCCATTATTCTTTCATCGTATTAGTACTTTTGTTTTACAGACAATATAGATAATATCAAACAGAAAGAAGCCATATAAAAATAACGACATAAAATTTCACGTTCCGTTTGAAGTTTGTGCACCACTGTTTTCTTAATCGAACAGGCTGCTTATTCATATACACAACCCTTCCTCTTTCCATACTTAGCGCTTGATGCCCGCTCACGATGTCAAGGTCAGAAAAATGCGCTTGCTTTGACATCACTGTTCTGGCGTATTATGCGGGTGTCCTGGATGTTGGTACTACTGTCTCAGTTGATACCGGTACTAAACTATTGAGGCAAACGCGACCTGGAAAACGTAGCAGGCAAGAATAATAGCTGTTATTAGTGGAATAATTGCAGTTTATGACAGAACATCGTTTGTTACAAGTTCAAGTTGAAATGTCTGAAGGAAATCGAACACAATCTAGACTATCTTATATGTAGAATTACGCCATTCACTTCTGCACGGTAGTCTAGAATGCACTCAACAGGTTCGATTTATATTGTCAATGTTGTTTGTACTTCTTGCCGTGCCAGTTTCCTACGTTTTATGCTTTTTGCACCAGTCTTTTTTAGTGGGGTGATTGTAGCTTCCAATTAAAATTATTGGTATTTTTTTAACTACTTAAATAAGAATAAAAACGTCACAGTTTAAGCAAAAGAAATAAAAGCAGAAAAGAAACAAGCAAAAAAACCTCCTCTGACTTAGATTTATTTGTGCGAGATCGTGCGTATTTGCTTGGTTTCCGCACAAAACCAATCCGCGGAAAGTCCAAAATTCCACATTCATTATTCCCAACCTAACACACATTACAATTTCCCTCTTCTTACCGCTTAAGTGACATATTCATTTTACTGCTTTAGGCTTTTAACATATTATTTTTAGAGACGTTCAATATAGTAATAATTAGAAATTGGAAACTTACCACTGCAATTTCACCTAAATTGCACTGTTAATTATTGTTTTTAAATATTTTCAAAAATTAAGTAAACTCTACAACTCCACTAAAGTTACTGCATTCGTGATGCAAGTAACATTAAGGAAGCCGTGAAAAAATCAACAAGATTGCAGACTCATCATAGACTGGGGGGAAAAAAGACAGACGTATATCACGGCCTGCTGGAGTATAGTAAACACGGAAAACATTTTATAGCAACAATGTTGAAGATAGATATTTTTGTTTTGCAAATTTGTCGTCATTGAACAGAAACCAAGATGGAGATTTCATTGCAACTAATTATAAATTCCTCTTTCAGGTATGTAATAAACGATCTTCGCACAAAATAATATACGATACACGAGCGGTATGTTTTCTTTCAATTCTCGGAAATTAAAACTTCAACATACCGCTCTTGTAACGCATATTACTATTATAACTCAATGAGTTACGAATTGAAGGGGATTTCCGGGGGAAATTCCCCCCGCCCCACAGTGTGCAATTTTCCCGATCTAGGTGGACAAAAATCAAATTTTGACTTGTTTAGTTACGCATAGATGAATATAAATTCGTATTCTTTATCATTTGAAGAATGTTGTGAGTAATAGTTTTTACTGATTTATCAGCGGCAAACTATATTTAGAAGGATATAAACTTTGAGTTCTTCCTAACACTTCTAGCTCCGGTTCAGTCGTAGAGAGAGAGGCTTAATTTGTGGGTGAAAAAGAGCCAATTGTTAGTGATTTATTGTGTTGTGAAACATGGAATTTGTTCATAAAGGTATGTTCTTACTAATGTAACTCCAATTACAAGTTTATGAAGTATTTTCCTTCTTACAGTAGGGTTTAAATATTACAATTGAAAAACTTAAGTTTTAAAAGTTCTCCAAATATAATGAGAGTTTTAGTATAGCCGGTCACGTACGGTTACAACAATTCTTTCACCATTTAATACAGCATCATTTAGAGTGTTGAATCCTTGTTTTAAAGTTTGCGCGTTCTTGCGCATTTATAAGTAATTAATTTTTTCAGTGGTGGGGCGTACCGTAACTGTTCCATGTTTGGCTTAACAGAAGAAAAGAATTATTGACTAAGGAAGTTTTTAATCACCATGAGAGTGTTTTAGTCCTACAAAATTATTCACATTATATGGAATATCAGTTTAAAAATACATTGGATACATTTTTGTCTAATCTTAACAAACGCACAGTGAAGGAGAACGCAAATCATTATTTGGACAAAATTAATAACTTCTCTGTATTCTAACGCATTCATATGAAACTTTGTACATGACTTACAGGTGGCACATATGATTTCTGTACAAACTCTGATTACGTTTCCACAAGAAAAACCATCCCTTTATAGCGAGTGCATTTAGACAGAATTAATAACTTCTCTCCTATCTAAAAGATTTTTATGAAACATTGTACGGAAGTTACAGGTAGCATATATATTTTGTGCACAAACTACAGTATATTTACGGTTCCATGAGTGGAACTACTCCTTTTAGGGATGCATTTAAACACAATTAATAAAGTCTCTCCTATCTAACACATTTTTATGAAACTTTATGCAGAAGTTTCAGGTAGAATATATTTTTGTCTACAAAGTCTGATTATGTTTTATAAGAGGAACTACATCTTTATAGTTGTGCCTTTAGACAAAATTAACAACGTCTCTCCTATATAATATACGTTTATGCTATAACTTATAACTACTAGGCCTACTAGTAGCATAAAGATGTAATCAGAATTTGTACACAAAAAGTAACTTATATGCTACCTGTAACTCCTGAACAAAATTTAATAAAATCTGTTATGTAGGAGAGAAGTTAATTTTGTGAGAATACACCCCTGTAAAGAGGTGCTGGGGTGCTTCCTCTTTTGGAACCGTAAATATAATTTGTACACAAAAAATATATTCTACCTTCCGTACAATTTTTCATAAAAATCTGTTAGATAGGAGAGAAGTTACTATTTTTGTCTAAAACCATCCCGTATAAAGGGATAGTTCCTCTTACACAATCGTAGTCAGAGTTTGTACACAAAGAATATGTGCTATCTATAAGGCCTGTACGAAATTTCATAACAATCCGTTGGAATGCAGATAAGTTATGAATTTTGTCCAGCTAGTGTTGAGTTATTGCATACTGTGGCGCCCTGCCGGATTTCAGGATGTCCCCACTCAAAGATTTCAGTCTTTTTAAAACTACAAAACAATGTATGCAATATTTGTATTTGAATTTGATATGAATTTTCAGTAACTATAATAAATTCCGTTATGTATACTTTTAAGTAGTTGTTCCCTTTAAAAGGTTTGTGATCTACCGGCCGATTTTAATTGGTTGAAATTTAAACCTTGAAGTTGCGGTTAAGAAGGCAGGAAGCTGTATTATTAACGTAGATTTTAATGTTAGTTTCCTTTAGCAAATATAATACAGGGTGATCCGTTTGGGTATGGATAAAATAAAAACATCGTAAAACATTTACTACTGAACTTTATTTGTTGAAACTTTGTGCATACAACACTGAAAGATGGGAGATTCCTCAGAGCTCAACATGACCCCCATTGCGCACTCTGCACAACTCATAACGGTGATGCAATTCAGCCCATGTCCGTTGAAACATAAGAGGGATGATTTGTTGAATAGCTTGAGTAATTTTTACTCTCAGACAATCATTGTTACTGGGTTTATGTGAATGGACAATGTCTTTAACAAAACCCCACACGAAGAAGTCAAGAGGGTTTAGATCTGGGGAGTTTAGGGACTAAGCCAAGAGATAGCTGCTTCTCGTACTGGGTTTCGCCTGCGACCTCCTGCATGTTTTTAAACACAGAACCTGTTTCTACAAATATTCGATACCACAACATTATGGAATCGTATTTAGGTACACTACGCACACCATACTCACGTCGAAATTCCCTTTTAACACTCTCAAATTTAGCATATCAAAGAACACATTGTACCCGCTGTTAATTTGTAGTAGTCATTTTAATCATCTATGATCTTCATCTTTCACTGTAAATAAACGATTTTAATCTCCGAAATCAGAGTAAAATAATCACCATAAAATTATACTCCTATTTATAGCATATACAATAAATATACTGTAAATACTTCAGTGTACGATGGGAAAACAACAGACAATGTTTACTTTTCTTAAAAAAAAAGATATATTGAAGAGTCAACGGAAAGTGCATCAGAGGAATTTAAAGAAGGAAATTCTCAATTGTCTTTAAGTTAAAGTGAAATATGTCAATCCGTAATTCCATCTGTGTTATCTTTCTACCAAAAGTTTAAGGACACCTCTTCACTCCAATCTTTCCCATTTTCTGCCTTCCTCTTTGTCTCCGCATATGATCCATATATCTTAATGTCGTCTATCATCTGATATCTTCTTCTGCCACGAACTCTTCTCCCGTTTACCATTCCTTTCAGTGCATCCTTTAGTAGGCAGTTTCTTCTCAGCCTGTTACCTAACCAATTCCTTTTCCTCTTTCTGATCAGTAAATAAATAAATGGATAGATAGATAGATAGATAGATAGATAGATAGATAGATAGATAGATAGATAGATAGATAGATAGATAGATAGATAGATAGATAGATAGATAGATAGATAGATAGATAGATAGATAGATAGATAGATAGATAGATAGATAGATAGATAGATAGATAGATAGATAGATAAATAAATAGAAAAATAAATAAATAAATAAATAAATAAATAAATAAATAAATAAATAATAAAGAAATAAGAAAATAAATGATAAATAAATAAATAAATAAATAAATGAAATAAATAAATAAATAAAAAGAACAAATTAATAAATAATATAAATAAATAAATAAATAAGAAATTAATAAATAAATGAAAAAAATAAATAATAAATAATAAATGGATAAATAAATAAAGGAAGGAAGAATGAATGAATGAATGAATTAATAAATAAAATAAGAAATGAATAAATAAATAAATAAATGAAATTGATAAATAAATAATATTAAGGAAATAAATAATAATAAATAATGAAATAAACAAATAAAATGAATAAATAAATAAATAAATAAATGAAAAATAAATAAATAAATAAATAAATAAATAAATAAATAAATAAATAAATAAATAAATAAATAAATAAAAAAAAATAAATAAATAAATAAGAAATGAATAAATAAAAATGAATAAATAAATGAATAAAAGAACAAATTAAATTAATAATAATAATAACAACAAATATATGAATAAATAATAAATTAATAAATAAATGAAGAAATAATAAATAATAAATAATAAATGGATAAATAAATAAAGAAAGGAAGAAATGAATGAATGAATGAATAAGAAATGAATGAATAAATAAATAAATAAATATATGAATAAATAAGAAGTGAATGAATGAATAAATAAATTAATTAAGAAATGAATAAATAATAAAGGAATAAATATATAATGGATAAATAAAGTAAATATGTAAAGAAAGAAGGAAAGGTAGAATGGATGGATGAATGAATGAATGCATGAATGAATAATAAGTTAATAAATAATACATTAATAAATGAAATTAACAAATAAATGATTAAATAAGTGAAAAATATTTAAATAAATAAATAAAAAAAATATATATGCACTGTACAGCTGTCAAAAAAAAAGTGGCCGCACTCGTGAACAGCGAATATTTTCAAAGTCCACTTCGGGTCGCGGCGATGTTACACGATGCATGTGCTTGTACAAGCAGTTCCGGAACTATGAAAGTGTTCCATATCTGCTCCTCGCAGACCAGCGGTAGAGTGCTTGTTTAATGATTCAAAGGTTCTGGGTTCGAGCCTTCTTCAAGTTTTCATTTCATTTTGAATCGTTCTTTAGCGATGTAAATGATATTCAAATTATCATTTATATCCAGTTATCGTTCTTGATGGATATCACGTTATTTATATTTTGTTATCGTTCTTTAGAGATATGAATAAAATTCAAGTCATCATTTGTATTCTGTTATCGTTTTATAACGATATGAATAATAATTATTACTATTGTAGCTACAGTATCTCCAATGGGGGTTAGCCCTATTTTACATATGTATGTTAGGGCTATAGTTTTATACACAAAAAAGTTAAGCATAAAGAGAAATGGAAAAGAAAATTAAATTAGCTTACGCGATGTAAACAAAACATAAACAATCCGTAAATTAGGCATTGCGATTGCAAAACAAATATCAGTTATCAATTTTAAACATACAAAAACATTAAAAACACACATACAGTACATAACACTTCTATAACACAAATATGCAGCTTTAGGTACCATACATCATAAATTAATACACAATAGTCACACAAACACAATCAAACTATAATTACGACATTGCGACGACATCAAGCACATAATCCCATAACTCACATACATAACAAATCAAGCATCCGTTGCAACACATACACTTCAACATAGTAACCACACTTTTAAAAGTTACAAATTTGGCTCCAAGAAGAATAAATAGGACACTGTTACTAATTACTATTCTTCTACAATTTCTTAAATACATCTGTAATAAATCTGTGAATTCCGATATGAATAATATTCACGTTTTTTATATTGTTATCGTTCTTTAGCGATATAAATAATATTCAAGTTATCATTTATATTATTTTCCTTCATTAGCATTATAAAATAATATTCAAGTTATTTATATTGTTATTGTTCTTTCGCAATATAAATAATCTGTATTTTATGTAGGTAATTATTATAACACAAACATCTTTCTTTGTAAAATAGGTTATTTTATTTAGATAATTAAATACGTATTATATAATATCTTATATTAATTAAACAAACCGGTATTTATCATTTATATTGTGTTATCGTTCTTTAGTGATACTGTATAAATAATATTCAAGTTATTTATATTGTAATCGTTCTTTAGCGATATAAATAACATAAATTTAATATTAGGTTTGGAAAAATCCAGTTGCATAATACTGCTATTAGTTTTCTTTTGTATTATTACATTATACTATCTTGAACCACAATAAAATGAAAAGGAGTAACGAGGAATTGAACCTGAGACGTTGACATCTAAATTCCGACGTTCGTCCGCTGAGCTACGAGGGCAAAAGTGTGGAAACATTTTCGGAAAAATTGGCCCAATCACACTCTAAGATTTTCTGATGATTCGTAGAAGCTAGTCCAGGATGCGGGGGCAAAGGCTAATTGAGATTTCCCGATCTCTGATAGGGTCAAACATCCTGATAGAATTAATATTTAACCCTTGCCGTGACTTTCGGTGAAGTCCGGAGGGCCCAATTAGTCAAATCCACTCTCCTCATCTCCACGCTTGGGCCCCCTGGAATTTAATAAGATGCGAAAGAGATAGTGGTGTGCGGAAAGCAACGGATGTTACCGCATTTAGGCCTATCCTTCCCAAGAAAAACTGCAAACATGAACAAAGGAAGCTTTTAATAGAAGAAGAAGAATCTTCTGCGGACCTCTGGAAAAAGAACTAAGGAAGAGACTAGTGAAGTGCTTTGTGTGGAATGTGGCATTGTATGGGGAAGGAACATGGACATTACGACGAAATGAAGAGAAATGAATTGAAGCATTTGAAATGTGGATGTGGAGAAGAACGGTGCGTGTGAAGTGGACAGATAGAATAAGAAATAAAATTGTGTTTGAAAAAGTGAGTGAAGAAAGAATGATGCTGAAACTGATTAGAAAGATAAAAAGTAACTGGTTGGGTCTCTGGTTGAAAAGAATAATAGACGACATTAGGATATGTGGATCATATGCGGAGACTAAGAGGAAGGCAGAAAATAGGAAAGATTGGAGATTGCTTGGTTTGCAATGAAAGACCTGCCCATGGACAGAACACTTATGTATGTATGTTCAGAATGCCTGGAATATCGTGTCTAAAAGCAGTCGCTATTTGCAAAGACTAGTCAATTCCATGCCCACTCGACTGCAAGATGATCGAGATAAGAGGAAGATAGACTAAATATTGAATTGTGGCTTTTTGTTTTGTTTTTGAACGCTTAATTGTTTGAATGTTTTAAGGCCGACGCCAGTAAATTTGTTTTGTTTATGCCACGAAAGATATTTTTATTGAGAATAAAATCTTTTTTCTTTCCATTTGCAGCCACAATATTATAATGATAAAGTCATGGCATAATAGCCTATAGGCCTATTAATGAACCTGATGTTAATTACTAAAATAATCGTAAAAGAGAAAGGAGCCATTATGTATAGTTTGTCTCTCTCAAAAACAGAACAAAAAAGAACATAAAAAGCACGTGGTTGTAGTCGAACGCAGGACCTCATGAATAAGAGGCCTGAACGCTACCATTATGCTATAGATAACACACAGAATACTTCAATTATAACTGTAGATATCAGGCAACGTGGTCCAACAACATGTAACATCGCCTGTCTCCGAATTGTAGCGAAGATACCCGAAGGGAATTTTGTTTCAGGAGAGCGGCCACTTTTTCTTTTGACAGCTGTACATACATATATATGAATAATAAATAAATAAATAAATAAAAGCCTTCACTCCACTGTTTTATTGTCATTAGAAAGAAAATAACCCTAGTTACTTATTGTGGGTGTTAGTCAACTCAGCAGGGTCTGTTTTGTGTTTGGTGAAAATTTTATTTGTCCCTCTGCTATAGTTCTGGAGAAATTTCAGTTTCTTTTGAGGTACGCTAAAGCCTACTGAACAGCTGGAGAACGCTATGTCTTTGCAAATGACTTTTTTTTTTTTTTTTTAAATGCTGGACAGTGAGAATGATTTTTTTCAGAAAGCGTTGAAATTGTGATTAAGTATACCTCGTTGCTAAGATACGAAGCGCATTCCAGCCTGTCGCAGTGTTTTAAATTCTGCACGCATCTGCGCCATTTTGCCTGTCCTTAAATTTGCCAAATTGATAACTACAAAATGTGCGGGTCTACGATTATTCATCCGCTGGTTTTCTCACCTGCTCCGTTTTTTTTTCTTTGCAAACTAGATGCAGCCAGCTATTCCAGTTTGGCAGAGAATTGCAAGGCGTCGAACAGGTGGATGTTAAAAGGAACTGATACTTGTAATTCAGTACAAATTTTGAAGAATTAAATATAATTGATATTTGGTAATAAGGCAATATCCATATTTGTATCTCGTTCATCCGCAGGCATGATAAATTACCTGACGGTTTATTACCAAAAGTGAACAGGCTTTTATGGCAGACAGATTATTATGGAATCTGTGGTCTGCAAAACAGGTGTACAGAATTTTAGTTCCTTTTTTATGTTTTATGGTGGCCGTACTTGATAGAGAAACTGGCTACGTGGTGGAAGGTCTCAGATTCAATCTCGGGTGGTGGTGGCGATTTTCTGGTTGTTAGAACTTCCAAAATGTTCCCAGGTTCACTCATTTCGTTTCAAATTGAATGCCCGTGTTTTCAGGGGATAAAAGATGATCGGAGGGTAACGCATAATTTATATCCAAAATGTTAGCGTTTAAATTTCTAATTTATGTAGTTTAAATACTAAAACACTACGGGCCGTATTCATAGACATTTTTAGCGCGGGCTTCCAGTGGATGATCAGCGTTTTTCGTATTCATAAACCAGTGTTAGCGATAGGATATGATTTGAATTCTGTACAAGTAACCAGTGGATAGCCGGGGCTAGCTTAGTACGCTCGTAGCGCGTGCTGCGAAATGTCTATGAATAGCACCCTACATTTTCATTGTTCACACTACCTGAAAGCCTGCCCTTCAAACACTCCCGTGACTAGTAAAGAGGATAACTTAATTTTGATTATACTGTTGAACTTGGTTATAGCGTCATCGAAGAGACAAAAGAAATGACGCAATAAATAAGTGTTACTGTAAGGAAAATAAATAAGCGAAGTAATTAAAATACACAAATATATTAGCCTTTGTATTTCATACAACATTATACAGTAATTTAATACTTTTATATTGGTCTACTTTTTAAAATAATTTACACCGTTTATTTTTATTATTTTGAAAAATAAAAGTATTGTACTTCAAGAAATACGGAGTTAAATATAATTTATTTCATTCATTCATAAATTTTTTCCAAGGGCAGATCTTTCACTACAAACCCAGCATTCTTCAGTCATTCCTCTTTTCTGCCTTCCTCTTAGTCTCCGCAAACGATTCATATATCTTAATGTCGTCTATCATCTGCTATCTTCTTCTGCCTCAACTCTTCTTCCGTTCACCATTCCTTCCAGTGCATCCTTCAGTAGGCAGTTTCTTCTCAACCAGTGCCCCAACCAATTCCTTTTCCTCTTCCTGATCAGTTTCAGCATCATTCTTTCTTCACTCATTCTTTCCAAAATAGCTTCATTTCTTATTCCATCTATCCATTTACTTTCTCTATTTTTCTTCATATCTATATTTCAAATGATTCTAGTCATTTCTCTTCACTTCATCGTAATGTCCGTGTTTCTGCCCCATACAATGCCATACTCCACACAAAGCACTTCACTAGTCTGTTCCTTAGTTCCTTTTCCAGAGGTTCGCAGAAGATGCTCCTTTTTCTATTAAAAGCTTCCTTTGCCATTGCTATCCTCTTTTTGACTTCCTGGCAGCAGCTCATGTTAGTTAGTTACTTAGTTAGTGGGATTTAAAAAAGGGCGCTTCAGCTACTATGGCTATTTGCGCCCTTATCTAAAATCCTTCACAAAACAGAATGCTTAAAAGAACTAAAAAACGTTGTCACGGTTAAAACGAGGTAAACAAATGCAGTTTCATCCCCATGTTACAATATTTTCTGACAATCTTTCTCGAGTGACACCCAGAAATGTGTTCCTTGTTAACATATGAAAAGAAACTTAATAGAATGAAGTAAAACAAAAATTAATGAGGAGTAGTTACTTTAGGAGAGATGATAGGAAAATTGTGAAGAATATCAAATGAAAAGAAGGTGAAGTAGAAGAGAAAACGACGTGAAAAGGGTAGTGAAAAGGTTAAAGTACAAAGATGGTGACGAAGTAGGCAAACTAGGAAAAAAAAAGGAAGACTAAACGAACATTTGATTCGATGTCAATACTGTAATGGATAAACAGAGAAATAAGTAACTAAATGAGGGCAAAATGGACAGGGGAAGAATTAAAAATGTAAATGAATAAGTTATCAAATATGTATGGATTTTAAAAACCTACGAAGAGACGTTGGATGCTAAGAGAAAAGCTTTGCTCAAAGTTCCGATGCTCATAAAATTTCTGCCAGTAAATGCTTAGTCATTAGCTCTTTAACTTTAATTGCACTCTCAACTTATCTGTGCCGGTACTATGCATATTCTAAGTTATACTCCACGAAGCTTCCTTGTTGTTAAGTTTTTTCTCTTGATAAGGAATTGCTCACATTTATCCAACTACCCAAGCAAGTCTATTTAAATGATGTCATTACAGATACTCAGTAAATTGGTTTCGTAACCATAGCAATTTCTTTGCGACATTCTTAGGTTGACTAGCATTTGTTTCAATCTTCTCTGTTTACAAACTGTTTACAGGGAAATTACAGTAAATCGAGATGGCACTTTTCATGGATATTTCATATCAATTTAATATTTATTTTCCGAATAAAACAATTGAACACACACTCCTGTGCTTATAGGCCTATAGAAAACGCATGCAATCTATGCTAATAATAAATCTGAGCCGAAATTTTTCTGGTAATTTTCGATTTTCCAAAAATAATTGGTCCTAACATGTATAATTAATCACCCTGAAAACGAAAATCGCTTTTTGAAATTTTTGTTTGTATGTCTGTCTGTCTGTCTGTCTGTCTGTCTGTCTGTCTGTATGTTTGAAAAATAATGAATGTAAGACTAAAATTGGAACATTTATGTTCGTTGTCAATAGATTTTAGGCTAATGGATTCAAAATACATTATTTAAATTAAGTGAATTAAATAAATCGAAATATCTCGCTTATTATTGATTTTTGTGAAAAATGTTACATGACAAATGTTTCTTTAAAAATAATTTGCGATAAGTTTTATTCCTCGAAAATGAAATGAATATTTAAATGATGATAAATGACCTTTTAAAATTAAAATAACTTTGCCATCTAAGGCCAGTATAATGAAATAAAAAAACAAATGACTTTAACTATAAAGGGCCTTGGACAGCAACAGTCAACTATAAAAGATCCTACAGAGGATGTTTCTGTGATTGTACTAATATCGCTAAATTAACCGATTTGTATAATTAATTATTATTTCACCATTGGAAAGTGTTTTCTCTTGGACATAATGCTTAATGTTTTTAACTTTTGAATATAATATAATATGCTATAATATTTATATAATATAATATAATATAATATCTGTTTAAATATAATATAATATAATATAATATAATATGATATAATATAATATAATATAATATAATATAATATAATATAATATAATATTATTATAATATAATATAATATAATATGGGCGACATTTACTGAATACGTTGAAAACAACAAGGGTTAAAATTAAGTTATTGTCATAATTCAATGGAAACCTATAACAAGTAAAATAAAGTATATACATTAAATCTAAATGATGTCAATGTTCATTAAACTATTTGCATGTAATAAAAATTAGAAACATGTTAAATCGAGATGGCAATTCTGGACCAAAATGATCGATTTTAATTATTTGGATCAATTTAAATTATTATTAAACGATTTATCCTTCTATCAAACACAATGTTCCCTGGATCAAACTCCTATTTTAATTATGAATTACTTTATATTTATTTCTAACGCAGCGGAGCAATGTATAATAATAAAATGTTATAGAGCATTAAAGGAAATCTCAACGATTTCTTGAAACTTCTACACTCAAATTCAAGTAATGAAATACAATACGTATTTTCTTTAACATTGTAGTGTATTTTATTTAATATTCATGTATAGAGAGTGTTATTCTTTGAAATATTTCAAACAAAATGTTTAATACAAAATTGTTCGTTTTTGCTTCCTTTTCGAAATACAAATTGTTTTATGTGAAAGATTTCAAACATTGTTTTGGGAAAGCCATTGATTTAATTCCCAATATGCTCAGCTGAATAAGGAAAGAAATAAGACTATGAATTGAGTGTGGTGATTCTGGCTTAAGATGGGCTGGGAAGTGCGACCTGATCAAGGGCCTGAAACAAGCAATGAGTGCTTGTCGCTTCTGAAATCATTCCCGATGTTGTATTCCAGGCCGCCAGTAACCGAGTTCAGCACCGTCGGCCCAAATAGGAAATAGTTTTTATGAAAAGGAAAACTTGTAGGTAAATTAAATAGAGAATGGGACGAAACGGACCGTCCGGAAAACCAAGAGACACGAAGTTAATCTTACACTTGTGTTTCCGTGGTACCACGAGTGACGTCAAAGTAAACTTTTCAAGTCGAAACGTTACAATTTTTTTCTTTTGCACTTCGAACATTTTTTCACGTTAAAAATAAATTAAGTGCCACCCCAAATCCATTGTTTACTCAACGGCAATTAAAAACTTTTTGATGTTATGTGAGTGAGTATATTCACACTGCAAATGGATAAATACCCGGTGCCTGTGGTAACTAATTACACTCAATAATGACAATTAATAATAAACACAATTAATAAAAATACAATTAATAATAATACTAATCATTAATAGTAATAAAAATAATAACAATAACAATAATAACCATCCCAAATTAAATGAAGCACGATCACTTAAAATAACAATTAAAGTAAATCTAATTTGTATCTTAACCCTAAGTTCGAACTAAAACCCACGAGTATGATATGTTCATACATGCACAAGTAGGCTACCTTTCAGCACTACACTCATTTCGCTGTTAACTCACTCACTGCACTGGAACTACGACGCATTTCACTGATACTATCCTGATTTCACTAACACTTCAAAAACATTTCGCTGGTCAAATACTTTGCACTACCACTAGAAACTATAAAACGTCACTGACATAAATTCACTTCACTTACACAATACACTTCACTGACACAACACACTGATACAACACTTCATATAACAAAATATCAATTACACCTTTTAAATAATGTGTATAATATACTATCGTCCTTAAACCTTATAGAAATAATAGAATTAATTTTCCAATGAATTTAGACAGAAATCTGAATGTTTTTTTACAGGTGGAAAGGTGGTGTTTGGGTAAAGGGAGAGAATAAAAAAATGAGTTTTAAGTTAAATGAAAATTAAACTACTGATTCTTATTGCAAATAGGAGTAATTTTCTACATAAATAAAACACATCAAATGCTAGTATTATTTTGTTTTTTTTTTTTGCACACCCAGTTGTAGAATTTAACTTTTGTTTTCACCTGGGGCAAAAAACTCCATATGCACAAAAAATGACTTCACCCCCTTTATTCGAACACTGTCGAGCTGCAAGTACATAGTAACTTCTCTAATATTATTTTATTTAAGAAAATATGCTTTGAGCAACGCGGTTTTCTTTTCGGATATTTTCATCATGTTGTAAATACAGAAACGTCCAACGTTTTGGTGTTACATGTAGGGTTCATTTTCAGGGAATGTAAGGAAACGGGATCGGAATACATGTTTGATTGATCCGTTACCTACTTACGTTTCTCGTTTCCCATATCTTTTTACATTTTTGTTCACTTCTAGTTTTTGAATGTAGTCGTTTAATCTATACTAATAATAAATCTGTAGCCGAAATTTTCTGGTAATTTTCGATTTTCCAAAAATAATTGGTCCTAACATATATAATTAACCACCCTGAAACCGAAAATCGCATTTTTGAAATTTTTGTTTGTATTTCTGTCTGTATGTTTGTTACTTTTTCACGCGATAATGACTGAACCGATTTATATGAAAATTTAGAATATAAATTAAGTTCGTTGTAACTTAGATTTTAGGCTATATGGCATTCAAAATACTTTATTTAAAAGGTGAGTTATAAGGGGCCTGAATTAAATAAATCGAAATATCTAGCTTATTATTGTTTTTTGTGAAAAATGTTACATAACAAAAGTTTCTTTAAAAATGATTTCCGATAAGTTTTATTCTTTCAAAAATGTTGATAGGACTGATATTTAATGAGATAAATGAGTTTTAAAATTAAAAAACGCCATCTAAGACGGTGCAATGAATTAAAAACAAATGACTTCGTCTATAAGGGACCTTGGACAACAGTCGAAATAGGGGCTTTGGACATCAACAATCGAAAGCTATTAAACATAGCCTACACAGAATGTTTCTGTGTTTGTATGAAGTAATATCAGAAGTAAATTAACCGATTTGTATAATTAATTACTATTTCACCATTGGAAAGTGTAGTTTCTCTAGATGGACATAATGCTAAAATGTTATTACAGTAACGTCTGAGTAAATCGAGGACAGGTAAGATTAAAATAGCTTCTTATGCACAGAAAATTTGATAGGCTATTTTGTACATTCGTTTTCTGTATTTCTTAAAATAATATTTATGTACACTCATTTTAATCTCAGAGAATTAACGAACAACGAGAGTGTATTGATTTAGTATGCAGTAATAGTACGTTAGCTTAGCAATTCATTATTTTATAATTCAAATTTTAACTATGCTCAATTGAATGGTGTTAAAATACATAAAATATATATGCAATAAATGCAATGCAAAAAAAAAATGGGTAATGAGCGAAGCAGATTATCTTGCGCTGTTTTAAAAGTTGTTCCCTGGATCAAACGTCCTATTTTAATTATGTAATTACTTTATATTTATTTCTAACAGGTGCAGCGGAGCGCACGGGTACGGCTAGTATACTAATACTTTTGTTGTTATTTTTAACTGTCACAATAATTATCTTAATGATTATTTTCTCCATCATATCTATTGAATTCATCCTGTCAACTCGTTCTCCTCAGAAATCGCTCTCGGCGGAAATTGATCCTGCAAACTTCTGATCTAATTACCAAAATCCCAACACTATACGTACAATCGAAGATAACCCCCAGTGTCATTCATAAGTAAACGACACGGAGGACAGAAAATAGACTGGCTGCGTAGGAAAACATATTAATTTATTTATTATCTCATCGCCGTATTTTTAAATGTCAACTGAACGACAGAGCTGATGGGTTTTGGACCGGTTAATTTCCTCGGAGGCTGACAGGACCCAGAATATTTGAATATTCGAACCGTGGTGTGGTCACATCAACAGCTTCGTCATTAGGCTGTCTCATTCATGTCCAAGTTACGAGGGTCTAAATCACAGACAGTGACAACCGTCCTAAATATCGCCACGGGCTGCAGATTAAGGGGTTGATAAGCACTGCGTGGTGCACTCGCCCAACACGTTTTCTTTGCGGTCCGTGCCTGCAAAAACGAGGATCCAAGTGACCGGGCGCCAGGTTCACGTCTGCGCTTAGCCTAACGTAACGTAGTGAAAACAAACGCACTTACAGACAGAAATGACGAGTTTTCAGAAGTCTGGACAATTTGAAATCATTGAAAAGTCGTTATGAATCAAAAGTTTTCTGAAGTCTGCCCTGCCCATCTCAAACGTCTGAATTTAATGTTCCTAATTACGTCAGGTGAAGAATACAATGCGTGCAGTTCTGCGCTGGATAACTTTCTCCATTCTCTTATAAATTCATCCCTGTTAGCCCCAAATATTTTCCTAAGCACCTTATTCTCAAACATTTTTAATCGTACAGAACAACCTTTAATATAACAGTTTTAATAAAAGACGGACATCTGTCGTCTCCAGAGTTTTTTAAAAGCAATTGTTGGTGCACAAAACTTCTTTGTAACATTTAACAGAATTTATTTTATAAATTATTTAGAGTTTGCATATGGTTTCACTATAACAGGAAAGGGCATGAAAAATTATATTGTTCCACAGCTCTCTAAGATTTCGATCTGAGGTCAGATGTCTTCAAAGATATTAATTTTAACTGTTTTATAAATTCTAACTTCAGCATTTTTGAGAGCAGACTGGAATACAAAACGGACTTCTCAACTCTGAATAATAATCAGCCATTTCCCATCATATTTATTCTGTGCTTTTAAAACAATTTACTTTTATAAATGTAATTTATATTTTTAATATTACTCAATATATTTGAAATTTTTCCACTTCTTCAAAAAATGATAAATTTCCATTCTTTATATTTTCATTTCGTACCATATTCTGGTCACCTTTGAGACAACATATACTTTGTCTAGTAGTTGATACAGTGTCGTTAAGGGATTAGGTACAGTTTACAGCAGTAATTTTTTGGAAATATTCAAATTTTTTTCTCCATTACTGTATCTTGTACAATAATGAAAATTGGTATGTGTAAAACACTGCCCTTCTGCTATACGAAAAAAATATTTTACGATTTAAAAAAATTATTTATATATATATTTTTTTTACAAATTCAAAATGGCGGCAGTTCACTGTGCAGTGATGAAGCGTTTCCCTCGTAACTCATAAACTTGTTAACTTTTTCATGTTCTCTCTCTTTTATTTTATTGCTGAAACTCATGTTTACAATATCATGCTCTTTCAACTACATTCCTTAATAAATAATATTTTTTTTACATTTTGTGTTAGAAGAAAGTACTGATACTTGATCATTTTTTAAATTAATTTATTTTTTATCAGACAATCTATCAAAGAAAAGTGATCTTGCATCATATTGTAGATATGACATGCATTAATACACACAAAAAATTAATCACAGAATGTTGGATAGTTTTTGAGTTATGTGGGAAACGCTTCATCGTTGCACAGTGAACTGAATTTTGAAAAAGAAAAAATGTAAATAGTTTTTTTATCGTAAAATATTTTTTTCATATAGTAGAAGGATATGGGTTTTACAAATACTAATTTTTATTATTGTGCAAGATACAGTAATGGAGGAAAATATTTCCAAAATTTTCCTGCTGTAAGGTATACCTAACCCCTTAAATAACCATTTATAAAAAAGTAAGTGTAATTTATTTTGTTACTGGTGCTGGTATTGCCTAAGGTTCCAGAATATTTCCACCGTTTGAAAGGATAAATTTAATAATTTTTCTTATTTCCATTTTTGTCCACAATGTAGAGTAACGGCTAGCGCGTCTACCCGCGAAACCAGATGGCCACATTTCGATTCCCGGTCTGGGCAAATTACCTGGTTGAGATTTTACACATGTTTTCCTCAACCCAATATGAGCAAATGCTGGTTAACTTTAACGGTGCTAGCCCCGGACTTGCATTTCACTGGCATTATCACCTTCATTTTATTCAGACGTTAAATAACCTAAGATGTTGATAAAGCATCGTAAAACAAAATAAAAAATATTTCCATTTTTCGTCCTTCCACGAGACATAATCATGTTTTTTTTTTTCGCGTTTAGTTTCAAATGTAGCCCATTACATGCCATTTTGTAAAACCCGTTTTCTTAATGTTTGTCGGTTTTCTCCCAACATATTCAGTCATTGAATAAACCGTCCTCTGAAGATTAGATTAAATTATGCAAGGAAGAAAGAAAGCCTAGAGGAAGGACTAGTGGGTATACACCATAATTTAAAGAGAAATCTATTATTTCTGGAACAATTTGTACTGTGTTTTGAGGCTGAGGAGGTTGACAACCCTTTACAGTACGACCTTCTGGAAAAGACTGCCTGCCGGAGAATCAAGAAAGAACTTAGAGTCAAAGAAATCTATCAAAAAAAAGTGATCTTGCATCATACTGTAAATACGACAGGCATAAATCACACAAAAATTTCATCACAGAATGTTGGATAGTTTTGAGTTATGTGGAAATTCTTCATCGTTGCACAGTGAACTGAATGCTGAAAAGAAAAAAATGTAAATAGTTTTTTTATCGTTAAAAAATTTTTTTCATAACAGTTAAAAGGATATGGGTTTTACAAATACTAATTTTTTATTGTGCAAGAGATGTAATGGAGGAAAATATTTCCAAAATTTTATGCTGTAAGTTTAACCCCTTAAATAACTAACTAAAAAAAATACGATCACCAGTTTCTTTTGTTTAAGAAATCACCATCTTTTGTTCCAGAAACATCGTATACCAGAAAAATGCATTTGTAATAAGGAAGCACTAATACAATAAAAATGTCTGTGACTGTCTAAGAGAAGTAACACAAATTATTTTCACACATTTGGAACTTACAGCTGAATACCTATTAGATATATTACACATACATTCAAATTACCATTCACACCAATTGTAACACTTATAACCAGCTTACAGCCCTATTTGCATATTCTACAAAGGCATTCCGTTGTTTTTATATGATTCTGTAACCCTTAATTAAAGAAAAATATTTCGATTCCTGCACATGCATTCAAGTTTCTTTTCTGACCAACACTATAGTCCCGTCGCTCTAATTTCCGGCAGCCAATCGCGTTGCAGGTCGGCTACATTAAAACCTGTGCGTCTTGTGATTCGCTGATGAAGACGTTATTAGTATTAGTATTAGTATTTATTTATTTAACCTGGTAGAGATAAGGCCGTCAGGCCTTCTCTGCCCCTCTACCAGGAGATTCCAACTACAATATCAACAATAAAATTACAATTAGTATTAGATTTACAATTACAATTACAAATAACATTACAATTAGTATTAAATTTACAATTAGAATAAAATCAAAGTACGAAAAGATTACCTGAATAATTAAAGCTAGATAATTTATCATAGAGAAACAAAGAATATTTTATATTTACTGAATTACAAATTAAATCTAGAATAAAAAAATTTTATAGTGATGAAATTACTGAATATTGAAATATTTTGTGATAGATTAAAGAAACTATTTACAAGTAATCAATTACTGACCAACTGCCTAGTAAGTTTTCGTTTGAATTCAATTTTATTTCGACAGTCCCTGATGCTAGCAGGTAGCGAATTCCAGAGTCTTGGCAGGGCTATTGTGAAAGAAGATGAGTATGAGGAGGTGCGATGGGATGGTATTGTTAGTATTGTTTCATGACGAGAGCGTGTGTTCAGATTATGGTTATTAATTTCTTAAGGCTCGATAAGTACTTAATATAATCGCCCGCCATTTTGGCTCTTTCGTTGGCGTTCGCAGAAAGCATGCAAAGACGTTATTTGCCGCTCAAGTATTTGCTCAATTGCAGTGCGTTTGATTTATTATCATAGGAGCTACGACATGATAATGTTTAACGGTGTGGCAAATAGATTCCTCGTCTGGTAGCTCGGCAACGAAAGAACAAAAATGGCGAACGATACTACCTACCTAGACTTTATAGAGCCTTGACTTGCTAAGACGTAAGCAAAGAGGAGGAGTCACGCCGGGAATAACAGCGTCGCGACTATAACAATTATACGAATATTTCTACCATAGAAAACCCCAATTTTCGTATCCTACCAAAACTACCGGAACTGTATTCTACAAGACGGACATAAAATTTCCAATCCAGCATTTTACTTCGTGAATGAAGGAAACCAGAAAAATCCTCCAGCCAGATTGGTCGCCCACGGAATTTGAACCGGGATCTCCCGAATGCGAGTCTCAAACGTTACCGTCTGAACCACCTCGCTCGGTTGTGCTAATGTTAAGGGTAAACAGACGCGAAATTGTGACAAAAATGACCTATGCACGCCAGATGAAGCAAATACGAATTTGAATTTCGCACTGCTGCATACGAAACGACATCTGGCGCGAGTTACGAGAACCTGTTTTAATGACGTAAACCATTTCAGCATTTTTGCCGGTTTCACATTCTCTCTCATATATAATCTTCTTAGTTAATGAAATTATACTTTATTGTCATTAAAATCTAAATCATGCAAATAAAATTAACCGCACTAAAACCCTGGTTGTTCCTTTCAGTGATGAGATTACGGCCATAAATTGCAATTGTACCCACATTCATGTTTTATTCAGAGTCCTACACATATCACTTAATTTTATGGAAACATCATTTCACATTTTTATGATATATTACATCAAAGCAATTAAAGTAGATACATGTTTAGTTGTCGTAGTGGCAGGCGTGTTAAAATTTAATTCATCCCAATTAAACTCTTCCTGCATTCCAAACAAACAACTAAAAACAAAAGACATACACGCCCAAGAGAAGATAGCAGACTTGTAGTATGATTTTATTTGCGGCTTGATGGCTTACATTTCCTTGCACAGCACCAGCAATAACATTTTGAACACGATATGCAATTACATGTAGCCAGTCCAGCTATGTCAGATGACTGACAGGGGGTTTCGATCCAAAGAACATTATGTGAGATATGTGATTGAAAAAGCTGCGTTTTCTGAGAACTCTAGGGTTTTAACATTCCATCGTTAATACATTAATGTCGTCATATAAACGTCTAATCGTCTTCAGATACCATCTTTAGTGTAAAAGAACGTTTAAGGATTACAATTATTATTATCTCATCGTCTTTGTAGTGTGCAAGGGAAGTTAAATAACAGAATGGAATTACATTTCACTAATGTAGCAATTCACAAATGCGGTGTAAGAATCTGTTGAATATTAACCAATCAGAGCTGTCTATTACTATAATTTTATCACTTTCATATTTTTACTTTTGTTTTGACGCTGTTGATTCGCAACTGTTCCTTCTTGATATATATCGTACATAAGTATTTAGAAGGCAGTGAAATTCTAGTATGTCGATAAAAATCAATAAACAGAAATAAATTAATCAACACCATCAAGTACATCCCAGTAAATTCACTTTTACGGAATTTCAGATACGACTATATTATTATTGTAGCTATATTAGATTAAATACCCGTATTTCAAAATTGTATTGTGTTGCAGTTAAAAATGAATATTTGCACTATTCCATTGTTTCAGTCATTCATATGTAGTTAGAGTGATTGCGCTGCGCATCGGTGAAATACTGAACTAAAGTGAACTAAGCGTCTTAGGTCAGTATTGTTACGTCAGCTAACAGGCTACGGGGCGAATCGGAGTCACGTGGTTATTATGGTCTAGTCATGGCCATCTTGACAATGGCATAATATAAATACATGTTCAAAGTTCTAAAAAACAAAGGAATTGCTATATTAAACTTACGTTAAACGTGCATATAAATATAAACTTGTTCAATGTCGGCCATGATATGACTAAGAATGCGACGTTGCATGTCTTGCCAACCTACGAGATGTGAAATAAGGGAGATGAAAATTTCGGCTTCCCTGCATTGACAATGTCCTATATTAGGAGGAGATCTCATAACTTTCTTGTATATTATTATTATTATTATTATTATTATTATTATTATTATTATTATTATTATTATTATTATTATTAAAATATTTCCTACTAAATTTCGTTGCGCTCAGTCTATCAACACCTCAAGCGTTTGGTTCAGATCTCACGGAGTTATAAGCATAAAATGGTCGCCGGAATTTGGTTCTTGAGGAATATTTATTTTCCCACCCGTCACGTCGGCTTTCAGGGTCCGACCGTTTTCTTTAGGATGTTTATGGTTACGGAACTACTTTATCTATACGGTGGTATACTTTTCGTTTCGCTATACTTATTTTTTTTTAAGTTGTAAGCGATTCATTTGCAACACTTTTTCTGGACCTAGATGTTGGTGCCCTACCGTGCGGAAGCAAAAACGTAGTCCTACGTTTAATATCGGAACAGAAAATTTTACTAGATAGCCTAATTAAAAAGGCAAGACGAATGAACATAAAAGTCGAGAAACTTAGTGAAATCAATTTGTGTAGACTATTACACTTTTACTACGTCATACTACTTTTGACCAATAAAACGGTACGGAACGACGTGTTTCAACCAATCATGCTTATCATACAATTTTATCACCTCCCTAGTATTTGTTTTTTATCATCTCCCTAGCATTTGTTTGTTTTTATCACCTTCCTAGCATGTTTCTTTGGTTTCCAACATTGTACCTTCAATAATAATTGTACCTTTTAAAATGATTAATATTTATTTCGCCATCCTTAATTAAAATTTTTCTATAATTTATCTTGTTTATATTATTTAGGTTATGTTGTAGCTTCTGCTGTATGAGATTATGGATAGTCACGTATCACAGATTGTTTAAATTTATAATTGAAGTGGAATGCAACTGTTTTAATAAAAATGAAACTGAATCAACAAAGCCTTCTTGACTATAGGCATCCAACAAACAAAACTCAGTGCGCAGAAACCAGCGGGCGTGACTGTCTCGCGCAGATGACGTATGCTCCCTTTCCCAGCATGCCCCCGTCTCTAATCACACCACCGACACTATGCGCATGCGCACGTATTATCTTCTTGTGCTGAACTGAGCACGTGTTATTGCTAAAGAGTCAGAGAGTCACATAGCGTTTTATATTAAATATTAATTTAATTTAAATATTTAGAATTTAAATATGAGGACGTTTCCAGTGAAGATAGACACCGATTGTAACTTAGAAAGAGACGATGTTTACATCTGGTAATGTTATATTCACTTAATTGGTTATTGTTACAGCTGCTCTTTGAGTGCACATGTCCTTTCAAGCGTAGCCGTTAAATGCTTATACCAGTAGTCGCTTATTAAAGAATCCGCCTACTTTTTTTTTTAAGAGGGTATTGCATGCGCGGCTCGAGGAGTCTGAGCTGAGTTTTGCTATAGTAATCGTCCATAGAGTTCAATGAAGATTGTATAGTTGGCACAACTGGTAACAATAGAACTGCCGATCATAACACACTACTGCCATGTAGCGGAATATTTGTAATGATGAGATGGTACAATAATAAATTTTCAAGACAGTTTAGTATTTTAGTAAGTAAATAAAATTAATATTGTATTGTATTAGAGTGCTTTATTTCTTCTAATCTTTATATACTTTCTTCTAATCGTGTAATAGTCAATTAAATTCCACTCGAGTTTTCATTTTCTCTTGATAAATCACAACCTCTAGTGAGATTACTATAGATAAATATTTTCACTCTGTAAGAATATAGTAGGCCATGACAGCCAAATACTAGATTAGTAAATTGCATATATTACCTTATTTTATAATAATATAAGCTATCTTTTATAAATGGTTTATTACTGTACCGGTATACTCGTAAAATACTAATAAATACCACTCAAAATTTGATTTTCTCTACATAAAATTAGTCGCAACTTAAGTTGATCGTAAATTTATTGGTAAAATCAAAACTTATGGTCATCCTATTGGCATTGAATATGAATAAATTTAAAGCGTTATTAAATAAAATAACTTATATTACGCAAAGTTATTACACATGTAGCCTATATGGTTATTAATATGTTGGTAGAAATCCAAGGTACAGAAAGTAATAGAAGGAGGGAAATGGTTACATTATTCATATTTAAATTACTTACTTCTAGCCTATTCTTCTGCACCTTCTGCACTCGAAAAATGTATGTTGTGTGATAGTATAATACACCTGCACTGAAGTTGATCATCTTTCATACATATTCTGCTCTTAAACTGCGTCACTTTTTTAACCTCTCTACATAAAATACGTACTTCAATTTTCATTCAGATTAGTTGTGTTGCAGTGGCTGTAATTAAATGTTTTAAGCAATGAGATGATATGGCTATGTTTTTTTTTATTGTTGACGCTCTTGTTTCTTCTTTTTTTTTTTGGTTCTCTTTTTGTTTCTACACCAGCGCCATGAATAACGGACGCCGCACTCATGCATGGCCTCCTTGGTGCATTTCCGTGTTGCAGTGCTGTTGATTATGAACTACAGAAAGAAAAAACTGACGGTCTACAAGCCGTCCTATTAAATTTACTTACCGAAGAACACATAAAATGACTAATTGCGTAATGCATAAAATAGATAGCTGCAATCTCCGAGCTATTTGAACTCTTGTCCGCGAGCGAAATGCACTTCCAAGAATGCGTCTTAGTCTCCAAGCCATTTTCTGAAGCAAACACTACATTCAGAAGTTGGTATCCTGAATTAATATGGACTTCCTTTTCGAGATGTTAATAACAATTACAGATTTTATGACCACGTATTACTCATGGGCGACTTGCAAGGGAAATTACACTCTCAATAACGGAAATACATAAATAACATTTCTTTTTACTGACCGCTTGAATCTTCATGTTGAACCGTTCCGAAGTTTAACAATAATAATAATAATAATAATAATAATAATAATAATAATAATAATAATAATAATAATAATAATAATAATAATAATAATAATAATAATTTCAAAATATTGTAGAACAAATCAAAAGGATTATCTTTTGTTCGAACTAGATATAGTGGGACAAAAATATTTGGAAAGATATGAAGAAAAACTCTTCACCAAAGAAAGGATGGGTGGACTCTTGGTGGTGGAAAGTCTTTGGTCTATAGTACGATTAGTGTGAATCTTAACATTATTTGACAGTATTTTGGAACAGCAGCTGTCTGCGGTGTGACCAAAAGGCTGGACAAATGCTCATGTCTCGATTTCTTCTCGATGGCTAATCGATAATATTTAGGGTAGATGAGGGTAATTGCAAACAGGGGGTAATTGTAAACAAATTCTGTGAGAAATACAAAACTGTCAATGTAAAAATTTTAATTCGGGGAATATTTAAATTGACATGTTGGCTTACCTATAAAGCAGTTAGGCGACAAATAGGAGTAACTGCTTGATTGTGAACGAATGTTTTGTAAGAGTCTACAAAAAAAAGTTGACAAAGAATTTTGCTTCACCTTCATTTTTGGCATTGTAATTAAACGTACAGTGATATTTTTTAAGAATATGTTGTTTTTATGAGTAATGTATAGTAGTTAACATTTATTACAATGGTTTTGAGATCTCCCATAACCTCAGTTCATTAAATTATGACGTGTTTACATTTGCCCCATAGGTTTAGGTCTAATTGCTTGGGGAGTAATTGTAAACTTGAATTTGGTGCAATTGTAAACATGTTTTACTATGGCTACATTTCGTACTTTTCTGTAAACAAAATGCCAAGAAATTATATTAGAAAGAGACTCCCACCCAACTACACTGTCGAGAATTTAGAGAGGGTTGTCACAGATGTGAAAAATAGTACTTCACTACACTTATCGTGAAGCTCAGGAGAGGTACTGAGTTCCTATATCGTCATATATCATAGGTTAAAGGGACGAAATGTACCAGTGACCAAAATTGAAGTTGGAAGGAGTACAGGTCTTTCTTCTGAAATAGAACAAAAAGTGTTCAGTGTCTGATAGCCCGTGCGAAAATTGGTGCTTACAATTACTCCCACTCTGAAAGGGGTAAATGTAAACAGGTGGGGTAAATGTAAACTAGCAATTAAAAGATGAAAAAAGTCAACCTTATTACTTAAACCCATTTTCAGGGAAAAGAAAGATAAAAAATAACACAATGTTTCTTTGTCATGCCTACCGTTACTGAGGGTTCTGTAATGTTGAAATGTATTTGAAATCAGTGAAAAGTGTTTACAATTACCCTGGTCTACCCTAAATGTTGTGTTTGTTACTTAAAAATGTTATTTATTTTAGTTTACTTCTTTAATAATGTTCCGCATAATGGATAATGGTTCTTGACAGTTTCCCATATTAGCCATCAGATGCCACTAATAACGTTCGTCACCCTCAAACTTAATTGTTACGAAATTACAAACACTACAAATTATTGAAATGGTGTCAAAGGAGATGAAATTGTTTCTTTTGAAGGAAAAGCAAGAAATAATATTCTAGAGCACATATTTATCAAAATGATATTATAAAATAAACATATTTAAATCGACGATTAACTCCATATGTAGATGAAATAATTGGGGATAATCAGTGGTGTGGTTTTAGGCATAATAGATCGACTATTGATCAAATATTTTGTATTCGATAGATAATGGAGAAAAAATGGGAGTATAAGGGTACAGTTCATCAGATATTCATATATTTCAAAAAGACATATGACTCTGTTAAGAGAGAAGTTTTATATGATATACTTATTGAATTTGGTATTCCCAAGAAACTAGTTCGATTGATTAAAATGTGTTTCAGTGAAACGTACAGCAAAGTTCGTATAGGTCAGTTTCTGTCAGATGCGTTTCTAATTCACTGTGGGCTAAAGCAAGGAGATGCACTATCACCTTTACTTTTCAACTCTGCTCTTGAGTATGCCATTAGGAAAGTTGAGGATAACACAGAGGGTTTGGAATTGAACGGGTTACATCAGCTGCTTGTCTATGCGGATAACGTGAATATGTTAGGAGAAAATCCACAAACGATTAGGGAAAACACGGGAATTTTACTGGATGCAAGTAAAGAGGTAGGTTTGGAAGTAAATCCCGAAAAGGCAAAGTATATGATTATGTCTCGTGACGAGAATAGGCTATTGTACGAAATGGAAATATAAAAATTGGAAATTTATGTTTTGAAGAGGTGGAGAAGTTCAAATATCTTGGAGCAACAGTAACAAATATAAATGATACTCGGGAGGAAATTAAACACAGAATAAATATGGGAAATGCGTGTTATTATTCGGTTGAGAAGCTCTTATCATCTAGTCTGCTATCAAAATATCTGAAAGTTAGAATTTATAAAACAGTTATATTACCGGTTGTTCTATATGGTTGTAAAACTTGGACTCTTATTTTGAGAGAGGAACATAGGTTAAAGGTGTTTGAGAATAAGGTTTTTAGAAAAATATTTGGGACTAAGAGGGATGAAGTTACAGGAGAATGGATAAAGTTACACAACGCAGAACTGCACGGATTCTATTCTTCACCTGACATAATTAGGAACATTAAATCCAGACGTTTGAGATGGGCAGGACATGTAGCACGTATGGCCGAATCCAGAAATGCATATAGAGTGTTAGTTGGGAGACCGGAAAGAAAAATACCTTTGGGGAGGCCGAGACGTAGTTGGGAGGATAATATTGGAATGGATTTGAGGGAGGTGGGATATGATGGTAGGGACTGGATTAATCTTGCTGAGGATAAGGACCGATGACGGGCTTATGTGAGTGCGGCAATGAACCTCCGGGTTCCTTAAAAGCAAGTAAGTAAGTAAGTAAGTAATTTATTATTATTATTATTATTATTATTATTATTATTATTATTATTATTATTATTATTATTTCGTTAAATTACATTCATTATTTACATTACTGTTATTATTGTCGTTAATAAAATATAAAATTAAGATATTAATACCAGATTTTGTGTCATTTCTCTACATTTTCCATTATGCTATTTTTTCAGAAAGTGATACGTTTAATTTTTCCTATGTAGCTCCTTAACATTTGTTCTACACAAATTTAAACTTCACAGCTGAATTCAGCATTAAATTCTGAATAAGGGAATTCTTTTATCATTTAATTTTAATTAAAATGCATGAAGGAATATTAGTATCTGTTTATTCAAAATGAGTGATTTTATAACTCCATGTTCAAAGTTCAGTATTGTATTGTATTGTATTGTATTGTATTGTATTTATACATTGCTTCACAGCTAGAATATGGAACAAGTCAATAAAGTTAATACTACTATAATGTCTTAATTTATAGTCACAGTCTAGATGAAAATATATATAAAGAAGAGATTTACAATATAGTCTACTAGTACAACACATAGTTTTAGTATCAATTTCATGAAGCGGTGTTAAAGTCACGAATTCACCTACAGAATAGAAGGCGTGAGAAATTAGGTACTCCTTTAATTTGGCCCTAAATAATCTTACATTTTTGAGTTTCATTTTTTATGTCCATAGGAAGGCTATTAAACATTTTTTACTGCAATATAACGCACTCCTTTTTGATAGCACGATAGACTTGCCGATGGAGTATGAAAGTAATTTTTTGACGTGTGTTTGTGCTGTGAACTCTTGAATTAGTTACAAAGTTTTCACGATTACATACGAGTATTATTAATGAAAAAATATACTGACAAGCCATGGGCATTATTTGTATTTTTTTTGGAAATGGTCCTACACGATTTCCTACATTTGGCACCTACTATTATCCTAATTACTCTTTTTTTTGTAGTAGGAATATACTGTTACTAACTGTGGAATTTTCCCAGAATATTATTCCAGAACTCATTACCGAGTGGAAATAGAACTACAGTACGTGTCTGAATACGTATACCTAGGACAGCTAGTCTCCTTCCACCAGAAGACAGAGAAGGAGTTAAAACGAAGGATTTCTCTCGCGTGGAAGGCATTCTGGAGTCTCAAGTTCATCGTACTGGAGGGAACACTCAGCAAGAAACTCAGAGTAGAAATATTGGAGACCTGCGTAACTCCTGTACTGTTACATGGGTGCCAGACGTGGTCTCTCACTGCCAAACTTCGTAACAGTCTCCAAATATGCCAAAGAAAGATGCTGAGAAGGATACTAGACTTATTACTGAGGGACAGAGTTCCAAACGAAGTGCTACAAAAGATGGCAGCAATTGACGATCCAGCACTGCAAGCCACCAACATCAAATGGAAGTGGGAGGCCATGTTGCACGACTTAGAGACGGAAGATGGACGCAGAAAGTCACACTATGGGATCCCCGCATTGGCAAGAGATCACCCGGAAGACCAAGACGAAGATGGGCCGACCTCTTCAGCGAACGGGTAGGAAGCCATTGGTCAAGCAGAGCGAGATACAGGGAAGAGTGGAAAAACCTAAGAAGACAAGTGAACAGCGACTAAAACAAGTGCGACAGTGCGACAGAAACAAGCGAACAATACCAAATGTGAACCAAGTGAACAATTCCACTCTTACGCGGAGTAGCTCACCGCGTGAGACAAATAGAGCTCTCCCTCTATAGGAGGAGGCCTTTGCCCTTAACGGGACATTTTTTAGGCTAATCACTTCACTTCATTTCATTTCATATTGTTTTTAAGGTATTGATATTTACTATATTTTGCATGTATCTAATAGGAAAACATGCTGAATTTAGTTTAGGAGTAATTTATTTAATATGACATTTCCAATTTAACACATTATCGATTTTTAAGCCAAGAAATTTGATCGTTGTTGTTCCTAATAGGAACCTATTGTTAATTATTGCGCTTAAAATTTTAATCGATTTAAGATATAATTTTTCTGAAAGCAGTATAAGGTTAGCATGAAATCCTCATGTCAAAAAATGCATTTGGATGTTCTTCACCGTTAGGTCCCCTTTTTTTGTACCATAACATTTTATGCAGCTAATACCTGCTCAAGAGATGTTGTAAGGGCTACCGCAAATCATATCTTGCTTTATACGATGCTTTTTGCTAGTCGATTACGAAAAATACGACCAATGGTCTGTCAGTTTTTGTTCCACCACATCCGATGTTAATAACGTGCTGTCAGAATCGTATATTCATCTACATATCCTCGGTTACATAATATTAGTACCAGTAATTGCAATGCAAACTAATTATCTTATTCTACAATTAACGTATATTAACTTTAATAATAACTGAATTATAAATCTTGCTTCTTATAATAATCTTGTCGCTATGAAACATTAGTATTACGATTCAGAAATTTGTCATAATTTTGTTGTCATAAAAGCGTCAGCTTTGCTATTAAAACAATTTTGATTTGATTAGTAACTGAGTGGAGGAGAGAGGGCAGACTTGTTCAGTGATAGAGTGGACTAACACACACAGGACATTTATGAAACAGTACAAAACGTCTGTAAGTTGTTACATTGTGGATACATACGGATTTCACTTTAAATCAAAGGCCCACAAACGAAGTGATACATGTTAGAAATTATGTTTATTGCTAAACGATAGGTTTCGACTGTAAATAAAAGAAAGTCACTCTGTATATTAAGAACATAGTGGGATTTCTAAGCTGTTTTTTGTACATGGGTGTTGGAAATAGAGTAAAATTTTAAAGGCGGCTATGAAGGATGTCTTCTGCACATATTGTAACTTTTTTATTGGATAGGTATTGGAATTTTTGTTTTTGAGAGTTATGTTAGAACGAGGGGCTGACATTATTGTAGAGATCTGGTGCATGGTAACTACATTTTGGTATAAGATACACGTGACGTCATCAATTTTTCAAATAGCACTACATACTTTAATCATGTTACATTGATTACACACATTAAGACGAGTTCAAAAATGGATCACAATGTCATCTTCCCAATCAAAATAAATACTTACTTACTTACTGGCTTTTAAGGAACCCGGAGGTTCATTGTCGCCTTCACATAAGCCCGCCATTGGTCCCTATCCTGAGCAAGATTAATCCAGTCTCTACCATCATATCCCACCTCCCTCAAATCCATTTTAATATTATCTTCCCACCTACGTCTCGGCCTCCCCAAAGGTATTTTTCCTCCGGCCTCCCAACTAACACTCTATATGCATTTCTGGATTCGCCCATACGTGCTACATGCCCTGCCCATCTCAAACGTCTGGATTTTATGTTCCTAATTATGTCAGGTGAAGAATACAATGTGTGCAGCTCTGCGTTGTGTAATTTTCTCCATTCTCCTGTAACTTCATCCCTCTTAGCCCCAAATATTTTCCTAAGAACCTTATTCTCAAACACCCTTAATCTCTGTTCCTCTCTCAAAGTGAGAGTCCAAGTTTCACAACCATACAGAACAACCGGTAATATAACTGTTTTATAAATTCTAACTTTCAGATTTTTTGACAGCAGACTAGATGACAGAAGCTTCTCAACTGAATAATAACACGCATTTCCCATATTTACTCTGTGTTTAATTTCCTCCCGAGTGTTATTTATATTTGTTACTGTTGCCCCAAGATATTTCAACTTTTCCACCTCTTCGAAAGATAAATCTCCAATTTTTATAGTTCCATTTCGTACAATATTCTGGTCACGAGACAATCATATACTTCGTCTTTTCGGGATTTACTTCCAACCCTATCGCTTTACTTGCTTCAACTAGAATTTCCGCATTTTCCCTAAACGTTTGTGGATTTTCCCTAGCATATTCAAGTCATCCGCATAGACAAGAAGCCGATGTAACCCATTCAACTCCAAACCCTGTCTATTATCCTGAACTTTCCTAACTTTCAAAATAAATAAATAAATAAATAAATAAATAAATAAATAAATAAATAAATAAATAAATAAATAAATAAATAGATAAATAGATAAATAGATAAATAGATAAATAGATAAAGAGATAAAGAAATAAAGAAATAAAGAAATAAATAAATCAATAAATAAATCAATAAATCAATAAATAAATCAATAAATCAATAAATAAATCAATAAATCAAGAAATCAATAAATCAATAAATCAATAAATAAATAAATCAATAGATCAATAAAATAAATCAATCAATAAATCAATGAATGAATGAATGAATCAATCAATCAATGAATGAATGAATAAATAAATAAATAAATAAATAAATAAATAAATAAATAAATAAATAAATAAATAAATAAACAAACAAACAAACGAAAGACACAAACGAAAGAAACAAACGAAAGAAACAAACAAACAAAGAAACAAACAAAATAAACAAATCAGATGCTCTGAGGAGCTACAGTTATGCAGGTCTGTTCTAGTCGCTTCTCTACACAATGTCTATGTTTCTGCCCCATACAATGCCACACTCCACACAAAGCACTTCACTAGTCTCTTGCTTAGTTCTTTTTCCAGAGGTCCGCAGAAGATGCTCCTTTTTCTATTAAAAGGTTCCTTTGGCATTGCTATCCTCCTTTTGGCTTCCTGGCAGCAGATCAAATCTCCTAGTAATTTATTACTTTATATACAGTATCTTTCCGCTCTCTCATCCGTTTACTGTCCATGCTCATGATGTGTGCGCCATCTTAAAGTTTGTGCTCACATTTAGAGCCAGGACAGAATATTTCATGCATTTTCTGCTTGTACCACTGTAGTATATAACTCTGCCAGGTTAAATAAATCATTATTATTATTATTATTATTATTATTATTATTATTATTATTATTATTATTATTATTATATTTGACGTACGCACTGTTTCGACACGAAGTGCATTCGGAACTTGAGTGTTGTCAAGCAATTGAGTTCCAGGCGCGACCAACTGCTGTGTTTCGTAATATGCGAGGGGCGGAGCGGTCCAGATATTCCACTGCGTTTAGTAAGTGATGGTCATGGTAATCACCGGAACAAATTCCTCAATATGACAAGCTGCATAGCCCGGAGTGTAAATTAATTCCACTAGCGAGAGGAGTCAAGAAAAATATCAACAGGTTACTACGAGCTTTACAACCGAGGGAATTGAGTTCAATCCGGACGAGGCCCATTACAGCCATAACTCAGTTAACTTACGACTTTTAACCTGAGGGAACAGGCGATCAATTCCTGCCATAGTGTTTTGTAGTATGCAAACGGACTAAAGTGGTTTTATACTGCCGTCCTTATTATTTTGAACTGTAATGGTCACAACTTCGCCACTGGATATGATTTCTGGTTAAAAAGGGTTATTACATAAAGAATTACGATTACAATATTCATCTTATCTTCTGTGCATAGCGTCTACAGTTTAAAAGGAACGATAAATAATTACTTACTTACTTACAAATGGCTTTTAAGGAACTCGGAGGTTCATTGCCACCCTCACACAAGCCCGCTATCGGCCCCTATCCTGTGCAAGATTAATCCAGTCCCTACGATCATATCCCACCTCCCTCAAATCCATTTTAATATTATCCTCCCATCTACGTCTCGGCATCCCCAAAGGTCTTTTTCTCTCCTGCCTACCAACTAACACTCTATATGCATTTCTGGATTTGCCCATCTCAAACGTCTGGATTTAATGTTCCTAATTATGTCAGGTGAAGAATACAATGCGTGCAGTTCTGTGTTGTGTAACGTTCTTCATTCTCCTGTAACTTCAACCCTCTTAGCACCACATATTTTCCTAAGAACCTTATTCTCAAACATCCTTAATCTTTGTTCCTCTTTCAAAGTGAGAGTCCAAGTTTCACAACCATAAAGAACAACCGGTAATATAACTGTTTTATAAATTTTAACTTTCAAATTTTTTGACAATAGAC
Organism: Periplaneta americana; assembly: GCA_025594305.2. Classification (NCBI taxonomy): domain Eukaryota; kingdom Metazoa; phylum Arthropoda; class Insecta; order Blattodea; family Blattidae; genus Periplaneta; species Periplaneta americana. The sequence goes on along the minus strand of JAJSOF020000021.1, from coordinate 42,474,950 downwards.
TGGATGATAAAACCTTCTCAACCGAATAATAACATACATTTCCCATATTTATTCTGCGTTTAATTTCCTCCCGAGCGTCATTTATATTTGTTACTGTTGCTCCTAGATATTTGAATTTTTCCACCTCTTCGAAGGATAAATCTCCAATTTTGATGTTTTCATTTCGTACAATATTCTGGTCACGAGATGTAATCATATACTTTGTCTTTTCGGGATTTACTTCCAAACCTATCGCTTTTCTTGCTTCAAGTAAAATTTCCGTGTTTTCCCTAAGCGTTTGTGGATTTTCTCCTAACATATTCACATCACCCGCATAGACAAGAAGTTGATGTAACCCGTTCAATTCCAAACCCTGCCTGTTATCCTGAACTTTCCTAATGGCATACTGTAGAGCAAAGTTAAAAAGTAAAGGTGACAGTGCATCTCCTTGTTTCAGCCAGCAGTGAATTGAAAAACTTCACATAGAAACTGGCCTATACGGACTCTGCTATACGTTTCACTGAGACACATTTTAATTAATCGAACTAGTTTCTTGGGAATACCAAATTCAATAAGAATATTATATAAAACTTCTCTCTTAACCGAGTCATGTGCCTTTTTGAAATCTATGAATAACTGATGTACTGTACCCTTATACTCTCATTTTTTCTCGAATATCTGTCAAATACTAAAAATCTGATCAATAGTCGATCTATTACACCGAAAACCACACTGATGATCCCCAATAATTTCATCTACGTACGGAGTTAATCTTCTCAAAAGAATATTGGACAAAATTTTGTACGACGTCAGCAAAAGTGATATTCCTCGAAAGCTACCACAGTTAGTCTCGTCTCTCTTCTTAAAAATAGGTACAATTATGGACGCCTTCCATCGTTCTGGTAAAATTTCCTTTTCCCAAATAGCAAGTACAAGTTTGTAAATTTCGTTAAATAATGCACTTCCACCTGCGCTTCCACCCTCTTGTATTAGGGGAGAGTTGGGTAGTATCGGACATCGGGTAATATCGGACAGTGCGTTTCTTTCATCTACCACCAGATGATAGAACCTGAATAACATGGTTATGTTTCTGTATGCGACATCACAGAAACATAACCATGTCATTCAGGTACTAGGTATCATCTGGTGGTAGATGAAAGGAACGCACTGTCTGATATTACCCGATGTTCCATACTACCCAACTCTTCCCTAATTCTGCTGGAATTTGATCGATACCTGGAGACTTGTACTTTTTCAGATTTTCTATCGCAATTTCGACTTCTGGAAGTGTGGGTTCGGGTATAAATGGCTCAGCAATTTGTATTTAAATTCCGTCCCGATTATTTCTATTTGGCCTTTGTACATTTACATAAAGAATTACATTTCCAGTTATCATGTTATTATCTTTGAATATCTCCGTAGTCATAAAAATAGCTAAATTTGAGTGAAGTAAATTATATAAATTTTTGCCATAGTGATGAAATCTGAACAAGATTTCAAGAGTTCATTATGATCTTCACATTTTTTTTTGTGGAAACAGTGATAGTACTGTGATAATATAGAAAATTGTGTTTGAGATTTCCAAGATAATGCTGACCCTTCGTATTCCAGATTGCGAATAAGTTCAATTTTTGACACTGCCTCTGTGTGTGTGTCCATAATTTTATATAAAGCTATTATGAATCGGCGACCATAGATCAAATTTACACTGTTAAAGGCATGAGAGAAAAGTTCTGGGAGTATAATCTCAACTTATACCATTTGTTTGTAGATTTCAGAACAGCTTATGACAGCATTAATAGACAAGAATTATACAAAATTATGATTCATCAAGGGATACATCCAAAGATAATCAGACTCGTCAAGATGACCATGGCAGAAACCAAGGCTCAAGTGAAGATATATGGTGGTTCAACAGAACAATTTAATATTGATAATGGGGTGAAACAAGGGGATGCTCTAGCACCAATGCTCTTCAATCTTGCTTTACATTGGGTGATAACACAGACAGGTATAGATATTAACAACACTTTATTTTACAAAAGTGTTCAAATAGTAGGATACGCAGATGACTTGGATGTTATGGGACGGTCATTGACAGCAATAGAAGAAGTGTAGGCCTATGAATACCTGGAACAAGGAGCCGCTAAAATCGGGTTGCAGATTAATGCAAGTAAATCCAAACGGATGACACAAATAAGAAATAAACAGAATATATACAACCCTCCTAATCTGACGATAAACATGTTTGAAGAAACTGAGAAGTTTAAATATCTTGGAACAGTAATGACAAGTAACAATAACGAATTAATTGAAGTACAGAGTCGAATCACTGCAGCCAATAAGGCCTATATTGCATTAAGCGCAATATTGAAATCTAACTGTGTGCACAAGGAAACAAAACTTAAAATATACAAAACAATTATTAGAAGTATTCTCTGTTATGCAAGCAAAACTTGGACATTATCTAAGGAGACAGAAGCTAAACTAGGTATATTTGAACGCAAAATACTCAAAAGAATTTTTGGACCGGTGCAAGAAAATATGCAGTGGAGAATACGTTATAATAACAAGCTATATAAATTATATAGAAGTTTTGATGTTGTTACTTTCATCAAATTAAGGAGGCTTGAATGGGCCGGACATGTCTATCGGATGGAAGGGAACAGAATACCAAAGAAGATCTTAGAAGGGAAAATACATGGTAAAAGACCAATTGGAAGACCCAAAGATAGATGGATAGATGCGGTAACGATCGATTCTCAGGACTATCTCGGAACAACTGCCTGGAGGAGATTAGCACAGGACAGGGACAGTTGGAGGAAGAAAATTGAGGAGGCTAAGGCTCGACTTTGGGCTGTGATGCCATCGTAGTAGTAGTAGTAGTATTATGAATCGGTAACTGATTGGTTAGTCTCCCTACAGTCCACCATAGCGATCCTGTTTCGAGCCCTGTCTGAGTCACGAAGCAATTTGTGGTTATCTCACCATTATCATCATTTCATCAGTGCTCCGGAATCACCCTCACTCTGCGAGGTCCTAGAATAAAAATGTCTGAAAGTTTAACACATTATTTTGTGCAAATCAAGATTTTCAGGTATAACTCCCTGTAAAGTTGATTTGAATAATTTCGAGGAAAAATTGTTCCGGAGCCGGGTATCGAACCCGGGACCTTTGGTTTAACGTACCAACGCTCTACCACTGAGCTACTCGGGAACTCTAACCGACACCGATCCAATTTTTCCCTCTATATCCACAGACCTCAAAGTGGGCTGACAAATCGTCAAGCAACCAACTTCGAGTGCACACTAACTCCGTGTGACTTAAATGTTCTGTTAGAGTTCCCGAGTAGCTCAGTGGTAGAGCGTTGGTACGTTAAACACTTATCCCGTTCGATACCCGGCTCTGGAACAATTTTTCCCTCGAAATTATTCAAATCAACTTTACATTATACCTGAAAATTTTGATTTGCATAATACAGTCATCGTTAACAGAAAACCACAATTTAAGTCAGGTGATAGTTTTCTAACAAACAAACATTTGAACTAGGTGAAAATATTATTTAAACACATTTATAAAACACTAGTAAATAGTCTGACCATGCATACTTTACATAAAATGGTTGAATGGCGTACATAGTCTTAAAATTAAAATTGACATACAGATAGAAAGCCTTCCAATGAACATAATTATAATACAATATATTGAGAGGCATGCAGTGTGCCTGAGTTATGAAATTAAAATCGTTTAAAATTATTATATATAAAACTGAAGACTAGGCTTGTTCTTTATGACGTTCAATGTATTGGAAGACTGTATGAAGTGGATGTAAAAGAAAATCTCGGTCTATTCGCCGTGGTGAGAGGCATTATATGAAAGATGTACAGTGGAGGTTTTCAGATGATGTGGCCTTCTCATCTTGGCGTTACATTAGGCCAAAGTAAACATCTTTAGGTTGAAGAGAAACTATTCTTGTATGTAATACAGCAAAGATCTTGTAACTATGACTCTGGGCGTTTATACAAATCTCTTTTGTTTCTAATAACAGTAATTTCATACGGTTAAAAATTATAACTGGTTGCTATGGCAACAGAAGACTATTTTAGGACGTCTTATGATTTGCATAAAACGGTTTAAGAAAAATAACGAAAGCCTTCGGTGTGCCGCCCCTTGCAGTATTTGAAACATAAATTATGCGCCAATCACCGAAGAGAAGAGAGATAATGTTTCATAAAGCATCAAATATGTCATGACATGATTTACGATTAGCCTTCCCGCTGTTACTTGTACAGTTTACAGATTATCAGCGCATGGGCATGTTGCTAAGCAACAACATCCATGCTTGTTTCTTTCGGCGATGACGTAGAATTTTTCAAACGGTACTTGTATATGCGAGGTTATTAAATGCTGACAATAATATATATGGCGAATTAGAGATATATGTCTAAATCGTGGAACAACTTTACTGGAACAAATAAAAAGAGTCGGCTATCGACATCGGAGTCCTGAATTCAAATCCCGATCGGAGTAAATATATTTTTGATGATTAAATCGTTTTTGGATGTAGTTTTTTTATGGAATTTTGTTTATTTTCTCGTCATAATTCCATAAAATAAAAAAGCATTAAAATATTTTTCATCCCATTCATTTATCAGTCGTAATTAAATTTAATTCGTCATTGTATAAAACATGAAAGTGAATCACATTTTGGACTTGAAAAATTGAATTTGAAATTTCCTTGAAATACAGGCCTAATTTTTCGGTATCGCTATCTAAATATGGTTTTGGTATACTAGACGTCTCTCTGCCTATGTACAGGTACTTTTCCATCTGGTGTATGTCGCTTGTTTGAAGATATAAAGGGTGTTGAAAACGTATTCAATATTTTGAGAGGTGATAGTATTAATGAAAACAAGAAAAACTCTAATAAACATCAATGCTAAATTTACCAAAAGTTATTATTTTTTTGGTCCTACAGAATATATCTGTTATGATAACAATTAATATTAGAGGAGAAAAATTCGTTCCGGTGCCGGGGATCGAACCCGGGTCCTTGGTTCTACATACCAAGCGGTCTCAACATTGAGCTACAACAACGGGTTGAACTTCCCTCCTCCTTTGTGGCTTGACTCCAAGTTCGACATATATGTTGACATAATTATATTAAGTCAACTGCCATTATATAAGAGCGCACTCAATTGAGTGATTTGGTGGCTGGGATTCCACAGTAATTTGTAAAGAAATATGCACTGTTGCTAGAAGAATTTACTAGTTCGATACAACAGGTTAATAGCCTATATGTTATAATAATTATTATCTATACTAATAATAAATCTGTAGCCGAAATTTTTCTGGTAATTTTCGATTTTCCAAAAATAATTGGTCCTAACATATATAATTAACCACCCTGAAACCGAAAATCACATTTTTGAAATTTTTGTTTGTATGTCTGTCTGTATGTTTGTTACCTTTTCACGCGATAATGGCTGAACCGATTTATATGAAAATTGGAATATAAATTAAGTTCGTTGTAACTTAGATTTTAGGCTATATGGTATTCAAAATATTTCATTTAAAAGGCGGGTTATAAGGGGATTTTAATTAAATAATCGAAATATCTCCCTTATTATTAATTTGCATGAAAAATGTTACATAACAAAAGTTTCTTTAAACATGATTTCCGATAAGTTGTATTCTTTACAAAATTTTGATAGGACTGATATTTAATGAGATAAATGAGTTTTAAAATTAAAATAACGCCATCTAAGACGGTGCAATGAATTAAGAACAAATGACTACGTCTATAAGGGGTCTTGGACAACAACAATCGAAACAGGGGCCTTGCACATCAACAATCGAAAGCTATTAAACATAGCCTACAGAGAATGTTTCTGTTTTTTTATGAAGTAATATCAGAAGCTAAATTAACCGATTTGTATAATTAATTATTATTTCACCATTGGAAAGTGTAGTTTCTCTAGATGGACATAATGCTATAATGTTATTACAGTAACGTCTGAGTAAATCGAGAACAGGTAAGATTAAAATAGCTTGTTATGCACAGAAAATTTGATAGGCTATTTTGTACATTCGTTTTCTGTATTTCTTAAAATAATGTTTATGTACACTCATTTGAATCTCAGATAATTAACGAACAACGAGAGTGTATTGATTTAGTATGCAGTAATAGTATGTTAGCTTAGCAATCCATTATTTTATAATTCAAATTTTAACTATGCTCAATTGAATCGTGTTAAAATACGTAAAATATATATGCAATAAATGCAATGCAAAAAAATTGGGTAATGAGCGAAGCAGGTTATCTTGCGCTGTTGTAAAAGTTGTTCCCTGGATCAAACGTCCTATTTTAATTATGTAATTACTTTATATTTATTTCTAACAGGTGCAGCGGAGCGCACGGGTACGGCTAGTTATTTTAATAGAACAATAGAAAAAAATTGGTAGGAAAATTAAAATTTCAGAATACTATAATATTGCACGACATATGAAATATGGACATTGCGATAGTTGTTTTCTTTACGGTCCGACACGGTTTAATTAACTAGTGTGAGAAATGAAGTTTTGCCAATTTAAAAACGTGTAATAAGAATGTTTTTTGTTACCTTCGTAGCATTCATTTTTTTCTTTCCAAAACAATTCATTTGTTATTAAAACCGAGCCCGTGTTCCGGTGAGATGCAGCGAGTAAGTCCCACACGTGGCTCCCCCGTCCAGACGAATGCGATATCTCTCCTCGCCTACTGTGAATACAAACGAGGCTTGTTCATTGTTTCATATTACACATATTTGACAATGCTACAGTGCACAAATCTCCTGTGGTGACAAGCTGTGAGCAGCGGGAAATATGCGGCCCAGGGGTGAGCAACCTCTGTTCAGATGAACTGCAATGATAACTCTTTATATAACGCCTGTTGTCAACTGTAGAGGTTATTCGGAAAAGATGAATTGATAAAACTCATTGTAACTCTTAATCTAATGTCCATATAAACTACGGATATTATATAAAGACAATGAAATGATAATTGTAATTGTAATTCTTTGTTTTACATTCCTTTCAAACTACAGAGACTGTTCAGATACGATAACATAATAATGATTGTAATTTGTACGAGTAATTCTTTATACAGAGTGTTAAAAAAGCATCCAATATTTGAGGAGGTGCTATTATGCATCAAACCAAGAATATAATCTCTAGTAAACATGGGTCCTATAACACATACTTTCTGAGATCTGAACACTTGTTCATAGGAGGTGCTCAATGTGACGTCCATTCATGGCAATGGATTCCTCTGCCCTTCGGGCGTAAGGAATCACGCACTGTTTGAAATTGACGTGGTTGTTCTTGACAACCAAAAGTCTAGGGGATTTAGATTGGAGGAACGAGCAGGCCAAGGTGTGGGGCCTCCCCTATCAATCCAGCGGTCCTGAAATGTCAGCGTCAGGTGTTCACGCTCATTGCGGAAAAAATGTGCTGGTGTGCCATCATGCATGAACCACATCTGTAGTCTTTGCTGACATGGCACATACTCCAGCAAGGTAGGCAATACGTTAATAAGAAAGTCCTGATAACGAGTCCCAGTTAATCTCTGTGGTAGCATGTATGGCCCTTAATCTATCGCCAAGAACGCCTGCCCATACATTGATTAAGAATCGGTGTTGACGCCTTGTTTCTTCAACTGCATGGGAATTTTCATCGGCTCACACATGTTGATTACGAAAATTCACAACATCATCTCTGCTGAACCCCGCTCATATCCGCAACCAAACTTTTGTTTTCAGTATTCCTTGCGAAGTATCATTATTCCATGCCAGGGGTGTCAACTACGGTATGGTTATCTAGTAGCCTGCTATATAGTACGGCAAAAAAATGCATTACCATAAATGGACGTCACATTGAGCACCTCCTATGAACAAGTGTTCAGATCTCAGATAGTATGTGTTGTAGGATCCATGTTTATTATACATTTTTCCTTGTTTTGATGCAAACTGTAACCTCCTAAAATATTGGACCCTTTTTTAAACACCCTGTAAACGTCTCCTTAAATTACAGATCTATACAGTGTGTATCAAAACTCGACGGCAAAACTTCAGGAATAGATTGCTCATATGGAGAGAAGAAAAAGCTGTATTACATGGGTCCGGAAATGCATAATTACAGACCAGATGGAGCGCTGTGTTAATGTATATAAGATGAAATGTTCAAAGTGACCTTCTCCTGCCTGAATACAGGTCTTCGCTCTTCTTCGCACTGAGTTTCGAACACGATGAAAATGCTTGGTGTAATGCGTACTGTCTGTTAAGCTGCCAAAACGGACAGTTTATCACGCAGAGCAGCCGAATACACCAAATACTTTAAGAGGTATTCAAGCCAACATCAATTTAAGTCGCAACATGACTACTTATGTAACAATTTTAACCCGAGCCTCGCATTTTAGTCCAGCGATCAAGGCATGTCGGCATGCACTAACATTGATAAAAGTTCAGATAACTCTGTAATTATGCATTTACGGACCCATGATGTAAACCACCTTTTTCCTTCTCTCTATATAAGGAATCCATTACTAAAGTTTTATCATCGAGTTTTGATACACCCTGTATAAAGACGATAAGATGATAATTATTGTAATTATTTATTTAACGTCCCTTTTAAACTACAACGGCGATTCATAGACGATAAGTTGATAGTTACTGTAATTGGTCCTTTTAAGCTACAAAGGCTGTGCATAGACGATAAGATGATAATTATTGTAATTATTTATTTAATGGCCCTTTTAAACTACAAAGGCTATTCATAGACGATAAGATGATAATTATTGTAATTATTTATTTAATGGCCCTTTTAAACTACAAAGGCTATGCATAGACGATAAGATAATAATTATTTTAATTATTTATTTAATGGCCCTTTTAAACTACAAAGGCTATTCATAGACGATAATATGATTTTTAATTGTAATAATTTAACGTTGTTTTAATTATTTAACATTAATAATTTGTAGTTCTTTATTTAACTTTCTTTTAAACTACAGAGGCTATTCATAGACGATAAGATGATAATTATTGTAATTATTTATTTAATGGCCCTTTTAAACTACAAAGGCTATTCATAGACGATAAGATGATAATTATTGTTTATTTATTTAATGGCCCTTTTAAACTACAAAGGCTGTTCATAGACGATAAGATGATAATTATTGTAATTATTTATTTAATGGCCCTTTTAAACTACAAAGGCTATGCATAGACGATAAGATGATATAATTTGTTTTAGATGTGTAATTATTTATTTAATGTCCCTTTTAAACTGCAGAGGCTATTCATAGACGATAAGATGATAATTATTATAATTATTTATTTAATGACCCTTTTAAACTACAGAGGCTATTCATAGAAGATAAGATGATAATTATTGTAATTAATTATTTAATGTTCCCTTTTAAACTACAAAGGCTATTCATAGACGATAACATGATAATAATTTGTATTGTAATTCTTTATTTAACTTTTTTAAACTACAGAGGCTATGCATACACGATAAGATGATAATTATTGTAATTATTTATTTAATGGCCCTTTTAAACTAAAGAGGCTATTCATAGACGATAAGATGATTTATTGTAATTATTTATTTAATGGCCCTTTTAAACTAAAGAGGCTATGCATACACGATAAGATGATAATTATTGTAATTATTTTATTTAATGGCCCTTTTAAACTAAAGAGGCTATGCATAGACGATAAGATGATAATTATTGTAATTATTTATTTAACGTCGCTTTTAAACTACAAAGACTATTCAGATGATAAGACGATAATCATTGTAATTATTTATTTAATGGCCTTTTTAAACTACAAAGGCTATTGTAATTCTTTATTTAACGTTCGTTTTAAACTAGAGGCTATAAGATAACATGATAATAATTTGTAGTTATTTATTTAACTTTCGTTTTAAACTAAAGAGGCTATTCATAGACGATAAGATGATAATTATTGTAATTATTTATTTAATGGCCCATTTAAACTACAAAGGCTATTCATAGACGATAAGATGATAATTATTGTAATTATTTATTTAATGACCCTTTAAACTACAGAGGCTATTCATAGATGATAAGATGATAATTATTATAATTACTTATTTAATGTCCCTTTTAAAATACAAAGGCTATTCATATACAATAAGATGGTAATTAATGTAATTATTTATTTAATGTCCCTTTCAAACTACAAAGCTACTCATAGACGATAAGATAATAATTATTGTAATTACTTATTTAATGTCCCTTTTAAACTACAAAGGCTTTCATTTAACGTTCGTTTTAAAATACAGACGATAAGATGATAATAATTTGTAATTATTTATTTAATGTCGCTTTTAAACTACAAAGGCTATTCATAGACGATAAGATGATAATTATTGTAATTATTTATTTAATGTCGCTTTTAAACTACAAAGGCTATTCATAGACGATAAGATGATAATTATTGTAATTATTTATTTAATGTCCCTTTTAAACTACAAAGGCTATTCATAGACGATAAGATGATAATTATTGTAATTATTTATTTAATGTCGCTTTTAAACTACAAAGGCTATTCATAGACGATAAGATGATAATTATTGTAATTATTTATTTAATGTCCCTTTTAAACTACAAAGGCTGTTCATAGACGATAAGATGATAATTATTGTAATTATTTATTTAATGTCGCTTTTAAACTACAAAGGCTATTCATAGACGATAAGATGATAATTATTGTAATTATTTATTTAATGTCCCTTTTAAACTACAAAGGCTGTTCATAGACGATAAGATGGTAATTATTGTAATTAATTTAATGTCCCTTTTAAACTACAAAGGCTATGCATACACGGCAAGATGATAATTATTGTAATTATTTATTTAACGTCGCTTTTAAATTACAAAGACTAGTCATAGACGATAAGATGATAATTATTGTAATTATTTATTTAATATCCCTTTTAAACTACAAAGGCTATTAATAGACGATAAGTTGATAATTGTAATTGTAATTATTTATTTAACTTTCGTTTTAAACTACAGAGGCTATTTATAGGCGATAAGTTGGTAATTGTAATTGTAATTATCTATTTAACGTTCCTTTTAAACTACAGAGGCTATTTATAGACGATGAGATAGTAATTATTGTAATTGTAATTATTTATTTCACATGTCATCTAAAGTTTGGAGGCTATTAAAAATGAAATGATAAAAATGAAATTAAAATTTAATCGTAGTTAAAATACCGATGGCAGTGAGGTAGGTAATGTTCTGATGTTGATTGGGTTGTGATGCATAGCTAGGGAACAGCTGTTGCGAACTTTCCTAGGAATATGTTAGTTTTTTCTTGTTTTTCGTCATAGTGCAGCCAATATTTGACTTTAAAATATTGGATATTATTAAGTCTACAAAGTCATGCATAAACATTATTTTGTGCGAGATCGTGCGTATTTGCTTGGTTTCCGCACAAAACCAATCCGCAGAAAGTCTAAAATTCCACATTCAGTATTCCCAACCCAACACAATAACAATTTCCCTCTTCTTACCGCTTAAGTGACATATTGATTTTACTGCTTTAGGCTTTTAACATATTATTTTTAGAGACGTTCAATATAGTAATAATTATAAATTGAAACTTGCCACTGCAATTTAACGCCTAAATTGCACTCTTAATTATTGTTTTTAAATATTTGCAAAATTAAATAATTGTAAACTCTACAACTCCACTAAAGTTACTGCATTCGTGATGCAAGTAACATTAACGTTCGTTTTAAACAACAAGATTCCAGACTCATCATAGACTGGGGGAAAAAAAGACAGACGTATATTACGGCCTGCTGGAGTATAGTAAACACAGAAAAAATTTTAAAGCAACAATGTTGAAGATAGATATTTTTGTTTTGCAAATTTGCCGTCATTGAACAGAAACCAAGATGGAGATTTCATTGCAACTAATTAGAAATTCCTCTTTCAGGTATGTAATAAACGATCTTCGCACAAAATAATGTACGATACACGAGCGGTATGTTTTCTTTCAATTCATCGACGATAAGATTAAAAGCTCAACTACGTTTCGCTTTTTCAGACTTTTCCTCGAACATGACAACTTCAACATACCGCTCTTGTAACGCATATTACTATTACCTGACAATGATAACGATGATCAACCATCGTCGTCATGTTAAAGGCATTGATTACTTTAACACACATCCATAGCAGATACAGGATTTGAACCCGTGACCGTGGGATGCACATAAAGTAGAATAGTTCTATGTGCGTTTGAATACAAATCGCCATTGATTTCTTATGCTCATTGGGCTGGGAACGTTTCCTGCTGCTGAACCCGCATCGAGGAATATTCAACAGGCTGTCCGCTTTGTAAAGTATCTTCTTCATCAGAAGTCCAAACACCCTCATTTCCATTCATGCTATATTTCTTAGAAGCAGGCCGTCTTAATTGGATGTGTGGGATACAGCTTCTTACATCTCATGGTCACAGATCAGGATGTTTAACAAGCAAACAATATAAACAAGTGCTATTGAATCTGGAAGGATGGCTGCCTCATATTTGGCTTCCAGTGCAGAGAGCATTCACAGCACAGAGGGGCCTGGTTTCATACCGTTTCAAGGACGATTTTCTTTGACAAATGTAAGAATGTCGTTCTTATTGTGTAAGAAATCCTCTAGAGAGTTCAAGTGGGAGAGTTTCTTGCTGTAAACCTGTACTTTTATTTTACTCTATTTATATTGTTATACAGGATGTTTCGGAGGTGGTGTTACAAACTTTCAGGGATGATGGGGAAGGGCACATGCATCAATTTGAGATAAGGAACCTTGGTCCGGAAATAACCGAGTCGAAAGTTATAAGCAAAAATAGTTGTGTGGAAATAAATAATTTTATTCCTCTATACAACTTATTTACGTGTATTTATCTGTACGTCTTACACATACTGTATTCATCTGACGTTGTTTACGTTGTCTACTTACAGTATTCCATTCAGTGCGCTGTCTGAGGAGTGGGGACAGGAAACTACACTAAAGCAATGCAGATAGCGTAATGTGTAACGGATATGGTCGGTCCTGATATGCACGTGTGTAGACAGCAGTGTATGTGTACAAGTTGCAGAATCCAGTCGATCAGTCCTAGTGAAATGGAGGAGTACACGAGAGCGGAATAAGCAGATCTGATTTTCGAGTACGGATGAGCCAATGGGAACAGTAGACAAGCTCACAGATTGTATCGGGACTAGTACCCACGTAGGAGACATCCGGCCCATACAATTTTTTCCACGACTGTTCCAAAAGTTAAGGGAAGGAGGGCACGTGGTGCCAAATTACAATTCCATTTCCACACAACTATTTTTGCTTATAACTTTCGACTCAGTTATTTCCGGACCAGGGTTCCTTATCTCAAATTGATAAATGTGCCCTTCGCCATTATCCCTGAAAGTTTGTAACACCACCTGGGAAACATCCTGTATATAGGCCTATGAATTTTGCATTTACGTCTATTTTTCATATGTTTAAAAATGTATTTTTTTTATTTACAGAACATGTGTGTGTCTGACACCTACCCACTTCACTTAACGTGATTCGCGTTTCACATACTCCGGATAGATGGCAGGACTGTGATCCATTTTCAAGATGCACACCACTTCGGCGGACTACTTTATGCATGATGTGTATCTGTGAAGAGTTATGTTGTGTACTAAGGTGAGTGTATGTGTAAGTGTTCGTGTAAGTGTATTGTAGGAAATTGGTGAGGATGATAGTGAAGGTAAGGAAGGGAGAAGAGGAAACCCGGTGCCGGCACGTAGCCTACACCTGTCGAATAGCACCAAGGGGGCCGTCAGGCTTAACGTCCCCGTCCGACTGACGAATCACTATCAACAGTGACATATGCCTTCTCTTCATATGCACTGTGGAGAGATTTGGGTTTGACCCAGGCATATTGGTGCACAATTTAGTGATTAGAAGTTGTGCACCGCCATCTCTCTGAGTCCCGAGGTAGAAATTTTACATTAAAATTTCTGACCCCGCCGGGAATCGAACCCGGGCCGACTAGCCTGGAGGAAGACGCGCTACCACAGTTACAGAATGTAAATGTAAATAAATTTGCAAATAAGTTCTAATTCTCAGGGAAATTGTATCCTTCCATCAAAAACCAGACATGTACACACTAGACTAAAAATAAACATATTGTTATACAGGGGTTAGAAAAAGCATTCATTACTTTGAGAGGTGGTAGTATTCATCAACCAAGGAAATAAAGCCCAATAATCACAATCACAACTTGTTAGCCTTTTGTTTACTGCATTTCCTTTTATGATACTGTATACCCGGAACACAAACACGAAGTCCAGTTTTTAATGTGCATTTTCTTATGTCCATTAGATAAAGTTCACTAAATTATGGCGATAAGTATATGTCCAATTAATTATATCCTCCTAGGTCCTGAAATTTGCCACTAAGTGGGATCGTTATCGATCACTTTTTTTTCTATGCTTGTCAAGCTCCTGACATCTCTTGTGACTTACAGGAAGCACAAGAAGACCGATTCAATCATTGCAATACGTGTTTCAACTATTTGTAAATGAAAATGGCGACCAGCAACTCAACTCCAAGGTACTTTATGACATGCTGGATGCATCGTCCAAGCAAAGAGCTCGTATTAGAAGATCTGCAGTTCTTGAAGTACCAAATCATTTGTATCAAACAAAATTTAATTTTAGGATCCAAATGCTATCTATTAGACTTTTTTCTTGTTTTGTTAAATACTACTATCTCTGAGAATGAGAATATTTAATGTTTTTCTTTTCTTTTTTAAGTTAAATTGTATCGAGCATTTCCTGTGATGTGGTTTAAAATTAGATACTCATATCTAGGAAGATATTAATTTTAGAACCCATGTTTATTACACTTTCTTTCTTGTTTTCATGAATACTACTACCTCCAAAAATATTTAATGATTTTTAAACACTCTGTATATTTAGACTGTGCACTAATTCTGTGTGAATAAAATGTCTTGCGGTCACTGACACATGGTTATTGTTTACATTAGGACCCAAAATAATAGCGGACAGACTTCAGAGCAGTATTAGTCTTTTACTTTTAGGCATAATATAAGGTTCCTGTTCGTATCTCACTTTTGCTATTTATGCAGTGATCTGTGGAAGGTTTGCCACGTAATCAGGGAGACAAATGCTTAATGTTATTCCTAACTTCAGAATAAAGACATAACGAGTAAAAATGTAATTATTGTAATAGGTAATCCAACTTTTGAGGGACATTAAATTGTCGCCAGCACATATGGGACTGTTGCTCACCCGGTTTTCTCTTAGTCTGTCAGAAGTAAGTAAGGTTGCCTCAAATTGTTTTTTAATTAGCGATTTAATGTGAAATATATAGGCGATTGTGCAGCGGCGTTCCCTCAAACCTGCTTGTTCTTCACCTTCTTTATCTTTATATTCCTCCTTCAGCAAAAACTTAATGCGGTTGTATAACCTACTTCAGGTACCTGTAGCAGTAATTTCTCTGTAGTTGTGGCAATCATCTTTTTGCCTTCCTTATAGATTACTTATATAAATCCAATTTTCCAGTCATTTAATATTACTTCAATTAAACACCTCTTACATAATTGTCTTATTAATTCCTGTAATTATCTTAGACACATTTAATTACTTTTTCTGGTATTCCTCCTATACCACTCTGAATGAATTACATGCTCTAACCAACGATATTCTGTCACAGATGGCTTTGTGGTTTGAATCTAACGGTTTTTTGCTTAATCAACATAACTTTTAGCCTAAATCATCTAATGGAAGAGGACAACATACAAAACTATACTAGGATTTTTAATAGACTCCAGTCTAACATTTGAAAAACATATCGCTTATATGCACAAAGCTATCAAGAGTTATATATTTATTAAAGAAATTAGTGACTTACGTTCCTCAAAATTGTTTAAGATGTGCCTACTTTTCGTTCTTTCATCGATAATCCGGTATGCCTTCATTTTCTGGGGAAATGGTAGCAAAATTGAGAGTATCTTGATTTTCCATAAGAAAGCCATTAGAATTCTATGTCAATCAAACTATCTTGAACATTATCGACCACTTTTCAAACAATCACAGATATTAATTGTCATACATTTATATATATACCCTAGTCCTTCACACTTGACATAACATAGAAAATTATTACTCATTAGTAGCCATTATACATGATCATGAAATTAGAAATAGTGAACAAATTAATATTCCAGACTGTAGATTATTACATAAAACTGGTACAAATTTTTCTGTCATGGGGATGAAATTATATAAAGCTTCCCTGCCAATATTATAAGTCACCAATCAATAGTTTCAAAACTAGATTTTATAATTGACTTTTCACACACAAATTCCACAATTTGGGACATCTGGCCGAAATCTACGACTGATCACTAGGATCCAGAATACAAAGCAGAGGTTAAATTAAAAATACAATATGATTGCGGAGAGAATACGGAACAATGATAAATTTAAAAATAAAGTACAATTTGATTTCGGAGAAACATGAGCTGAAGATGAGTTTCTTAACATAAATTCATAGAAAATTGTTTTTTAATAAGTAAAGTTATTTACATTTAGTTACAAATAATACATTAACTGTAAAGTGTTTTAATTAAATTTTAGAGTTTCAAAATATTTTGTGTTTTCATTTTTCTAATTAAACCTTACTGTTTTCAATTATATATGTATTTACAAATGTATTGTTTTTTCACCTTCTGTATTGTGACGAAGCTTATCTCTGTATGTATAATGGCTTAATAAATTGAATTGAATTAAGTGAGATGCCATCTGCTGGAACTTTATGTAGTATTTACTATAAAATCTACAGATACAAGAGCATGTACCAAACACAGAAAGTCTAAATATGCATTAACATCTATACTAATAATAAATCTGTAGCCGAAATTTTTCTGGTAATTTTCGATTTTCCAAAATAATTGGTCCTAACATATAAATTAACCGCCCTGAAACAAAATCGCTTTTTCCATTTTTGTCTGTCTGTCTGTCTGGATGTTTGTTACCTTTTCACGCGATAATGGCTGAACCGATTTATATAAAAATTGGAATATAAATTAAGTTCGTCGTAACTTAAATTTAGGCTATATGGCATTTTAAATATTTTATTTAAAAGGGGGTTTTAAGGGGGCTGTTAAATCGAAATTTTTATTATTAATTTTCATGAAAAATATTACATAACAAAAGTTTCTTTAAAAATAATTTCCGATAAGTTTTATTCTAAAAATTTTGATGTTTTGATATTTAATGAGATAAATGAATTTCAAAATTACAATTACAACGCCATCTAAGGCGGTGTAATGAAATAAAAACAAATGACTTCTCGTCTATAAGGGGCCTTGGACAACAACAATCGAAAACTATGAAACATATGGTAGCCTACAGAGAATGTTTCTGTGTTTGTATGAAGTAATATCGGGCTAAATTAACCGATTTGTATAATTAATTATTATTTCACCATTGGAAAGTGTAGTTTCTCTGGATGGACATAATGCTATACTGTTATTACAGTAACTTCTGAGTGAATCGAGGACAGGTAAGATTAAAATACCTTCTTATGCACAGAAAACTTGATAGGCTATTCTGTACATTCGTTTCCTGTATTTCCTAAACTAATATTTATGACCAAATGAGTGGTCTCTGGATCAAAATGATCGCATTTTAATTTTTTTAATACAATTTAAATTAAGTAACATAATAAACGATTTATCCTTCTATCAAACACGAATGCTCCCTGGATCAAATGTCCTATTTTAATTATTATTATGTAATTACTTTATATTTATTTTTAACGGGTGCTGCGGAGCGCACGGGTACGGCTAGTATAAAATATACACATAGGTATAGGCTCTGACAATCATGCGAAAATAGTCTTAATTAAACATGAACTATATAGATACTATTCCTATATGCATTGTAATGACTTTTATGAGTTATTTACCTTAAATATGTAAGGAATTACTACCACATCGTGTATAATCGTCTCCATATTTAACTATACCAGTTAGAATCATATACAAACTGTTTAAAAAGTTATGTATAATTTCATTTGAAATTAAATGAAGAGATTTGCGACAAAAATATCAGACATGTCAATTCTTATGTTTAAAAATAATTTTTTTTTATGGAAAGAAAATATTTTTTTGACTCCTGTTGTGCTAATTATGACGTCATCTAGAATACTTTTAAATTACACCCTATAGTTTTTTTAATGTCATATATGAAATAATATATTTTATGTAATATTTCACTTTCTTATTATTTTTTTTTGCAGGAGCACCATGATTATGGTTACCATGGTAACAATTTTATTGTTGCTATATATTGGTAGCCCCTGTGTTATGAAAGCAGTTTTATTTATGGAATTCAAATAAAACAAGATCTTCTTAACAGAAAATGATCTTTTATGTCTCAAACATGTAGCTAATCAGCGATGTATGCAATGGAGAAGGGAAAGGAAGTGGCTGCCGTGCCTCATTGTGTCATGACCTCGTTGCCTCATGACTGATGTCTTATTGGTTTCATTTATTAGATTTAGACTTGTCTTTGGACAGTTGACTACACAACATGTCCATGTTTTCTGAATTTTGCTTCTATTCTAGTCATAATCGACTAAGAAATACGTGGCCGATTTGGAGAATGAATTTTGTTAAAAAAATGTGCATACATTTTTTCTGTATTCCTTTTGTTACGAAATTTTATCATCGTCAGAGCCTCTAATCTCTGATTTTCTGTTAAGATCATTTTTTTGCTGATTTCATCAATGAAACTGTTTTCATAACGCAGAGACTAACAAAATATATCAGCAATATTAACGATAACCATAGTGCTTCTGTATAAAACAAATGAAGGGTAGGTCTACGGGGGGATATCAGGGTCACATAAAGCAAACATATTTCAGAGGTGAAAACTGAAAGTTCGTTCTGTTAAGAACTTCTTTTCTTTATTTCATCAATAAAATTGTTTTTATAACACAGGGACTAACAAAATTTCCCAGAAATAAAATTGTTACTATAGTAACCATAACTGTAATGCTTCTGTACAAAACAAATGAAGGTTACAGGCGGAAAAAGATGAGGATTATATAAAGCAAAAATGTTTCTGGGGAGCAAATTGAAAGTTGGACCCTGAACATTCTATCACACAATGTTCAAATTTAAACTGCGTGTTTCTCGGACGATATTCACTTATGTTCAGTAATATTTAACAGATGATACCTTCAATATTGGTAGCAACAACTCGTTTATCACTTTCGGTTATCCTGATCTTTTTTCCCTTGTACCGTTTAAATGAAATATAACATAAAAAATATGCTCCTTCAGAAGATAATATTAAAAAACTATAGGGTGTTATTTAAAAGTGATCTCGATGACGTCATAACTTGCGCAACAATAGCTGTAAAAATTTGTTTCGATAAAAATATTAGTTTCTACATACAAGTTTTGACTTGTGTGAGGTTTTTGTCCGAAAACCCCTGTACATCGTTCTTAACTGGTATCTGCTGTTTAAACAGTAATAATTTACGATAAACGTTATCTTATCTTTCCTTAATAGGGTCTATAGTTAAAATGGACATTAAATAAAGAATTTCCATTAAAATTATCAGACGACAGCCTTCGAGTCACTTTTGTGGTGCAGAAAGTTTGTTTAAGCAAAGAATTAAATTTAATACTAGCAACATATTGTCACTGAATGGTATCTTTGGTTTAGAAAAGGCACTAAATATGTATTTACGATTAAAATTATCTATGATCTGTATACAGTAACATCTCCTGTTTAAAAGTAGCTGTAGTAAAGCATTAAAAATATCTTGTGAACTCCAAGTAACCTCTGTAATGGTCAGAGTAATAAATACGTAAGGAATTATGAATCACAAGTCTGGCATTTACGTTCAGCTAAAGCGAGGTAAGTCTCTTCCTGTCTCTTTGCTCCGTATGAATCAGTTAAGCTGGTTTACTGTGATCGTAAAACAAATTGAATTGTCCCTCTTTCCGACCACCGCTGGTTGCTTGGCAACAGTCTGCACCACCCTATTGCAGGCTTGTGTGTGCATAATAAGATATAGCTAACATGACAACTGCAAGAACTCTTTGCAGTTAAGCACGCGATATTAGTACGGAAGAGAATTTTATGTAGTCGCAGAACGTGGTTCAGTTCAAGTTCATAAAAATGGAATCTGGCTCCCAGAAATGTCCTATCTGCACATTAAGCCAGGTTCTTGTATCATTGATGCAGTATTGGAGTTAACAAATGCGAACTATCCAGGTGTTTAAATCGCCGATGAATGTTTCATGAGGTAAGAACCGCCAGTATGTAGCCAGTGACAGGTTTTGTTTAAGTACTTCGATTTCAATTGTCATTGGTTCGTTATTAACATACCGACATTGTGTTTTCAACTTCATCAGCACTGATATATTCCTTATCTTTAGCTGCATCAACATTGTCGGCGTTTGCCTGCCGAACCGGAGTTGCGCTCGGGCGCGGGTTCGATTCCCGCTTGGGCTGATTACCTGTTTGGGTATTTTCCGAGGTTTTCCTCAAGCGTAAGGCGAATGTCTTGTAATCTGTGGCAAATCCTCGGCCTCATCTCGCCATCACCAATCCCATCGACGCTAAATAACCTAGCAGTTGATACAGAGTCGTTAAATAGCCAAGAAAAACATATTCTTTATTATCATTTTTATTAATAATTGATATTTTAATTTTACTCTTCATTATTTCCCACATCTTCACCGACAATTTTATCCATCTTCATCATCGCTACCACTATTCTTTTATCTGTATCACCATCCAGATTTAAATTATCATCACCATAAATACCTTTTTTGTTCTCATGATCAGTATCAGCATCTTTATATATTTTCATCATCTTTCTCTTCATCTTCTACAGCAGGCTCCGCCAAGTCGAGTCAAGATCGCGAGAGGGCGTACAGGCCTGCTTACGGCTTCCACTGCGGGCAGTACACTTGTAAGTCTATCAGTGGTGGAGCCTATCGAGGTCGCTTTGCATTTGCAAGGAATATTTATGTGCTAAAACATGAACCTTTAATGGATGTTGTTATGCCAACAATTAATTTCATAAGGTCTAAAGGACTCAATCACAGGGACTTCAGGGCACTGCTTGATGGTATTAACGGTATGGGGATTTACTCTACCATACCGAGGTAAGGTGGTGAAGTCGAAAAATTCTGGAACGTTTTCTCGCACTTAGAAATGAAACTGCCTTATTTATGGATGTACATGGGAAACCTGTTAGAAGCCTTGGACATGAAAGAATATATAAGAATAATGCAACAATTGTGCGAAGTTTCGAACGTAGATTTGAGGATATTAGAGATCTTGAACAACAATTTAAGATATTTGCAATATCTTTTTCAGTTGTCCTGGATATTACTAACTACAATTAGAAATACTTGATTTACAAAGCGATATTGAGCTAAAGGATTATCAAAACAAAAAGTATTAACCATTTATACTTGTTTTCCACGAGAAAGGTTTCCTAAACAGTACAATCTTGCTGCAAGAAAGTAAATGTTCGGACAACCTCATTAACACTGTTTTGTTTAATGAAGTTTACAAAGGCACGTCACAGAAACAACTAAGTGATGAACAATTGAAAGCCTGGTACTAAAACAATAGCTCGAGAATTAAATAGCTGCTTACTAACAGAAAACTGCAAAAATCACAGCGGATCTCTGATGTTTAAGAAAAAGTACTCTTATTAGAAATTGTATTTGAATGACAACGTTTGTACTGTTGTTTTATTTTGTTAATTGAATTGTACTGAGAAGATTATTGTGCAAACATGCAAAAATTTGTTTCGTATATAGTTAACTGTACAAAATTGTATAGAGTACTATTTTTCAGTATAGTGCAATTAACAGTGAAAGCGTGCTCCAATTAAAAGCTGAAATTAATTTACATTCTTATCACAAATTTGGTTCACATACAAGTTCTTAGCTCCGCCACTGTGGAAGCAACTACCCTTGCGCGCAGCCGTACGTCAGGGCTTGAGGGTTTGTACGTACGCACGAGAGTGTAGTCACTTGACGGTCCCTGTTCTACAGCTTCATAATCAGTCAGTCATTGTGGGCCATTCACGTTTGTTAAGCACTATTACCATACCAAATTTGTCCCCGATTAAAATATACGGCACCGAAATTCAGTTCAATGAATCAGTAAAGAATCTAGGTATTTATATGGATAGAAGTTTAAATTGGAACATTCAAGTTGCAGAAACCTGCAAAAAAGTATTCTAATTAATCCACTCGTTTAGGCGATTGAAGAATTTTCTACCCTTTTCCATGAAAAAAATGTTAGTGCAAACACTCGTGATGCCCCACTTCGATTACTGTGATATTCTGCTTACTGACCTAAGCGTTATTTCGGCTCAGAGACTACAACGTGTTCATAATATGTGCGTCCGTTTCGTCTACAATATTCGCCGGGCTGATCACGTAACACCATCTCTCGAAATGTTGTCCTAGCTCCGTCTAGAAGATCGTAGGAAAATCCACTGTCTTTCCCTTCTCTTTCACATATTGCATTTCTCCTCCTGTCTATCTTGCGTCTCTTTTTCAAAATTTATCCACCCATCATAACCTAGACACACGATCACAACACTCCTCAATATTATCCATTCCCTCCCACCGAACATCCTCATATTCATCTTCTTTCACTGTGGCTGTTCCTCGACTTTGGAATTCCCTACCGAGTAATGTCAGGGACTGTCAAACATCAAACCAATTTAAGAACAGACTAACGAAATATTTTTCTAACAATTCTTGTTAACAATAATAGCTGTTTCAGGTTTCTCAATGTTTAATGGTTAAATAGGCTATATCACAGATAAATATCTAAATTATCTCATTATTACTATTATTATTATTATTATTATTATTATTATTATTATTATTATTATTATTATTATTATAACTACTATTTCTTACCAATGTTTGTTATTGTCATACTAACATTGCTTATCCAACTTTCATTATTTACTTTCATGTTGTTTTATGGTCTAGATATTAATGTAATAACTATGTACCAATTGTATTCAATTAGAATTAGAGTCTGGCTGGGCGGAAGAGAAGGCCTACTGGCCTTAGCTCTGCCAGATTAAATAAATAATAATAATATAAATAAATAAATAATAATAATAATAATAATAATAATAATAATTATTATTATTATTATTATTATTATTATTATTATTATTACTCATTCTCGTCTTAATATTCATGCTCAATAATTAAATAATATCCTTTCTCTTCTCTTCTTTCACTTTATACTCATCATCGTCTTCCTCTTTATTTTCCCTTTCCTCCTTACCGTCTCCTTTTTTCTCTAATATCTCTTAATATGCTCTCCTTGATCTGTACATTCTCTCTTTATAATATCACCTTTTTTCTGTCTACCTCTTCATATTCTTCATCCACTTCATCTTTTTACTTTCAGCTATCATCTTTTTCTTCCTCTTCATATCCCATATCCTTCTTTATCATCTTCCTCTTGTTCTTCACTATCTACATTTTCCTCTTTATAATAATGTTTTTTTATTTTAGTTGGTTATTTAACGACGCTGTATCAACTACTAGGTTATTTAGCGTCGATGAGATTGGTGATAGCGAGATGATATTTGGCAAGATGAGGCCGAGGATTAGCCATAGATTACCTTGCATTCACATTACGGTTTGGGGAAAACCTCGGAAAAAACCCAACCAGGTAATCAGCCCAAGCGGAGATCGAACCCGCGCCCAAACGCAACTTCAGACCGGCAGGCAAGCGCCTTAATCGACTGAGCCACGAGGTGGCTATATATATAATATTGTTCTTCTTTACTTTCCTTTCCATCTTCATCTTCAGCATCTTCATTTTCTTCTTTATCTACTGTCTCTTCAGCAACATGTTCTTCTTCTTCTTCTTCTTCTTCTTCTTCTTCTTCTTCTTCTTCTTCTTCTTCTTCTTCTTCTTCTTCTTCTTCTTCACTAAAATCTTAATCTTTCTTTTTATCGTAATTTTGTTCACTATCTTCATCTTCCTCTTCATAATATCCACCATTTTCTTCATATTCTTGCTGTTCTCCGATTTCCTCTTCACCATCTCCAACATCTCTTCTTCACATCTCCTTTTTACTATTCATAGCTATCTTTATGTTCCACTTCATGATCTTCATTCTATTAATTTTCTACCTCTTCACATCTTTATATTCGTGAACATCATCCTTTTCATTTTCTCTTTTTCACCACCATTTTCATAATCTTCATCACCTGTGGAGTAACGGTTAGCACGTCTGGCCGCGAAACCAGGTGGCCCGGGTTCGATTCCCGGTCGGGGCAAGTTACCTGGTTGAGGTTTTTTCCGGGGTTTTCCCTCAACCCAATATGAGCAAATGCTGGGTAACTTTTGGTGCTGGACCCCGGACTCATTTGACCGGCATTATCACCTTCATCTCATTCAGACGCTAAATAACCTAAGCTGTTGATAAAGCGTCGTAAAATAACCTACTGAAAAAAATAATCTTCATCCTCTTCGTAGTCTTCCTCTTCACCACCATCTAAATCTTTATGATTTTAATCCTCTTCATTTTTCCTCTTCATTACCATCTTCATCTTCATGAACTTCATTGTCTTCATTTTCTTGCACTTCACCACCATCTTCATCTTCATCATGATTTTCGTCCTCTTAATTTTATTCCTCTTCACTACCATCTTCATCTTCATGATCTTCATCCTTTTCATCTTCATTCTCTTCATCACCATCTTCATCTCCATGATCTTCATTTTATTATTCTTCACCACCATCTTCTTCTTCATGATCTTCATCCTCTTCATTACCATCTTCATCTTCATGAACTTCATTGTCTTCATTTTCTTGCACTTCACCACCATCTTCATCTTCATCATGATTTTCGTTCTCTTAATTTTATTCCTCTTCACTACCATCTTCATCTTCATGATCTTCATCCTTTCCATCTTCATTCTCTTCATACCATCTTCATCACCATGATCTTCATTTTATTATTCTTCACCACCATCTTCTTCTTCATGATCTTCATCCTCTTCATTTTTCCTCTTCATTACCATCTTCATCTTCATGAACTTCATTGTCTTCATTTTCTTGCACTTCACCACCATCGTCATATTGCCCGTTATGATTTTCATCCTCTTCATTTTTTCCATTTGAATGGGAATTGGTTCTGTGTCTTGTAGTGATACTTTTGTTAAAGGAAAACAGAATATTTTATTGATCAGGACATCCATATTGATCACTGATTTTAAATTAATGAACTGTCCCTTTTCTATTTGAGAATTGTGCCTTTTGTGAGACGGAACTGTCGAAACCCACTGTGGTACTAGAAGCGCATACACAAGTCTCGGGGCGGGCAGGAAATGCGAGTATAGTACTGTATTCGTTGGTGGATAACCAACAAGAATTTGTATTCATTTCACCTGCCACACCCACTACCCTTATTGGACTGAACTTTCAATTCTGTTCAGTCGAACTTAGGAGAGTCCACTGTATTCCTGAAAAATCGTAATAGGTCCTTGACATGTTTGCACAAAATCACGTGTAGAAGCTCAGTTCTTAAAGACAATCTGACGCTGTTTGATACTAGACTGACTGAACAGGTATGGAAGCAATGATCTTCAGTGACAAGCGCGTGTATGTTTAACGGTGCAATAAATACAAGTGCAGTCCGGAAATATATTGATTTCACGCCTTTCTTCATTAATTACTTCTTTTATTATAGACCCATGCTGTCCATTTATAAACTGAAACAAAAATAAAACATTCAAACCAACACAACTTTACTGTAGGTTCATTCCTGAAACAGGATGACGTATTCTACGTGGCGATCTATCTCTGATACAGCGCAGAATATTTTTCTCCTGCTACCCTTCCATTAAACACTGTTCTGTAGTTGTCGGGCTCTCCGTCTCTTACGAATCCAAACTTTCCGGTTTATAACAGAACTCTACTTGGCAGTACGGTCATGTTTCAAATGTTTAGCTGTTGTAGTCATTTGTTTGTGCAATCATCTCTTTTCCAGCGTTATTAATTAAGTATATCAACTTCTTTTCTAGTACCTAATTTCTCCTTCAATCGTAAGGTTACACCAGTTCTGAAATACTACACTTAATGTTTGTGGCAGTGTTAAATCTGTTTGTTGTATATAACTTCCATCCATTTTTCATAATTTTTAAGAGGTTTCTTTTATCACTTTAATTTTACAGGCATCTCACGCTTTGCATATACAGGGTGTTTCATAATTATAGGTACAAACTGCAGGATAGTAAAACAAGTCGTTTTCGAAGTCTATGGGGTTTTATTTTGTCTCGTCAGTACAATTAGTGCTCTGGGGTAACGTAACATCCGATATACAGGGTGTTTCATAATTATGGGTACAAACTGCAGGATAGTAAAACAAGTCGTTTTCGAAGTCTATGGGGTTTTATTTTGTCTCGTCAGTACAATTAGTGCTCTGGGGTAACGTAACATCCGGTATACAGGGTGTTTCATAATTATAGGTACAAACTGCAGGATAGTAAAACAAGTCGTTTTCGAAGTCTATGGGGTTTTATTTTGTCTCGTCAGTACAATTAGTGCTCTGGGGTAACGTAACATCCGGTATACAGGGTGTTTCATAATTATAGATACAAACTGCAGGATAGTAAAACAAGTCGTTTTCGAAGTCTATGGGGTTTTATTTTGTCTCGCCAGTACAATTAGTGCTCTGGGGTAACGTAACATCCGATATACAGGGTGTTTCATAATTATGGGTACGAACTGCAGGATAGTAAAACAAGTCGTTTTCGAAGTCTATGGGGTTTTATTTTGTCTCGTCAGTACAATTAGTGCTCTGGGGTAACGTAACATCCGGTATACAGGGTGTTTCATAATTATAGATACAAACTGCAGGATAGTAAAACAAGTCGTTTTCGAAGTCTATGGGGTTTTATTTTGTCTCGTCAGTACAATTAGTGCTCTGGGGTAACGTAACATCCGATATACAGGGTGTTTCATAATTATGGGTACAAACTGCAGGATAGTAAAACAAGTCGTTTTCGAAGTCTATGGGGTTTTATTTTGTCTCGTCAGTACAAGTGCTCTGGGGTAACGTAACATACGATATGCACTGGAGAAAGAAAGCGTTATGACATGTACTCAATGAAAATAGGAAAGACTGAAGATCGCTGGGTTTGTAGTGAAAGACCCTCTCTTGAGCAGAACACTATGAATAAAACTAGTAATTTAATACTGTACGATTCATGATTGACAGTTGCCATGGAAACACAGAATTCTTGTTTGAACTTTCTATGTTATTGTGAACTTTATTACACGAATGTAAATAGTGAAATATTGCACTATTTATGGAAAACAAATGAGATTAGTGAACAATTTAATATTGAAAATGCAATCCGAAATCGCCATCAACACCTCGCAAAGTGTAAGTGTCTGTATTTTACGTGAAACGACAGTTTCACATAAAAATATAATCCAATAGATGGAAATTTATGTCGGAAATTATGGCTTTCTATAAGAAACATCGCCAATGATGAGACGAACATTTTATTACACTAAACGTGTTTCAGAAATTAGCTGAGAAATATCTTGAAGTCACAACTGATGATATTAAGAGCATTACATTTTATTTCAATCCATTCTCCAGTATGGAATTTTAGGATGGGGAAATGCTTGTAATTATAATCTCACTCCACTAATACTTATTCAGAAAAGAATAATTAAAATATGTCTTAATAAACCAATTGAATACTTATCCGAACTTTTTTCTTCACTGATTTTAATGTTTTGAAAATTAAACAGATTTATTATACTGCCTTATTAAAGTTCATACATAAAAATCGCAATAAATTCAAATTGTATCATCATAAATATGGAACTAAAAGATCCGATTTTATACGACTAGAAGAACCAAAGTGTTTCACAAGCACAGGTCTTAGCCATGGTTCCTACTTTGGTCCAAGGTTGTATAATAAAATAATTTAAAAATACCCAAATTTGGAAAATTTTAGTATCAGAAATTTCAAAAACAGCGTTAGGAATTTCATTTTTAAAGAATAATGATTTAATATGTCTATGTATTTGTATGAGTTAAATTGTTAAAATTGAAATTGTGCTTTTAAAGTTAATTTATTCCTATAAATTTTTTTCTTGACCTACTTTGTGTCAAATAATTATCTTTGTGTGTGTTAAGTATGTATTAAGATAACTCCCTGAGCACGAATTTTTACTCCTTCAGGGAAGAATTTTATTAAGACTGTATTTTTGTTATTTTACTAACAATAAACATCAATCACAAGTGAATTTACTAGTGTTTATGTTTAAACAATTTTTAAGGCTCGAAAAGAATTCCAAGAAAAGGAAAATTAACTACTTCCGGTAAAAAGACTTAGGAAAAAACTATCTGTGAGAAGTGTGATGATTTTGTAACAAGTGTAGAGCATAGAAAAGTATTTAACTTTTTTTTTAATAATGCTTATCCCAATTGTGCGCTAATATTAAAGCCAATGGAGGAATACATTAGCTATCGCGTGCTTTTGTTTACTTAAAGTAGGTGCGGTAGTAAAATATAATAGTTATTTATGGTACTTGTGAGGTAAGTGCATCTTTATTGCACTCGTGTAATTTAAGCACTCGGCTGACGCCTCGTGCTTAAATCTTTCCACGAGTGCAATAAATATCACGCTCACAAGTACCATACGTAATTTTATCCATGACCATAACGAAAAATTATGTTTTATAAAAGAAAATATGTTGAAAATAAGTTCTCATGTAATCACATACCATGGCATGGATTTTAGAATCAATACGTTACTAGGTAGGTCATGATGTAGGAGGCCATGATTAGTAAAGAATGGTATCTAAGGCGTTGGATAAATAACAAATTATAATTAATTATATAATTTTAATATATATATATATATATATATATATATATATATATATATATATATATTTATTTACTTTAAACGTGTATTTTCTTCTTTTTGAAGTTTCAGGGATTATTTAGAAGTTTTCACGGAACTAATGTGATTAAAATAATTTCACAGTTTACTTCTGTAAACTTAAGAGAAATATTAAAACGCAATTAATAATAGTGTCTGTTTAGCTCAGTTGGCTAACGCGTGTTGTTTTAAAATGCTATAAACCCAACCCCGCAGGTTCAAGTCTCCTCGCATCCCAAAAGATAAATTATTACAAAATTTTGAAAAGATGCATATTAGATATGGATGTAATGTACAAATTACGACGTAGCAGATAGAGAAAAGAGAAGGAGATTGAGTGTATGTATATTTAAGAAATGGTAATAAAGAAGTAGAGGTAGTGACATCTAGTAACTAATATATTAACTTCTTGAGTAATAGTTGAATGGAAAAGTATAGGTGTGTACCCGGGTACTAGGAAAATACTAATGAACTGTGAGATAAAGTTCAAACTGTGAGGTAAAGTCTTTATCTCACTAGTGAAATAAAGTAATGTTGAATAAAAGCCTACTTTACAAACGCAAAAGTATTTAGTAAAGGCATGCTTTTCGTTATGGTCATGGATAAAATTATTTATTTACAAAAGTAGTTGACAAAACAGAGCTATTGAATTCACATAAAAACAACACTAAAATCCCACAAAATCTACCAGGAAAATGAAGTGAAGAAACAAACAAGAAATAGACGTTCGTTTCCATGGTAACAAAAATTTGATTTATGTCGACTATAACGTTTATAGAGTTACAAGCTCTTTGCTATGGTAACCAAAACTTAATTTATATCTACCCGCTGTAATGTTTGCACTGAGTGGTTGCTTTTAGTATTTAGCATTCCAGCTGCTCGCGCTTCTTAGTCTGATTCATTTTGTGAAATAAAAAATTAAGTGCCTTTACGACATGGCTGAAAGTCCTGAGGCTCGATCGTAAATCAGACATCCGGCGGTTCGCTTTTTTCCTCTTCTTCTTCTTATTCTGTGGGCTATACTTGAGTATTGTAAGCGGGATGTTCTGATTTTTTTCGTCTTTCGCTGTTACCAGTGGCGTAGCATGAAATTTTGAGCAGGGGAAGCTAATTCAAGTTGTCTTTCATGCAATATGAGAAAACGTATTACAAAAATATAGTCTTAAAATAAATAGTAGTCAATTTCAAGTCAGCAGTTGAAGATTGGTTGGAACCTCGTAAGTAACACCAATAAGGCATGACCTCAAGTGGTACGTAGTAAAATGTGATTTCACGGTTTACACATATCTCTAACAAGTAGACACGTATATGTATAACATTAGCTCACTCCCTGTCATACAATCACAATATTAACGGTCAATAGATACAGTATTAGTATCATTACGTAAGTATGCATCTGTCTTTTGGTTGTGTTCTTCATTGACAGCAAGAGAGTCGGTCATTTGTTTTTTAGATCACACTTTTGTTCGTAAGTCAGTCTTGATAATAGAATTGTCTTAAAAAATTCAAGTAAATTGGTGTCAGGAACTGTTATTTCACTCATTGTTTATTATATCAGCCACAATGCACACTAACACTTCAACTGAACACAACTGACGAAAAGGGATAACTCGGAAACTACTTATTTTCAATGTCAAAGCTAGCTTCTTGCTAGCCTTGCGACCAGGGTAGTTTGGTTAGAAAGGGATGGAAAATCTGCGGAGTGGGTTACACAGAAGAATGAGTGCTTAGAAGCTGGTGTGTGCAGGCTTCTTGTTTACTGCTGCATCACAAATCATCCTGAGCTGCTGCATCACAATGTTTAACGCGTAAATATAAATCCTATTAAAATTAATAAATAATTTTGTCCATAGACTGCAGGTTTATTATGAAATTATTATTAACTGGGGAAGCTGAGCTTTTAGCTTACATTGACGCTACGCCACTGGCTGTTACAGTTCCTTAAGAGAGCTTCTCACGTCAGCGAAATTTCAATTCGAATGTCTTGTTCATTGCAAGGGATCTCGAAGAGATTTAGGGGATCCGGTATACCGTTAGGTTTTTTCTCACAAGAAAGACCAGCCGTTAAGGTCGAGTCTTCACGCTACGGACCTGAGTTAGGAACCCGGCAAATTCAAGTGGGATTTGTGATAGGTTTCTTTTTTTCAATACTCCATGTTTCTCACTTGACATGACATTTTCTATTATTTCTATTAACTCGTACAGCCGGTGCTATAACACTGTAAATTACTGCATCTGGAAAACCGAGCCACGGGAATTTCTACTGCAGAATTTGCATTAAGAAATAACGATGAGTGTTCTTGAGGTTAGTTACAATTTTCTGTATTTCAAATTTCAAATTTTCAAATTTATTCACAATAATTTACATTTGAAATGAATACATATGAATAGATACCCGAAATGAGCATATGCTAGTGCTCGGGTATAGTCCAGTAGTCTACATAAATTTTACTGAGATCAATAATAATGTTGATGATAGAAATAATAGAACAATAATAATAATAATAATAATAATAATAATAATAATAATAATAATAATAATAATAATAATAAAATTAAAATTAAAAAATATTTACAATAATAAAATAAATACTAAGACGAATAAAATAAAATATAAAACCAATTAGCGAGAGTTAACACAACTTAAATAAGCATATAATAACCAGGAAAAAAAATGACGAACTGGAAAATCAACAGAAAAGTTCGTTGTATCGCAGACGACAGCAACCGCCGTATTGATATTGTGTTGTGCATTAATGGTAGTAGGGGGGAGCAGAAGGTTTACGTAACTGCCGTTCTCTTCGAATCTTCTCATACAATCGTGGG
The DNA here is from genome assembly GCA_025594305.2 of Periplaneta americana. Taxonomy (NCBI): domain Eukaryota; kingdom Metazoa; phylum Arthropoda; class Insecta; order Blattodea; family Blattidae; genus Periplaneta; species Periplaneta americana. Next base: position 42,443,064 of record JAJSOF020000021.1, on the reverse strand, counting down.
AAGTTAATGCTGAAAAACAAAATGTCTACGAGTCAAACTGTTCATTATTACCAGGATAAATACAAATAATACTGAAATATATTAATTTAGTTTCAGTTATAGATCTCCCCTTTTGTGAAAGAGGTATCATATCAAAATATTTTATGAATGGCGGGGAAAATATAAATTTCAAGAACTCTCTAGTGACAAGTACAATCAAGTCTATCTGTGGCGATGCTAAGAAATCATTTATTGGAGATATACACTTTTATTAATTAAGAAAATTATCTATTTATATGTATTACAATGTTTTATCTTATAGGTTACATGCATCAGATAAATACAGTATATATTAGTACCATATAATGCTAGTAACACTTAAAATAATAATAAAATTTATCAAATATCATACAAACATTTTCACTTTATTTTTAAACTTAAGAATGTGTAAATTGCTTAGGTCTGGATTATTTTTCAATACTGAATTGTATAGTCTTGGTCCATAATTCCTACTGTGTCTTAATCCAGCTGTAGTGTGGCATTTAGGTTCTGCCAAAAGAGTTGGGGCATTTCTTCTGGTGTTATGTATATGTATACAATATGTATATGTATATGTATGGTGATACTTATTAACAAAAGGTTGGCAGAAATATTAAATTTGCTCGTAATAGTTTCCTTCACCATGGTAATTGTTTTATTTATGAACATTCAGTACTTAGTTCCCGCTTCTTGAAATGTATGCCATTTGTCACCAAGGTAATTATTTTATCAGTAAACATTGTTTAGTATTAAGTGTCTTGCTTATTAAATTTGATAACTTTCGTTGCTATGGTAATTGTTTTATTGATGAATGTTCAATAGTCTCTTGTTTATTGAATTTTATAGCTTTCGTTACCATGGTAATTGTTTTATTGATGAATGTTCAATAGTCTCTTGTTTATTGAATTTTATAGCTTTCGTTACCATGGTAATTGTTTTATTGATGAATGTTCAATAGTCTCTTGTTTATTGAATTTTATAGCTTTCGTTACCATGGTAATTGTTTTATTGATGAATGTTCAATAGTCTCTTGTTTATTGAATTTTATAGCTTTCGTTACCATGGTAATTGTTTTATTGATGAATGTTCAATAGTCTCTTGTTTATTGAATTTTATAGCTTTCGTTACCATGGTAATTGTTTTATTGATGAATGTTCAATAGTCTCTTGTTTATTGAATTTTATAGCTTTCGTTACCATGGTAATTGTTTTATTGATGAATGTTCAATAGTCTCTTGTTTATTGAATTTTATAGCTTTCGTTACCATGGTAATTGTTTTATCGATAAATATTCAGTAGTTAGTTTTTTGTTTATACAGTAACTAATTTTTATGTGAATTCGTCTACAGGGTGTAACAGGATAATTATTTATAATTTTTGATGTGATAGAGGGCATGAAATTAAACATTTTTTCTTAATAAAGTAATGTCCGGAAATGCTTCGTTTTCAAGTGTTAGTGGTACGAAGGAAAAAATGAAAGAATCTCCACTTGGAAAGTTAACTTACTTTATTTACTTTCTGTGGTACAAAATAACTTTTTTATGTCCATACCTGTGGAGTAACGGCTAGCGCGTTTGGCCGTGAAACGAGGTGGTCCGGGTTCGAATCCCAGTCGGGGCAAGTTACCTGGTTGAGGTTTTTTCCGGAGTTTCCTCACAACCCAATATGAGCAAATGCTGGGTAACTTCCGGTGCTGGACCTCGAACTCATTTCACCGGCATTATCACCTTCCCTTCATTCAGACGCTAAATATCCTGAGATGTTGATACAGCGTCGTAAAATAACCTACCAAAAACTTTATCTAATAGCAGATATTAAGAAAATGGTATTGACAAACTATAGGCAGTGTTCAAAATCGCGACCGCCATTGTTCCCTATCCTATGCAAGACTAATCCAGTCCCTACCATCATACCCCACTTTCCTCAAATCCATTTTAATATTATCCTCCCATCTACGTCTTGGCCTCCCCAAACGATATTTTTCCCTCCGGTCTCCCAACTAACACTCTATATGCATTTCAGGATTCGTCCATACGTGCTACATGCCCTGCCCATCTCAAACGTCTGGATTTAATGTTCCTAATTATGTCAGGTGAAGAATACAATGCGTGCACTTCTGCATTGTGCAACTTTCTCCATTCTCCTGTAACTTCATTCCTCTTAGCCCCAAATATTTTCCAAAGCACCTTATTCTCAAACACCCTTAACCTCTGTTCCTCTCTCAAAGTGATAGTCCATGTTTCACAATCATACAGAACAACCGGTAATATAACTGTTTTATAAATTCTAACTTTTAGATTTTTTGGCAGCAGACTGGATGATAAAAGCTTCTCAACCGAATAAAAAGAGACATTTCCCATATTTATTCTGTGTTCAATTTCCTCCCGAGTATCATTTATATTTGTTACTGTTGCTCCCAGGTATTTGAATTTTTCCACCTCTTCAAAGGATAAATTTGCAATTTTTATATTTCCATTTCGTACAATATTCTCGTCACGAGACATAATCATATACTTTGTCTTTTCGGGATTTACTTCCAAACCTATTTCTTTACTTGCTTCAAGTAAAATTCCCGTATTTTCCCTAATCGTTTGTAGATTTTCTCCTAACATATTCACGTCATCCGCATAGACAAGCAGCTGATGTAATCCGTTCACTTCCAAACCCTCTCTGTTATCCTAGACGTTCCTAATGGCATATTCTAGAGCAAAGTTAAAAAGTAGAGGTGATAGCGCATCTCCTTGCTTTAGCCCACAGTGAATTGGAAACGCATCTGACAGAAACTGACCTGTACGAACTCTGCTGTATGTTTCACTGAGATATATTTTAATTAATCGAACTAGTTCCTTGGGAATACCAAATTCAATAAGAATATCATATAAAACTTCTCTCTTAACCGAGTCATATGCCTTTTTGAAATCTATGAATAACTGAGGTACTGTACCCTTATACTCCCATTTTTTCTCCATTATCTATCGAATACAAAATATCTGATCAATAGTTGATCTATTACGCGTAAAACCACACTGATGATCCCCAATAATTTAATCTACGTAAGGAGTTAATCTTCTCAAAAGAATATTGGACAAACTTTTGTACGTCGTCAACAAAAGTGATATTCCTCGAAAGTTACTACAGTTACTCTTGTCCCCCTTGTTAAATATAGGTATGATTATGGATTCCTTCCATAACAACAACAATAATAATAATAATAATAATAATAATAATAATAATAATAATAATAATAATAATAATAATAAGAGAAAATCCACAAACGATTAGGGAAAACACGGGAATTTTACTGGAAGCAAGTAAAGAGATAGGTTTGGAAGTAAATTCCGAAAAGACAAAGTATATGATTATGTCTCGTGAACAGAATATTGTACGAAATGGAAATATAAAAATTGGAAATTTATGAATTGAAATACTATTATAGTCACAATCATACCATGGTATGAAAGAAAAATTTCACAACCTCGAGCGGGAATGGAACCTGCGACTTCCTGTACTCCGGTCAGGAGCTCTACCACTTAAATTCATTAATATGTCACATCAACGGACGTATATACGTCACCAAACATCGTAAGATGAAGATTACATTTGGAAATTTATCTTTTGAAGAGGTGGAGAAGTTCAAATATCTGGGAGCAACAGTAACAAATATAAATGATACTCGGGAGGAAATTAAACACAGAATAAATATGGGAAATGCCTGTTATTATTCGGTTGAGAAACTTTTATCATCCAGTCTGCTGTCGAAAAATCTGAAAGTTAGAATTTATAAAACAGTTATATTACCGGTTGTTCTGTATGGTTGTGAAACTTGGACTTTGAGAGAGGAACAGAGACTACGGTTGTTTGAGAATAAGATTCTTAGGAAAATATTTGGGGCTAAGAGGGATGAAGTTACAGGAGAATGGAGAAAGTTACACAACACAGAACTGCACGCATTGTTTTCTTCACCTGACATAATTAGGAACATTAAATCCAGACGTTTGAGATGGGCAGGGCATATAGCACGTATGGGCGAATCCTGAAATGCATATAGAGTGTTAGTTGGGAGGCCGGAGGGAAAAAGACCTTTAGGGAGGCCGAGACGTAGATGGGAAGATAATATTAAAATGGATTTAGGGAGGTGGGATATGATGATAGAGACTGCATTAATTTTGCTCAGGATTGGGACCAATGGCGGGCTTATGTGGGGGCGGCAATGAACCTCCGGGTTCCTTAAAAGCCAATAAGTAAGTAAGTAATAATAATAATAATAATAATAATAATAATAATAATAATTCTTGTATAACAAAATTTTGCTGGTTGATGAAAAGTTTGCACGTTTGTTCTATTAGTATGCGTTGGCGGAACAATCCGACGAAGAAGCCATAACATTTTTGCGCGGAATGTACACGCTTTTACATTTCTGTGTCTCATGTTCTCTTAAGCCGTGTGATATAATTTACAATCACAAGTGGTGATGGCGATGCACACTAGAATTGTGCAGCTGGAGATACATCAAAACAAACTCAGCGGTTGCAAACCTGGATAGCTCGTTTATCACTGGAAACACAACACACAGTTACTCAAAACACGAACTGTCTCAGCTCCACTTAATTTATACGAGCCCAGTGCCTTTCCTTAACACATCTTAAGAGCCACGCTAAGGAGTGGTTCCCATCGCACTGCTACAGAACCGGGCAAATGTTAGCACCATAAATAATAACGCTGTATTCATAGTCACCCCAGCTGTTCACCTTTGTGACTCTTGTGGTGGCATATCCGGCCACAAGTCCAGGAGACCCGGGTTCGAATTCGTGTAGGAGCGTGATGATTTTATTATCTTGCAGATGGAAGTGCAGTTGCAAGTGTGTAGCTTCTGTCCCAAAAAAATGTTGTCCAGCAATAATGTTTAAGTTGAATCCCTGCTAGTACACCATGGTCAATGTGATGCCTGTTTTGATATTGAAAATCGTATTTCAGTACATAAAAGTTCAGTTCAATATTTCTAAATTAGTAGGTTCAGAGTAGAATAAAAGACTTCTATTGATTATACAACTCAAAATTCTGTTTGATTGCGTTAAAAGAAATAATTAGTTTTATCCTAAAGAAAAAGATTTTATTAACTGAACCTGTTTTCCCACTTTGAGAAACGTAAGAGATCTATTAACTGGATTCTTTCCCGGTAGAAGAGTTCTATCCCACAATACTATCAGATTTGTGTAAATATAACATGGCTAAAATTGTTGTTTACTGTTATATAGTAATGTAAAAAGTAAATTCTAATGTCATAAAAAATATTTAAAATTAAATATTTCACCAATAGTGAAACAGAAAAAAATACTGAACTTTGTTTAAGATTTTCTATCAATTTTTCCCTCAAATGCATTTAATATTATTTCCCATCTATTATGAGTCCCTGATATTTTAAACACGGGTCTACTATGTAGAACACAGGCTTTCTGGAGAACATTGTAAAAATTTCATCTCAAATTGATTCAGTAGTTTCAAGAAAAATGTAGTTCTGTGTTTGAAAAATATCAATTCTCCTGTAACAAACTGCATTAAAAAAAAATATTTTCCTAAGTACCTTATTCTCAAACACCCTTAACCTATGTTCCTCTATGTTTCACAACCATACAGAACAACTGGTAATATAACTGTTTTATAAATTCCTTTCAGAATTTTATAATGTTTTAGAGCAAGTTTTGTACTTTTTAAAACACAAATTTCCCAATTTATTCTGGTTTTTTCCCCATAATCATTTACCTAGTTTGCTCTAAGATATTTGAATTTTTCCCTCTTCGAAGGATAAATGGTCAATTTTTAATTTCCATTTCGTACAATATTTTGTAATTACATAATCATATATTTGTCTTTCCGGGATTTACATAAACCGAATCGCATGTACTGGCCATGTAAAATAAATTTTCCCTAATCGTTTGTGAAAAGAAACTATCTCATCCGATTATTGACAACTAAAACCCGTTTTGAAACCCTGCCTGTTAATCCTGAACGTAATAGATATTTAGAGAAGAAAAGATTTTATATTCAATCGTGATAATAGTTAAAAAGAAAAGGTTTGCATCTAATTGAACCCGTGTAATTGGAAACATCTTTGAGAAACTGACCTGTATGTTTCACTAAGACACATTTAATTAAACTGAACTTCTTTCCCTGGGAATACCAAAGTTCATCCCAGAATAATATCAGATTTGTGTAAATAATAACATGCCTTTTTGAAATTGTAACTGATTACTGTATTTGTGTCTTTTTTCTCCAATCTAATGACATTAAAAATATTTAAAATGAAATACACAACTAAAATTATAATAGTAACATGAATATATAATAAATTATTTTGAGTCACCTAACGTAAAACTGATAATATGTTGACAAAGAATCATGTAGTCTGTGATAAGTTGGTTATAATCAGTAGATAGTCTTCTTTTTCACAAGACCTACTAATTTATTACACATGGCCAGCTACATAAAATTCCACTTTCAATTTTTTATACATGGATTTCTTATGACAATGTTAATTCCCTGTGTAATATCACGGCCGACTTGATGCTCTCTTCGTTTCTCTGTATAGTACTATACACGTGGTATAATAATATGTGATCAGGGGTCTTACGCAACCTAGATAAAAAATATAGGGCTCTGAGTTCTGAATTCATAACTGGCCTACGTCTGTGTTCATTATACAACGGAGTGGGCCATGAAAATTTTAGCTCTCCTTGGCAACAGTTTGTTGTTAATTGATTTGTACCTTTCTGACTAGAAATAAAACTGTTGTTGAGTTTGATATGCTAATTTTAAATAAAATCTTTTATTTACAAGTATAATTTTATAGTCATCTTCTAAGATTTTATTTTATAATTGATTATCAGTGGTGCTTAATTATTACATTTTATTTTTATAACAATATTCATATTTAATTAATTATATTTATTTGCTATTAATTTCCGGATCCTCGTGGTCATCCTTAATAGGGATATCCTGAACTAGCACCAACAGATAGCGCACGTGTACTTTGAGGGATGCGCTTTGCGTGTGCATTTGTTTTTCGGTATATAAACATTGAGGATATACGTTGTGTATTAGTATATTAAATACTCTTAAAAAGAACTAAAAATGGCAAATTGTTGTTATGTTCCTATAAGTAGAAACCAGGGAAAGGTTTTTGTCTTCAATCAGATGCCCAAATATTCTGAATATATGCTTTAAACTTAAAAAAAATATAAGTAATTAAATTGCACCTCGAAAGTATTAAATAAAAGTAACTACTGGTACTTCAAGTAAGGAATTGTTGACTACAGTTTCATTTTGGAAGAGGAAAATGAAAAATTAATAAAAACATATGCAATCTCGACAGCGAGCTATGTTATCATTATATGCAGTAGTTGTAGGAGTCTCCGAAGTTTACGCCTGCAGTAAACTCTCGATAAACTAGGATGTTTATTATCCAGGACGATCCGTAGCGAAATCCATTTCCTGAATAATGTTTTAGTGTACTGTACCCTAATTATTAAAACCATGTTTTAACTTCAAATTTTCAAAATCATAGTATTCAAAACTGCATGTCCTTAACCTACAAATCACACGACTAATCGTGATACTATTGCGATCATATTATATCATCCTATTAAAAATTGCGTTTGATCTTTCTGCAACTACAGAAAAAAATACAAGGATTCAATCTCGATAGTCCCTTCCCTATAAAAAGAAAACCACATTGGTGGCTGCATATCCTGTTTTTAGCGTACGGTTCTTAAATACTAATGATTAAAGAGGGCAATATTCACCTTCGACATAGTTCCTATTTTTTTTATTCGTGCACCTCGTTCTCAAAGTTCTCGTTTAGGTTCATGAACATTAAATTTACTCTTATCTATATTCTGCACACTGCAGATTTCTCCACCCATCTCGGGGAATCGCTCAATATTTTACAGGTTTACGTTATTATTTATTATAAATTAAATTAAATTTTTAGGTAAGAAAATATTGAATTATATTAAATTATACTAGGTTATACAAAATAATTGTAAATATAATTTTGACACGCACAGGAAACCAACAAGCGGGAAAACATAATCAACTGTAGCATTATAACATAACATAGCCCTACAACATGTTGCGCCGCATGGAACGCTCCTGCCATCTAGCGGTAAAACTTCGCATAAGATATCCCTATTAAGGCCGGACGAGTTATTTCTCTCTCTCTCTCTCTCTCTCTATTGTATTCGCCTGGTATTCGCGCTACAAAAAGTTGATATGCAGTTCAATCTGTTGGTAGAGGAGAAACTTTGTGAGCAAGAAATAATTTTCACGAAAGTGAACGATATGATAGCTCTAAATTACAAAACGAACTAAATGGGTTAACTGGAAAACAACAACAACATAATAATAATAATAATAATAATAATAATAATAATAATAATAATAATAATAATAATAATAATAATAATAATAATAAACGTGTGCGGAAATACAATTCTGATGTCTGTTTTGATATAGGATGTGCTCTTTTATTTTTGTCAATTAGCTAGAGTCACTAGTGTCATAGTTTTTATGCCCAAATTATATTTAATAACACGCTGTGTGTGGTACGTTCTGGCCATTGCATTAGGCATTTGGTGGCGAGGTTCACACCTTCTTTTATTCTGACGTCAGATTTATCACCCATTCAAAAGTCCGAATTTTATTGTGTGATGAAGCACCCCTATAATTGATTTCCGTATTAGAGTTGTAATCACTTGTAATAGGGCCCACTAACCCATGTCCGTTACGAAGGTTGTCACTGCACAAAAACAGCCAGGAGCCAAACAGGGTCAGCCACGCCTCTTTGCAATTAATATATTCTTTTGAAGTAACTTCTACATGAGTTTTCGACCAACTTGAATTTATGCCTCAGGACGGAAGATCTAAAAAAAATATAATTACGTATAGTAATCGACCATTAATTTTTATTGTTTTCATCTTAATTTTATTTCAACAGCAATTAGCATGTGTGAAGTAAACGATGTAACGTGAATGACACATACATGATTTGCCTGATTAAAAGGATCAGGATGTTAAAATTTAAGTACCCATAACTTTAAGATTTAGTCCATCCTTGTGCAGTAGCGATTAGTATGTCTCACCGTGCAACGAGAGGGCTCGGGTTCAAATCCTGGTTGGGAAAAATTACCTGGTGTGTATTCCAGACCTGCAGAACTGTAGCTCCTCACAGCGACTGCCTTACTACCCCTTCTTACCCCAACCTACCTTTTCTACCAGTGCGGTCATGGCATTCTAGTTACGCTGGGCTGCATCAATATTCATTCTCGCGGCGGCAGGTATACAATACGCTATCAGGAATTACAGATCAACAGATAATAAAATCCTTAGGAACATACCTTTAGAAAGTAAGAGAAAAATGAATGAGGGAAATAAATAAGTTAAAAGACATGTAAAATAAATTTTAAAATGGATGTGTGCATATAATGTAAGGAGGCCTGCCTATGTATATATCGTCCTATTACTAGTAAAGCCGATTAAGTCCACTTGTTGTGTAAAATAAGTTAAGCACAGTCCCCGACATGTCTTTCCGTAATCTGTATTCTATTAAAATGAAATAAGTCCGAAATGTTGAATGCAGGCTACAAACCAATTACTTTATTTGAAGAATTTATTATGATTTTTCGTGCATTAATAAAGTTTTAAGTCCTGTTTTTATAAAACTTGCATTACTGGTCTTAACTGGTTTTACTAGTAATAGGACGATAAATAAATTGTACGTTGATAAGTGAGTGATAGCTATATGACCGGATGTCAATGCTGTCATTCAACATTGTAACGCACTCCAGCCAAATAAATATGTGAATGAATGAATGAATGAATGAATGAATGAATTAATTAATTAATCAATGAATCAATGAATGAATGAGTGAGTGAGTAAATAAATAAATAAATAAATACACAATACGCGTGGTACTGCAGTTTAAAGAGAACTGGAACATGGCAAAATCTGAAACCGTGAAGAAATACTACTTCCAAAGGAAATACGAATATGATTATTTTGTTGTTGAAGACGAAAGCATTGCTTGTTTACTGTGTCCCATCCAATTTATTTCTACTCGTCATTTCAATATTAAACAACATTTCAACAAAGCCCATATTAAGAATTACGGAATGCACAAACTTTCGGGTAAGTTCATTATTACGAACTGTATATTGATTATTTATTTATATACTGTTAAATTAATGACGTCACTCTTTGTTCATTTTGAATTGGAATTAATAGTGACTTTCAAGGTTCATTACTTAAGGGGACACTCAACTATATTTTGGAACTTTTTCCTATTTGACCAATCCTTTTTCAAATTTGGAGAAAAAGTTTAATATACACATGGAAAGTAACATGCAAAATCTCAGCTCATTAGATCCAATACTTTTCAAAATAAAAAATATTTCAATTTTTAATCAATCATTAATTGAAATATCACTTTTAATTATCATTTTTTATTTTTTGGCTTTGTGCATTTGACTGTGACTTCTCAATGAATAGGGGAAGAATTCTGCTTATTGATTTAGTTCTGTCACGTAAATTAGTGTAGAAATTTAATTTTTCATTTCTATGACACTTTTTCTCCAATTTTTAAGTTGAGTGTCCCCTTAAATGCTATAAATTTATGTTTCCGTAGGTGATGATAGGAGGAAAGTTTTCGAAAATCTAAAGCAGGCTAGGTGCAAAGAAATCTCAAAGAAACTACCGATAGGAAATCTAGCATAATTGTAAACCTTGAAACGAGATAACGCATTATAAATACAATGAATTTATTACAATCCTTTTTGAAAATTACATGCCGCCACTGATGGACCGTTGCACGTGCAGAGAATGTAAACAACTCTACGCGGAAGTCGATCATCCCCAATAGAATTGGACTGAGGTTGACGTCATATTTCCCCTACTTACGAGTTCTTCAGGCCTGGTGTAGTGAAATGTAAATTGAATGTAATTAAATGTAAGGAAGTGTTTGGGGAAAGCGACTTTTGACCCAACCTGTACAATCTTGGGCCGAAATTAGAACTGTCTTACATCAAATTAGTTACCACTGCCACCGGGTGTTTTGCAGTGTGAATAAATGCATACAAACCACGGAAAACTACAAGCAGAATGAGTTGTTCCAGTTAATAAATGGGGAAAATTTGAGGAAAAACATTTAAAGGATACGTGAAAACGCATCCTTGCAAGGGAAATTGGTTAGCAAACCTTAACAGTTCACACCAGCAATCGCCTAACTCATGGCTTGAGGAATCCAAGGTACTTCCATTAGCTTTGAGTGTAATACGATTGTTGGTGATGAATTTGGTACCGAAACCTAATTAAATTGTTCCAGAACAGTGGTGCTGATGGTGGTGGAACCAGTTCTGGCGCTTCCTCGTCAACACGTGCTGCAACTGTTACCGACACCTGTGGGTGATATACTGGGGGCACGCGTCATTAAACCCGAAAAGTGAATAGGATGCAAAGAGCGACGAATTTGCTCGGGAGCGGCCTACATCACCTCGCGAGTTTTTGGAGTGTGACGAACATTACCTTTTACTCTGGAGCTTGCTTGTGAATTGCTTAAACCGGATCACCTCAGTTCTTGTTTGATGGGCTAATCGACAACGCAAGGTTAGGGATTTTTGCGTTTTCAGGTAGATATCTGTTGTAGTGCACTAATTTGCGATTCCACTTTATTTGAGGTGGTGTAGTAGTGGCAAAAAAACCGAACTGACCCCTGTAGCTGATTTCAGAGCCTTATTCACTCCAGACCACGATAGACTGGTAACTAAGACTTTCGTGGTTCAAATCCTGCCTGGGAAGGAAACTTTTTTTGTTCCTTATTCAAATTTGCAATTTTAATCTAGAGTAAAAAAACACAAATCAATACTTCTAGCAATACCTAAAAAGCATTAAATAAGACAAAATTTTCCAATTTAATTTTCAATTGTGATAAAGTCCGGCAGTCCCTGACGTCATTAGGTAACGAATTCCAGATGCGAGGTATTTCTACAGTGTAGGAGGATGAGTATAAAGACGTTCTATGATGAGGGATAGAAAGAAGTGCTTGATGCCGGTTTCGAAGAGTTGTAAGAAATTGAAAGCACGATAAAAGATAATTCGGAGTAGAAGTATGCATGATTCTAAACAGAAGAGACAGTGAATGTATTGTTCTTCGTTCCTTGAGACGCACCCATGAAAGTAACTGGAGGGAAGGTGTTATATGGTCAAATTTACGAGTATTGCAGATGAATCGTATGCACACATTATGAACACGTTGTAGTCTCTCAGCTAAGAGTGAACTTACATTAGTTAGCAAGGAATCGCAATAATCAAAATGGGGCATTACAAGCGTCTGAATAAGATTCTTTTTTAGACTAAGTGGTAGAAATTCTTTCATATGAAACAAGGAGTTAAGTTGAGAAAATATTTTTTTTTGCAAATGTGTGTTACTTGAGTGTTCCAATTTAGATCATCATCCATAAAAGTGCCAAGATTTTTAACTGTTTCACTGTATTTAACAATAATCCCATTCAATATTATATGTGGTATAGTACTACTATCAAGAGTGCTTCGTAGACGATTATGTCCCATTACGATTGCTTGCGATTTCTCTGGATTTAACCTTAATCCAAATTTGTGTGCCCACAGTGAAATCGAATTCAAGTCTTCGTTTATTTTATTTACTGCGTCACTAGTCTCGTCAGGGTGAAATGCAAATAAATTTGCAAGTCGTCAGCATACATATGGTATCTGCAGTGTTTTATCATTTTAGTCAAGTCATTAATATAAATCATGAAGAGTAAAGGTCCGAGAACTGATCCTGGTTGAATTCCAGATTTCACGACACACCATTTTGGAGAATAATCGCTTACAATGACTCATTGTTGACGTTCGCGAAGGTAGGATTCAAACCAAGTAACAGAACTTTCAGAAAGTTTCAGAAGTCTTAATTTACATAATAGAAGGTCCGTGTCAACTGTATCAAATGCCTTACTGAAGTCAAATAATGTCAGTAATGTTAATTTACGTTCGTCCGTAGCCTCACGTATATCCTCATTCAATTTTAGTAGTGATGTAGTCGTACTATGTCCATATCCATAACAGTAAAGTTATTTTAACACAAACTAACATGAACCAGACAACAGTTCTAGGCCATGATTTTGGTGAGGATGAAGATGATGATGATTATGATGATTATTATTTCAGTTTAAATGGGGACCAAGGATGAACGAGAATTATAGAGATGCTGCCCATCTCGTTATTACACCCGTCTGTTAATTGAGGTTAGGATTCTGCCCAAATAACCAGATGGCTATTAACCTGTGCCAAAGTGGATCCGTTGCTTAAATGCAATTAAGCAGGAGGTGTGTTTCTTTTGGCTTGTTTAAGACCAGCACTGCAACCCGTTCTTTGTATCACTATTGAAATCGGCGATGTCAATAACACAACCCAGAGTACTTGTTTATTTTTCTAATTTTATACTTTGTATGTAATTTATATTTAATTCCAGTGATTACGCTATTAGGATCGGAATTTGTTTTTTATTCATAATTTCAAACTATACAAACCATCTTCAAGGAATTGCAACAACAACTTCTTTTGTACGTCAAAAGTATGGCAACATTCCAGTGCATCCTTCAGTAGGCAGTTTCTTCTCAGCCAGTGACACAACCAATTTCTTTTTCTATTCCTGATAAATTTCAGCATTATTCTTTCTTCACCCACTGTTTCCAAGACAGCTTCATTTCTTATTTTGTCTGTCCATTTAAGGGGTTAGATACATCTTTACAGCAGTAAGATTTTTGGAAATAATCAACATTTTTTTTCCACCATTACTGTATCTTGTACAGTAATGAAAATTGATATGTTAAAATACTGTCCTTCTGCTATATGACAGGCAGATCATTTCAAACACGTTACAAAGAACAAATAACGGCCATAACAAAATTACAAAACACCTCCACATATGCAGAACACATCACAAATGCTAACCACACCCACAGAGACATCAACACAGATATGGAAATACTACACATCCAACCAAAAAGCCAGAAACTAAACACACTAGAACAATATGAAATATACAGGTACACAAAAACACACCCCAATGAAATTCTCAACACACAACTCAATTTCAAAACACACACACTCTTTGACTCTACACTATACCACACGAACGCACCCTCACAGGAAACAGAACAAGAGGCGCCAAGACCAACAACGACCAGTTCTGAGGATGACCCATAAATAGGTTGAAACATGTAAACAAGGTATGTTAGAATTTAACACAAGAAAGTCTTATCATACATATTCCGAAGTGATACAGTGTTAAAAGTTGTGTAATCAAGATGTATGAAAAAAATACTTTTACGATTTAAAAAAATATATATATGTATATTTTTCAAAATTCAAAATGTTTGCAGTTCACTGTGCAGTGATGAAGCGTTTCCCTCATAACTTAAAAATTTCTTAAATTTTTCATGGTCTCTCTGTTTTATTTTATTGCTGAAAGTCGTGTTTATAATATCATGCTCTTTCAACTACATTCCTTAATAAATAATATATTTTTTTTTAATTTTGTATTAGAAGAAAATACTGATATTTGACCATTTTTTAAAATGAATTTATTTTTTATCAGACAATCTATCAAAGGTAGGGAAGTGTCTCATATTGTAGATATGACATGCATGAATACATACAAAAAATTTTCATCACAGAATGTCAGATAGTTTTTGAGTTATGTGGGAAACGCTTCATCACTGCACAGTGAACTGAATTTTGAAAAAAAAAAAAAAAAAAAAAAAAAAAAAAATAAATTTTTTAAATCGTAAAAAATATTTTTCATATAGCAGAAGGAAAGTGTTTTGTACATACTAATTGTCATTATTGTACAAGATACAGTAATGGAGGAAAAAAAATGTTGAATATTTCCAAAATTTTACTGCTGTAAGCTGTACCTAACCCCTTACGCGATCCATTCTTCTCCGTATCCACATTTTTTTTGTAATTGTTTCATCATAATTAAATCTTCTTATTTCTTCTAGAATATGTTGTCAATTTATGGCTAACAGATGGAATTTTGCGCTTGCAATCCTTGTGAATTTTTCTGCTCTTTCTCAATGTACCAGCGTTGAACTCACTAGCACTACTGCCCGTACATTCCTCTCTCGTGTAGAATTTCAACGTCAAAAACTGTAGAAAATATAATAGTAACTACACTTTTTATTCGTCATCTCCACCATCGTGACTAAAAACTCAACAAATTTATTGTCAACCGCTAACACTAAAAATCTGTACTTAGCAGAAATTCGAAAAAAAAAAAAAAAAAAAAAAGACCGCTAGATTTAGCAGCATTACCGCTGACTTGATAACACAGCGTGCTTAACATACCACCAGACAAATCTGTAAATTTTTCCGTGACGATGCATGGAGCGGCATGATCCGAGAAGCTGAAGAGAAAAGCATTGTAATTCGTGAATTGTACAGACCCGAAGAGCATTTAAATACATTTTCTTGCTGTGCATTTTGCATTTGGAACTTAAGTCTGCATTCCAACGTAACGGAGTTATATTTCGAGGTCCCCACTTCGCTTTATGATGTGAGGTCATTACTGCGTGAGTTGTAATCAGGCACGACTTTCAGTTCCCCCGCGGATATTTGCCACGCTACGTGCAGCTCATCTGTTATTGCCCGCATCTTTTTCTTTCGTGTAGAGATGGGCATTCATATTCCTATTTGTTATCAAGCCAAAACTTAACGTGATGAAATTAGCAGGAGAGTTAAAAAAAAATGTCCTTCATCAATCTCACACATGCTTCTCTGTAAGCCAGAGGTCATCAAATGTAGTACATTTAGAACTTGTAGAACGCGACTTTTCAACTCACGACCCTCTATTCAATGTACTCGAGTAGATATCAGAGGGGGCTTAAGGGATTAGGTACAGCTTACAGCAAAAAATTTTTGCAAACATTCAACATTATTTTGCTCCATTACTGTATCTTGTACAATAATGTAAATTGGTATGTGTAAAACACTGCCCTTCTGCTACATGAAAAAAAGATATTTTTTTACGATTAAAAAAATTGTTTACATATTTATTTCAAAATTCAATTCACTGTGCAGTGATGAAGCGTTTCCCACATAACTCAAAAACTATCCAACAATCTGATGTGAAATTTTTTGTGTGTATTTATGCATGACATATCTACAACATGCTGCAAGATCACTTCTAAACCTTTCACAGATTGAATAATTTCAAGGGAAAAATTGTTCCGGGGCCGGGTATCGATCCCGGGACCTCTGGTTGAACGTACCAGCGCTCTACCACTGAGCTACCCGGGAACTCCACCCGACACCGTCTCAACTTTTCCCTTTATATCCACACAACTCGCGTGGGCTGACGAAACGCCAGAGACCCACAACGAGTGCACACAATCTCTGTGTGACTTGGAATTGTGGTTTTCTGTTAACGTACACAGTAACGTATATATTATGCAAATCTGGTCTTTCAGGTGAAGCTCCCTGTAAAGCAGATTTGAATAATTTCAAGGGAAAAATTTTTCCGGGGCCGGGTATCGATCCCGGGACCTCTGGTTGAACGTACCAGCGCTCTACCACTGAGCTACCCGGAACTCCACCCGACACCGTCTCAACTTTTCCCTTTATATCCACACAACTCGCGTGGGCTGACGAAACGCCAGAGACCCAGAGACGTATAATATATACGTTACTGTGTACGTTAACAGAAAACCACAACTCCAAGTCACACAGAGATTGTGTGCACTCGTTGTGGGTCTCTGGCGTTTCGTCAGCCCACGCGAGTTGTGTGGATATAAAGGGAAAAGTTGAGACGGTGTCGGGTGGAGTTCCCTGGTAGCTCAGTGGTAGAGCGCTGGTACGTTCAACCAGAGGTCCCGGGATCGATACCAGGCCCCGGAACAATTTTTCCTTGAAATTATTCAAATCTGCTTTACAGGAGCTTCACCTGAAAGACCAGATTTGCTTTCACAGATTTCTGATAAATAAATTCATTTAAAATATCAGTATTTTCTTCTAACACAAAGTAAAAAAAAAATTATATATTAAAGAATGTAGTTGAAAGAGCATGATATTGTAAACATGAGTTTCAGCAATAATATAAAAGAGAGAGAACATGAAAAAGTTAAGAAGTTTATGAGTTACGTGGGAACACAGTGAACTGCCACCATTTTGAATTTTGAAAAAGAAAATTTTAAATCGTAAAATATTTTTTTCATATAGCAGAAGGACAGTGTTTTACACATACTAATTTTCATTATTGTGCAAGTTACAGTAATGGAGGAAGAAAATGTTGAATATTTCCAAAAATTTTACTGCTGTAAGCTGTACCTGAACCCTTGATAAAAAAATGTCCTTTTGAAACGAAATAGGCCTAAGTGACTGAATGGCCACGTAGGTGACCCGGGTTCGAGTCCTGGTAAGGTGTGGAATTTTATATTTTCGCAGAAGCATTAGGCATCTATTTCAATAAGGAATGGAAAGAACAATGGTTTTTTATGAGGAAGGGGAGAACATTTCATGTTTATTGTCCTAAAATGAGTGACTAGTTTGCTAAAATAAGAAATGTGCAGCTGTATTATGAAAATATGCATCGTGCGTATAATGCAGCGTGTCTACCGTAAACGTTTATTGAAAATTTATTTTTAATTAAATATCGGGATGTACAGCTGTGGTTCTGGTCGGGAAATAATCACAGACTTACTATTTTTTTTATGTAAACAAGAAAAATATTGACTTTGCCTGTTAACAATTCTGCGAAAGTTTCGTCAAGGAATGTTTAATTTTAAACCAGTATGAAATACGTTTACTAGAGTAACATGTACTTACAAAATACAGTGTTGCCACACGTGCAATGATATTCTTCGGACAAAATTTTGTCACTAACATTTCGTCTTTATTTTCATTTAGGATTCGCACGTTGTTGTCCGTGTGCGAGAAATTTTTGAACACACTGTATAGCTTCGCAGTTGATAGTGTTGCAATATAACTGCTTAAAACAATATGTGACCATAAATGGCGTTGCTATGTACACCCCTGATTTTGCATTGTCTCTTTTCTCTCGCCGTTAACGCGTTTACAATTCTTGGCTGAATGCCGTTTTAAGTCATGTTTTATTATCTACACGACGTAAATTGTTTCCGTGCTTGTATGTACACGATGGTTGTTAATTAAATGGTCGCCATAACAACGAATCTGTATTCGGACACCGGTAGTTTATAGTAAAGGATCTTTCTCTAACAGAATTTCTCCGAACGAAAATCTTGTTATCGCTACAACTGTTTAAGGAACGCCTCATAAAATCTGTATTGATCAGTACAAAACTTCTTTTTTACATTTCAACAAAAATATAGATTAATAGGTATCATTTTGAAGAGGCATACAAATGTGAAATGTTACATCATCACTAGCAAAGACCATGGTGTAACCCACAGGCATAAGACTTTGAAAAATTAATGTTTTCATGTAGGCGTGTATACTTTTTATTTGGGACATCATAATCTGTAAGTCTAAGTATGTATCGTACAACTGTAACGATGTGTGCAAATTATTTGCAATGTTGGATGCGGCATTCTGATTTGTCACTGCGGATTTATGTGGCTCGTTTTCCTTGTAAGACCGTGCTGGGGCCAATTTAAAACTCTCCGTACTGTAGACAAATTAGAATAGAAGGGGGTCGACATGACATTCTGTACTCAATGTCTTGTAATATCCACAAGTTAGGTACTCGATATCAGTGGCGGTGCAAGTTTTTACTCATTCAGTCAATGTTCTGCCCAAGGGCAGGTTTTTCACTGCAAACCAGCATTCTCCAATCCTTCGTATTTTCTGCCTTCCTCTTTGTCTCCTCATATGATCCATACTAGCCGTACCCGTGCGCTCCGCTGCACCCGTTAGAAATAAATATAAAGTAATTACATAATTAAAATAGGACATTTGATCCAGGGAACATTCGTGTTTGATATAAGGATAAATCGTTTATTATGTTACTTAATTTAAATTGTATTTGCATAATTAAAATGCGATCATTTTGATCCAGAGACACTCATTTGGTCATAAAAATTATTTTAGGAAATACAGGAAACGAATGTACAGAATAGCCTATCAAGTTTTCTGTGCATAAGAAGCTATTTTAATCTTACCTGTCCTCGATCACTCAGAAGTTACTGTAATAACATTATAGCATTATGTCCATCTAGAGAAACTACACTTTCCAATGGTGAATTAATAATTAATTATACAAATCGGTTAATTTAGCTTCTGATATTACTTCATGCAAACACAGAAACATTATCTGTAGGCTATCTTTCATAGCTTTCGATTGTTGCTGTCCAAGGCCCCTTATAGACGAACTGATTTATTTTTTAATTCATTACACGGCCTTAAGATGGCAGTTATTTTAATTTTAAAACTCATTTATCTCATTAAATATCAGTCCTATCAAACTTTTTCAAGGAATAAAACTTATCGGAAATTATTTTTAAAGAAACCTTTGTTATGTAACATTTTTCACAAAAATCAATAATAAGCGAGATATTTCGATTTATTTAAATCAGGTCCCCTTATAACCCCCCTTTTAAATAAAATATTTTGAATGCCATATAGCCTAAAATCTAAGGTGCAACGAACTTAATTTATATTCCAATGTTCATCGAAATCCGTTCAGCCATTATCGCGTGAAAAGATAACAAACATACAGACAGACATACAAACAAAAATTTCAAAAAAGCGATTTTCGGTTTCAGGGTGGTTAATTGTATATGTTAGGACCAATTATTTTTGGAAAATCGAAAATTACCAGAAAAATTTCGGCTACAGATTTATTATTAGTATAGATATCATAATGTCGTCTATCATTTGATATCATTTTCTGCCCCGAACTCTTCTCCCGTTCACCATTCCTTCCAGTGTATCCTTCAGTAAGTAGTTTCTTCTCAGCCACTGACCCAACCAATTCCTTTGTCTCTTCCTGATCAGTTTCAGCATCATTCTTTTTTCACCCACTCTTTCCAACACAGCTTCATTTCTTATTCTCTCTGTCCACTTCACACTTTCCATTCTTCTCCATATCCACATTTCAAATGCTCTATTCGGTTCTCTTCACTTCGTCGTAATGTCCATTTTTCTGCTCCATATAATGCTACACTCCATACAAAGCACTTCATTAGTCTCTTCCTTAGTTCTTTCTCCAGAGGTCCGCAGAAGATGCTCCTTTTTCTATTAGAAGCTTCCTTTGCCCTTGCTATCCTCCTTTTAACTTCCTGGCAGCAGCTCATGTTTTTATTTTAGTAGGTTATTTTACGACGCTTTATCAACATCTTAGGTTATTTAGCGTCTGAATGAGATGAAGGTGATAATGCCGGCGAAATGAGTCCGGAGTCCAGCACCGAAAGTTACCCAGTATTTGCTCATATTGGGTTGAGGGAAAACCCCGGAAAAACCACCTCAACCAGGTAACTTGCCCCGACCGGGAATCGAACCCGGGCCACCTGGTTTCGCGGCCAGACATTGCTGTTACTCCACAGGTGTGGACAGCAGCTCATGTTATTGCTTATAGTACACCCCAAGTATTTGAATCTGTTCACTTGCTCTACTGCCTCATTTAGAATTAGCAAGTTTACCTTCTTTATTTTTCTTCTTATGACCATGCTCTTCGTCTTATTTGCTAAAATATTTAACTGAAGGTCCTTGTAATGGAACAGAGTTTTCGTAGAATATTTACTGATTTTGTATCATAATACTCATTCATTTGTTTTTCTTTCTGTTCAGATTTTTTTCGGTGCTTTAGCGGTGTTTTTTTTTAGGAAAATTGGGAGTGCAAAAAAAAAAAGGGGGGGGTTACAGAACTTTAGCTAATAAATATCAAAGTATAGGTCTAATCGGTAGCAAAAATGTGAAAACTGACTTCGATAACCGAAAGATACAAGCACCAAACAAGCTTCTAAGTCACGTACGAGATCATAAATACTACAATAAAAAAATGAAATTATGGCTTATTTAACGACGCTCGCAACTGCCAAGGTTATATCAGCGTCGCCGGTGTTGCCTGAATTTTGTCCCGCAGGAGTTCTTTTAAATGCCAATAAATCTACTTACATGAGCCTGTCGCATTTAAGCACACTTCAATGCCATCGACCTGGGCCGCGATCGAACCCGCATTCTCGAGCACAGAAGGCCAGCGCTGTACCGACTATGCTACTCAGGTCGACAAATCCTACAATATCCTTGATTGTAAAATATGTATGTGTATGTGTATTTATTCACACTGCAAATGGGTATATACCCGGTTGCAGTGGTAACTAATTACACTCATTAATGACAATTAATAATAAACACAATTTATCTTCTTCTTCTTTCTCTTAGTTTAATCTCTCTCTTTTAGGTGCATTTACATGACCCACGCCACCCGGGCCTTACAGGGCCGCGACCTGTCGGGAGAGGATAAACACAATTAATAAATTAATACTACTACTACTACTACTACTACTACTACTACTACTACTACTACTACTACTACTACTAATAGTAATAATAATCCGTGGCGCTACAGCCCGTGAAGGGCCCAGACCGACCAGCCGGCTGCTGGCCTCACGCCCACATGCCGAAGCAGAGGTGGACGATCATCCAACCAGAATGGAAGTATCGTGTGGTTAGCACGATGATCCCCCCCAGCCGTTATAGTTGGCTTTCGATACCGGATTTCGCTACCTATTGTAGCTCCCCAAGTGCATTACGATGCTGGGTGGGCACCGGTCCCATACACTGGCCGAAATTTCACGAGAAAATTTCTTCCCCCATTAGGACTCGAACCAGCGCGCATTCCGTAACGCGAGTCCTAGGCAGGATACCTTAGACCACGACGCCACAGAACTTCCATTATTAGTAAGGATCCGAATTTCCTGTCAGATTCTTCCTAAAGATTGCCGGTGCTGTTGCACCGCCACTGGATGAGCAGTAAAGAGGAGAAAAAATGACCGAAGCGAAAAATTTATTTCATGTGTTTGTGTTTTTTTATGAGAGAGGGATCTGTTCTACAGCCGAACCAATTAATGGGGAATTAGCAACCGTTTGTCTATTCGACCTTCATTTACTAACTGGACACTTGCAGTTCAATGAAATTGGAAAGCATGAAAAGCGTTTTATCCATTAAGCTATAGACGGTAAATGTAGTCCTAGTACAATCTTAATGAAACCTAGGGTAAGTAAAGGTATTAACGCCATCAATTAAAAAAATGGGTTAAAACTAACCAGAAATGCATACTATAATAGTGATCTTTTAGATATTGATCATTTGTAGTCTTTTCTGTGAAATGTACATTTCAAAAGTTGTAATTGCGAACAGGTTTTACAACAAATAAAAGTATGACGTATACTGGCGCTATTACATGCAGTGAAGGTATTGACGACACTTATTTTTTAGAACAAAGAAACATGTTTATAAGCAAAAGTACAAATTAATGTAAGATAATGTTATAGAATTAAACAATTATAAATGATCAGGGACAACAAAAAGTCTCAATACTCATTACCACATAACTTTAAAAAAATTCAATCAAGGTCGCTGTCATTCAGTGGTGCACAACCGTCTTCACATAATGAACAGAGTTCAATTTTCTTTGTGCTACTCATGACGCAGGTTTCGTGGTACCCAAGTCCGATCGATTATCCTTAAGTTAGGGACGATTAAACTAACCGCAGTTTATTCTCGCAGCGAGATGGTGTTATTACCTGTCTAATCGATTAATCGATCAATTTCAGTTGTACAGACGTGGACAAATTATTAGACTAAAACATTTTCTTGGAAACACAATATAATTCGTCATATCAACTATCAGTATAATTCACAGTCTCTCTATTGTTGTAAATATGATTGTTTACATCTCCTGTTATATTTTTCTAATGGCTAAGTATCTTTTTTTTCTGGCTATGTTGGTACTACTGGTGTATTAATTATATACTGCAGAAGATATTGTCCCATGGCCTGCAAGAAGATCGGACATGAACGAAATTGAAAATCTGTGATCTATACTGAAGAAGAAAGTGAACAAAAAGAGGCTTACAACAAAACATGGACTCATTTAAGCACTGTCTGATATCTGGCTAAATGATGCTGATATTCAAAGAAAATGTCAAACTTTGGTTTCCAGCATCCCTGACAAAATCAACGTGTTAGTAAAGAATAAGGGAATGTTCACAAAATATTAGTAACCTCAAGACTCAATTTTCTGTTCATTATATCTGTACAAAGTACATTTTTGATCATTATTTCTACCAATAAATACAGCTTCGTTGCACATACAATTAATTTAGTCTAATAATTTGTCCACGTCTGTAAGATTAATCGATCAAAATACTTAATCGAATAATCGAGTCGATTAAAATTAATCGGTTGTAGTTCATATTAATTATTATTTTGTTAATAAAAACTCTTACTAAAAATTCCGACAATTCTGTCTCGGAAATTGCTTACTTAAAAGCACAATAGTTCTGTTATTTTCCACTGTAAACCAGATAGCGTAGGGAAAATCTTTGCACAAACACTTCAGAAAGAGATGGAGATATGAGGACAGTGACCTAGTCTACCTCTATTGAAAGTTGAAACACAATGCGAAACCCTTATTAAGTTTTATGGTTTTCCAAGATAACTTCCAAATTGTTGTCAGTCAGCTCATCTTCCTAGCATATGAAATACATACTTTTCTGGGATTCGTCCCCTTCATCCCTTATAAAATATCCATGTCTACACTGTGTGCAAGTGAGAGGGTAACTACCTTCTTCTCTTTCTAAAATCTGGTAATTCGATTACAATAGGAGCCAGTCTTCTGTTTCGACCGCTGTACTTGTGCAGTTGCAGTTTCTGTACTGAGTTTGTACATGACGGTTGTGTGTTTAGTTTGATAAAGAAAAAAAATCAGTTTTCTGTGGTCTGTGAAATGTGTAAACTCCATTATGTCACATGAGAATTTGAGAGGTAAACTCTGTGAAAACTTTAGATTTAAATTGAACGATCGTGGAGAAGTGCTTGACAGAAAAAAAGTTTTTTCGTGTTTAGTGATGCAGGAAACATTGTTACTAAACGTAGAGCGGCATTTAATTCGGAGCATGTATATGCACTCACATGTTTAAAATCATGGATGAAGCAGGATTAACTAGGTGAGTCTTCATACTTTTTGTTATTTATGTTTGTCTCAAAAGTTTCCGGAGAAACTGACGCAATAAATTATAAGCCAACATAATAAATATGTTAGTAAGTAAATAAAATAGTTGTTTTGTAATATAACGATACAATATAGCCTATACAGATAAAAGTACAACATTTAATACTTATGCCTATCACTGAACACAAGTTAAATTTAACAATAATTGTGTATTACAGTATATTAAAACAATTTTTCTACTCGATCAAAACTCGATTAACCTATCGATTAATCGATTAAATTCAAATAGTTAATCGATTAACTATTTTTATCGATCGACAGCACTAATAAATACCATACATTTTAAAACAACACCACCCCACTAAACTTAAGAATATACAGGGTGTTTAAAAAATACGGGCATAATTTCAGGTATGTATTTCCCACATGTAGACAATCAAAATAGTTCATTACAACATGTGTCCAGAAATGCTTTATTTCCGAGTTATGGCCTTCACAACATTGAAATTCACCGGAACGTTTTTCTTTCCGCAGGTCGTTGCCGTCAAAGGAGACATTAAGAGGGCACTCTGACAGTTCATTCCGAGGCGAAGGTTACATTCAGTGTTGTGTAGGCGTTAGACTGTGCGACATGTATTCAAATCAAGAGCTGGCAGAGATACACTTCATGTACGATAAGGCGGACGGCAATGCTGCGCTGGCTCGTCGTTTGTACCAGGAGAGGTACCCACAGCGACAATGTCCAGATCGGAAGACATTTGTACGTCTCCATTACCGTCTGTGCGAGTATGGAAAATTTAACTCTCCTGGTTTGGGAAGGGGACGACCAAGATCTACAACTCCAGAAGTACAGGAGGAGATTCTGGAGGCTGTGAACATGACTCCTTCTATCAGCACACGAAGGGTAGCGTTGCAAGTCAGTGTTCCTTCAACGACTGTCTGGAGACTGTTGAAAGTGTATCAATTGTATCCTTATCATTTGCAACGTGTACAGGCCCTGTCACCAGCAGATTACCCTGCACGAGTTAGGTTGTCAGTGGTTCTTGCAGCAGTGTGGTGTAAATCCGAACTTTCCTGCCTTAATATTATTTACAGATGAAGCACAGTTCACACGAGATGGCATAACAAATTTCCACAATCAGCATGTATGGGCGTATGAAACCCACGTGCAACTGTTCCATCTCATCACCAGGTGCGGTTCTCCCTCAACATGTGGGCCGGTATCATTGGTGATCGATTAGTTGGACCCCATGTACTTGTAAATATACTTGCGGGATAGGCGTACACAAACTTCCTGGAAAACACCATACCTCATGTTTTAGAAGACACTCCAATGATCAATCGTCAACACATTCACTTCTTGCATGATGGCGCTCCTGCACACTTCAGTCGTACGGCTCTCCGGTACTTGGATCGCAGGTTTCCTGATCGATGGATAGGTAGAGGTGGCCCAATTGCTTGGCCTCCACGCTCACCTGATCTGAACCCTCTCGATTTCTACTTGTGGGGCCATTTAAAATCATTGGTTTATTCGTCTCCGGTGCCCGATTTGGAATCCCTTCGGAATCGAATTGTGGCATGTTCTGAGGACATACGCAATACTCCTGGACTTTGGGATCGTGTTCGCAGGTCAATGAGACATCGATGTGAGGTCTGTATTCAAGCAGGAGGTGGACATTTTGAACATCTTCTGTAATGACAACGACCTACGGAAAGAAAAACTTTCCGGTGAATTTCAATGTTGTGAAGGCCATAACTCGGAAATGAAGCATTTCCGGACACATGTTGTAATGAACTATTTTGATTGTCCACATGTGGGAAATACATACCTGAAATTATGCTCCGTAATTTTGAAACACCCTGTATAAACGAATTTCTCATGAGCTCAAGAGCTAAGTTCTTCACTTAAAGGTTGTTAAACTCACTGTAGAGACAGAAATTGGTTTCATTTTTGGTTCCAGATGTTTAAGAAAGATTCCTCTAAACACCACACTTCTCTTACTAGGGCTGTCAACACAAATTTTCATGTTAACTAATTATAAAATATTAGATGGCGTTATAACCTGCGTGGCGTTAATAGCTACCTTCACTTATGTTACCCTACATCAAATTAAAGAAATTCAAGATATGAGTTCAAAACACACAAGGTACAGACGTACGTACTGTATTGATCTATTGAATTTCGAGTTTGAAAAATGAAATTGTACTTGAACGGTTTTTGCACGGAAGTCTTCAATTCAAAGACAGCAAATAATAGATCATCATCATCATCATCATCATCCTTCACGAATTAGGCCTCTGTAGACCTGTTTCGGCCCCATCTAGCAGTCTTCTTAAAGGTCTTCCTGGTCGACGATGTCCTCTAGGTTTATATTGCATCATAATTTTTGGGATTCTTGAATTTTCCATTCTTCTTACATGATCTAGCCAATTGAATTTGTATCTGCTCATTTTTTCTTCTACTGACTCTACTTCTAATTGTTCTAAAATTTCTTCATTCCTTTTTCGGTCTAAAAGAGTATATCCTGCTGTCCTCCTCAAAAATTTCATTTCCGTTGCTTTGATTCTGTTCATGTCTTTTTCTTTAATGACCAAATCTCGCTTCCGTATAAAAGGGAGGGTAATGCTAAATATTATATATTTTTATTCTTGTAGATTTTTGTACTAATTTAGCTTTTAATGCATTGTTTATTATTCCTAGAATTTGTGTAAATTTGGTAATTTTCTTGTTCACATCTTTTTCATTTTGATAAGATATTTCACAACCCAGATAATTGAAATTTTGCACTTGTTCGAGGCATTGGTTATTGTGTATTATCTTACTTCTGACTGGGTCTTGTCCTAAAAATGCCATTACTTTTGATTTTTGTGCTGAAATTTCCATCCCAAAATCTTTTAATATTTTATTTAATGTATACAATCATCTTTGTAAATTATCCTCTGAATTGGAAATTATGACTTGATCATCGGCATAAGTAAGGTATTTAATGTTAGAGCACTGGTTATTTTGATTCCTGATGTGTAGATTTGGTTCCATTTTAAAATAATTTCATTTATATAAATATTAAATAAAGTTGGTGATAGTGGACAACCTTGTCGAACTCCATTATTAACTAATTTTCTTTCGGATATACTGTTATTTATTTTGACACTTATTTTGCTGTCTGTGTAGATTTCTATTATATTTTGCAATAGCAAATTTGGAATATTTTTTTCTTGTAATATGTCGAATAAAAGGTCTCTTCGGACTTTATCAAAAGCTTTCACAAAATCAATAAAAGCTATATGGGTTTCTAAATTAAATTCTCTTCTTTTTTCTAACAATAGTTTCATACTAAATAATGGATCTACACATGATCTTCCTTTTCTAAAGCCATTTTGACACGCCAGAAGGAAAGTTGCAGCATGTTTTTTTAATTTTTCATTTAAAAAGCAAATAATAGATGTTGATGCTTAATATGGGAAAACGGGGCAACAACGTAACAACTCTCAACTGTGCCTTATCTGCCATCACATATCACTGATGGAATTTTTCACCTCGAACTCTCCAGTGACCGCATGGACAACGTTACAGTCAGTGTGGGTAGTATTATTTTTCTGTATTTCTGGATTCGTTCTGGAGACCCAACAGTATAGCCTACGCAATTTGACGAACAATGTCAAAGTGAGCAGATTGAAAATTTATCACCTCGTAAATTTTATTATAATGGAATTAAAACAACTTATTTGTGATATTTCAACGTGTCAAGGGTTTCCGTGGCAACATTCATCCCCCTCGCTTTGTGGCCAATACGACGCTACCACTCTCTCTTCCCTTCACCAATAATCAACAAATGAATAGGGAGCGGCAGCGTTCTATTGGTCACAAAAAAAAGGGGGGGGGGAAGGAATGTTGCTATGGAAACCCTTGGATATGTCCCCTTCCCACCAAATTGTCTCCACCTACTTTTCTCAGATTTCTTTTATAAATTATTGGCAGTCCACGTTCTTCACTGGAATCGCTCTTCTTCGGGAATTGGTTTCGTCTTCGATCCTGATGTCTGACGAGTGGGCTAATCTCTACAGGCTTTTGCGTATGCTCACAATTTAAATCAAATATATTGCAAACTGTAAATACTGTTGTTATATAATCTATAATATACATGTATAGGGACATCATTTTATTTTTACTAACATTTCCAATATCAACCTGAATATACCTTTGGATTAACGGTTGATAACCGGAAACACTGTTTGCTACCCCCTTCCACGACTGGAGTTCGATGATACTGGAGTAAAATACAAACAAATCACTTATAGGAGGGAAGAAAAGTAGTTCATCCATTTACGTAAACTAGGAAATATCACGATTTTAAGTTTGATAATTTTCATTAGGTTTTTCTTTACTAAGGCGGCCGAGTAGCTCAGTTGGTAGAGCAGCTGGCTACGGACTGGAAGATCCGGAGTTCGATCCCAAGTGGTGACGGGATTTTTCTCGTTGCCAAACTTCCAGAACGGCCCCGAGATTCACTCAACCTCCTATAAAATTGAGTACCGGATCTTTCCCGGGGGTAAAAGGCGGTCAGAGCGTGGTGCCGACCACACCACCTCATTGTAGTGCCGAGGTCATGGAAAGCATGGGGCTCTACCTACATGCCCCCCAAGTGCTTTCATGGCGTGTGACGGGGATATCTCTTTTTTCTTTAATCAAAATACAGTACTGTCTTAACAATAAATGTTTTTACTCACGAATTGAGCTATCCATTCGGACATATTCATTATGCAGTGTATATTATACTGTCTACAGCACACTAGCGTACAATGTAGAGAATGAAGTTAAATTGAAAAATAATCATAATATGGATATTTAAACACATTTTTAAAAATGGTGGCCGTTCATTTCGATACAGGATTCAGTTCTTTTGTGCATATCATTGCACTATAGACCATTGTACCTAATTACAATTACCAGTTTTGTCTTTCGTACTAGGAACTCATGTTGAAATAATTCTGTACCTACTCTATAAAAGAATACCTTACGTACTGTAAATTCAATCTTTACTTCTGCCCGATCCGAAAAGATAAAATTACTCAATCATGCTATCCAAGTGGTTTTGTCGCAGAGTCGTAGAAAGGGGGGAAATCACGTGACAGTTAATTACTTATTTAAGTTATTTTAAACACTTGTATAATATTACGTAGATGTCCAATTCCTAACAGAAATTAATGTTTTCAGAAAAGAGCTAAGACAACCCAGCCACTAGACTTTACAGAGGGGCGAGCAGAAGCGGGTGGGAGAAACCGGGATGCGACTTAGGCAAACGGACGACAGTACCAGTGCGAAAATATGATTCAATATTAAAAGCTCTTTCGTCACTGGAAAACGCGAACATATTTCTGGAACGTACTATACTCACTAACTCAGTACTGTTTACTCATGACTATAAGGCGACTTTCACTGCATACGGTTGGAAGTTTACTAGTAGAGGGGGTGGGAGTGAAGTACATTAAAAACTCAGGTAGAATAGAAATTTAAGGGGACTGGGTAGTCTGAGCGCATAGCTGTTCTGTGTAAGTGAAATAAGTGAAGAAATTTTGCTATTACTATTCAACTTTTTAATCTATCAACTTACAATTCGTCCACACCTCTGGAGTAACGGTCAGCGCGTCTGGCTGCGAAACCAGGTGGCCCGGGTTCGATTCCCGGTCGGGGCAAGTTACCTGGTTGAGGTTTTTTCCGGGGTTTTCCCTCAACCCATTATGAGCAAATGCTGGGTAACTTTCGGTGCTGGACCCCGGACTCATTTCACCGGCATTATCACCTTCATCTCATTCAGACGCTAAATAACCAAAGATGTTGATAAAGCGTCGTAAAATAACCTACTAAAAAACTTACAATTTTTACAGCATACACACACTATTTGCAGGTATATTTAGATTTTTAGATTATCTTCCTACCTTATATACTTGATTTTATAAAAATTTTTGAGCTGAAAAGTATTAATTAAAAACATGGGTATTTTAGGAACATATTTTTCAGAAACTACTGGGACTAGGAGGCTGAAATTTTGCATACTCCTACTTCATATGGTAGTAAAGAAGCATGGCCACTTCACTTAGTTATGAAAATTAGTATGGATTTTACAGCCACAAAAGTATTAAAAATATGGAAATTTTAAAATTTTTTTCCAAGGTGTAATATAATTTTTTTCTATTGAACGAGTATTCATAATGTGATGAAAGTGGCAGTAATTATAGTGATCTGCATTGGAAATATGCTTGAATTTGTAGCAATCTGTAGTGCAAAGAGTTTCTAAGAAAAATGGTCCTAAAATACCTATGTTTTTAACTTAAATTTAAGTAATATTTTTAAGGTTTAAAAATGTTTATAAAATCAAGTATAGAAGGTAGAAAGGTAAGCTAAAAACCAAAACATATCTGTAAACATTGTGTATATGCTGTAAAAATTGTAAATTAATAGATTCAAAAGTTAGAGAGTAATAACAAAATTTCTTCACTCATACATAACAGCCATATGCTCAGACTACCCAGTCCCCTTAAGTAAAAATAAAATGATGTCCCTATATAATGCGGACTGCTCTATGCTTACCCTATAATATAGTAGCTAAAAAAACTAAAATATTGTCTTTTATTTATTTATCTGTATACAGTGACGTAACTTACACTCCTGCAGACCCCGAGTCGCGGGGGGGGGGTGGCTCGAGGCCAGGGGAGCACGAAAATGTTCAGTGGTTACTGACGCATATTTGGAAATGAGTTCTAATTACAGTTCAAGGCCCACATTATGTATTTTCCATAACGTATAGCCACTCTTTTCACTCTCTGGCATACGGAAATCTGTGGTAATGTACCCGAGAATGTGCATAGGTTACAATGATCCAACTGGCAGTACTTCGCATCATACCCCGTCGATTGCCTCAGTAGACTCGCCCACAACCATACTATAGCTACGCCAACGTTGAAAATGTGACAAAGTGATTTTTTATGGATGTAGACATTGTGTCTCATGGTGTATTTTCGAGTCATCAGGTTGGCAGCCGTAGTCGCAGCATATAAACAATAAACGCATTGAAATAAAGAAGTTTTGTAAAGCAACATGTCTGCTTGTTACTAGATTGAATTCATAATTTTTCTCGTGTTTTGTGACGATGAAATCTTTTAAAAGTAATTATGAACATTTACATAGGTTGGATAAAAAGTAATGGCAACACTGCTGTCACGTGACGATGGTGCGTTCGAGAGTTGCCAGCTGTATGGACATGAACAAGGACTGTTAGATGAGTTAGTGTAGCCAGCGGCGACAGTACTCTGTCAATCGACTGCAGTGCGTAGAACGTTGACTTTCATAGGGATAGTGCGAGCGCCCCAAGATCATGTTTGCAAAATTAGAGCAACGTTCCTGGATCAAAATTGAAGTGGCACGAGGTCGTAGTGCACAAGAATGTTTTCAGGGACTGCGTGAAGCATGTGGCGATGCATCGTTGCCATATCGCACAGTGGCACGATGGGTTAAAGCGTTTCGGGAAGGCCTTGTTGGAAGTGCTGTGAAGGTGATGTTCATTGTGGCGTATGACATTGATGGGGTAATACTGCACCACGCTGTACCTCCAAGGCAGACGGTAAATGCGGACTACTACTGCAGGTTCCTGCAGCACCACCTTCGTCCAGCCCTCAGGAGAAAACGACGACACTTGGGGGTACAGAATCCCATCATTCTTCATGATAATGCAAAGAGTCATACCGCTGCTGCTGTCAAGGACCTCTTGCGTCGCTGGCAATGGGAGATTCTGGAACATCCTCCGTACTCACCCGATATGATCCATGCGATTACGATCTTTTCACCAAAGTGAAAGAACCACTGCGAGGGACCCGGTACAATACCAGAGATGAACTTATCCGTGCTTTAGGGCGGTCAATACGGAACATCAACAAAGATGGACGCGCTGATGGTGTACGACGCCTTCCAAACATTTGGCAAATGGTAATAAATAAGGGGGCGACTATATAGAAGGTACGTAAATGTTGTACCACTGTGAATAAAGCCATGTCAGAAATATCGAACTGTTGCCATTACTTTTATCCAACCCAAGTAAGTGGTGCAGAAAAGCAAAAAAAAAAAAAAAAAAACTTGAAAAATATGTTTCGAAATTGACTAAAATAGACTCAGTATTTCGACCAAGCAGTCAAACACAAACTACCTGTGGTGGAACGAATCCCAGTGTTTCAGTACCACGACTCAAGAAAGACTTAGTGCTCTCTGTGTATTAAGTATTGAATGTGAAAAGACCCAAAGACTTGATCTACATGATTTGAGTCATTTGCTTCTCAAAAGGCCTTCACATTAAAATTATCTTTGGTAAGCCTATTATTGTATAATTATAGCCTTAGTAAAATAGTAGTTATATCATTTAAATTTTTTCAGTACTGTTCACTTAATTTTGTTTAAAAATGGTGTATTTTGCTATGCTAAATTGTTTTGTGCGAGATCGTGCGTATTTGCTTGGTTTCCGCACAAAACCAATCCGCGGAAAGTCTAAAATTCCACATTCAGTATTCCCAACCTAACACACATAACAATTTCCCTCTTCTTACCGCTTAAGTGACATATTCATTTTACTGCTTTGGGCTTTTAACATATTATTTTTAGAGACGTTCAATATAGGAATAATTATAAATTGGAAACTTACCACTACAATTTCACCTTAATTGCACTGTTAATTATTGTTTTTAAATATTTGCAAAAATTAAGTAAACTCTACAACTCCACTAAAGTTACTGCATTCGTGATGCAAGTAACATTAACGAAGCCGTGAAAAAATCAACAAGATTCCAGACTCATCATAGACTGGTGGAAAAAAAGACAGACGTATATCACGGCCTGCTGCAATATAGTAAACACAGAAAATATTTTAAAGCAACAACGTTGAAGATAGATATTTTTGTTTTGCAAATTTGCCGTCATTGAACAGAAACCAAGATGGAGATTTCATTGCAACTAATTAGAAATTCCTCTTTCAGGTATGTAATAAACGATCTTCGCACAAAATAATATACGATACACGAGCGGTATGTTTTCTTTCAATTCTCGGAAATTAAAAAGCTCAACTACGTTTCGCTTTTTCAAACTTTTCCTCGAACATGAAAACTTCAACATACCGCTCTTGTAACGCATATTACTATTATTGAAATTATGTAAAAATGAAATTATGAAAATAAGAAAAAATGGCAGTAGGCCCTAAGGAAAGGGACCCAGATTATTATTTTTGCTATAAAAATTTACGCCAATGTCTGTATAGTAACAAAATTGTATTCATAGAATGAAGTGAGAGATATAGGCGGTTCTCAGAAACTAATTGCACCATTTAATGGATGATGTAGGCTACCTCTGTACGTGGTACTTGCTTGATGACAATTCAGCTCACTTTAGTCTCTTTACTAATAATAATTCATTCTGCTGAACAAGTCTGCTTAAGCAACTAGGAACAGTATATCAAGCACACAACTGCAGACTACATTATACACGCCAGTCACAGATATTCTCGCAGAAAAAAGACGTTTTGTTACTTGTTACTTATTAAAAATAATCTTGTGTCAGTAATGCTAAGTAGAAGTTAGTAATAATATTATTTATGGAACATTTATTCAGCGATGAGTAGGTAACAACCTAATAGGGAGGGCTTCTGCTCATACAACGCATTGATTTATGGTTACAGATTAAAACTCACCACGACTGTGATTTATTAGCTATTGTGACAGTCACACGTGCCTTCAGTAATCAAGTGTGATAGTCACAACTTCGTCATATTCTTTCCTTTCCTGTTCTCACATCAATTTAACCTCTTTATGCCAATTATGTTCTACTCTCTCCAAATTTACCTTGTTTTATATTTCTGCATTGCTTCACCTGCTTTCCCTACTTTGTTATCTTTCTTTTCCTGCTTCTCTCTTCATGCTGTTCTCCTCTCTCTCTTCTTCTATCCAAACCCTTCTCTACATCATGCTCATCTACTTTCTATTCTCTTCCATCCTCCGTTATCCTCTCACAACTTCGTCATTTCCACATCTTTATATTCTCCGCTATCCACACCTCATCTCTTACGATCTTCTCCCCTTCTCTCCATCCTCCTGCTCGTTCGTCCTTCCTCCAGCTCTTATCTCAAACTTTCTTTTCTTCTCTCCATCCTTTTCTTCTCTCAGTCATCCTTTTATTCTCTCAATCATCCTTTTCTTTGCTCCATCTTTCTTTTCTTGCCTCAATGATCCTTTTCTTCTCTCAATCTTACTTATCTTCTGACAGTCATCATTTCCTTCTGTCAGTGATCATTTTCTTCTCTCAATCATTTTCTTCTTCTCTCAGTCAACCTCTTCTTTCAAGTAAGTCATTAATCGTGCTTTTCTCCTCTGTATCGTGCTTTCCTTCTCTCAATCATCTTCTTCTCTCAGTAATTCTCTTCTTTCAAGTAAGTCATTTATCGTGCTTTACTTTTCTCAATCGAGCTTTTCTTCTCTCAATCGTCATTTTTTCCACTCAATTGTCCTTTTTTTCACTTAATTTTCCTTTTCTTCTCTCAATTGACATTTGCTTCTCTCAATCGTCTTTTTCTTCTCTTAATCGTCCTTTTTTCTCTCAATCCCCCTTTTATTCTCTCAATCTTCGTTTGTTTTCACAATTGTCATTTTATTCTCTCAATTACCCCTTTCTTCTTTCAACCACCCTTTACATTTCTCAGTCATATTTTTCTGCTTGCAATCTCCCTTTTCTACTATCGATCATATTATTATTTTCGAAATCTTCATCTTTTCCCTCAGTCATCCTTCTCTTCTGTCAACTATCAACCATTCTTTTCTTCTTTCAATCATCCTTCTCTCAACTCCCAACCATTCTTTTCTTCTTTCAATCATCCTTATCTTCTGTCATGTTTCAACCATTCTTTTCTTCTCTCAATCATCCTTATCTTCTCTCATCTCTCAACCATTTTCTTCTCTCAATCATCCTTCTCTCAACTCTCAACCGTTCTTTTCTTCTCCCTGTTATCCTTCTCTTCTCTCAATTCCCAACCATTCTTTTCTTCTTTCAATCATCCTTAACTTCTGTCATGGCTCAACCATTCTTTTCTTCTCTCAATCATCCTTATCTTCTCTCATCTCTCAACCATTTTCTTCTCTCAATCATCCTTTTCTCAACTCTCAACCGTTCTTTTCTTCCCTCAATCATCTTTCTCTTCTCTCAACTCCCAACCATTCTTTTCTTCTTTCAATCATCATCTTCTGTCATGTTTCTTTCCTTCTCAATCATCTTGTCTCATCTCTCAACCATTTTCTTTTCTCAATCATCCTTCTCTCAACTCTCAACCATTCTTTCCTTCTCTTCATCCTTCTCTTCTCT
This sequence comes from Periplaneta americana, assembly GCA_025594305.2. Classification (NCBI taxonomy): domain Eukaryota; kingdom Metazoa; phylum Arthropoda; class Insecta; order Blattodea; family Blattidae; genus Periplaneta; species Periplaneta americana. The sequence goes on along the minus strand of JAJSOF020000021.1, from coordinate 42,407,439 downwards.
CAATTCCCAACCATTCTTTTCTTCTTTCAATCATCCTTATCTTCTCTCATCTCTCAACAATTTTCTTCTCTCAATCATCCTTCTCTCAACTCTCAACCGTTCTTTTCTTCTTCCTGTCATGCTTCTCTTCTCTCAACTCCCAACCATTCTTTTCTTCTTTCAATCATCGTTATCTTTGTCATGTCTCAACCATTCTTTCCTTCTCTCAATCCTTATCTTCTCTCATCTCTCAACCATTTTCTTCTCTGAATCATCCTTCTCTCAACTCTCAACCGTTCTTTTCTTCCCTCAGTCATCTTTATCTTGTCTCAACTCTCAACCATCGTTTTCTTCTCGCCATCTTTCCTTTCTTCTGTTAGTTATCTTTTTGCAAACTTCCTTTTCTTCTCTCAATCTTCCTCCTATTCTCGAAATATTCCTTCTTCTCTTGAACTATTACATCCTCATCACAAGTCCAGTTGTTACCAACAGTTTCTCCTCCGTACTTCACTCGCGGTGTTGTTATCTCTGATCTCCTATTCGTTCCGTCGCGCGTCGTTTTATCCTTCGCTGGTGATATAGTGGGGATGTGGGTTCTCGGAGTACCGCGCATGGACACGGATACCTCCAGCTAAACGGATTCCTTTTGACTGTTTACTCGGGGAATGACATGCTCAGAGATCGATTACATACAGTCCCGGATGTTAATTAATGGATTTGCGTCCGTGGCGTGCGGGCGAAGTGGGTGGCCGCCCGGAGCGTGATAATGAGCGCAGCGGTCAGCGTGATGTGCAATAAAAGTAATTAGACTCTTTGATACAATGATACACTGGCGGGCAGTCCATTCAGCATGAGTACACGCACCTGGCCGAGCGGTGAATGGAATGCATTGTAGCAGTCGTAACATTTGGGTTACAACTCCTTCGCACAGCGTTTCTCATACATAGCATTATTATTTCACTAGCCGTACCCGTGCGCTCCGCTGCACCTGTTAGAAATAAATATAAAGTAATTACATAATTAAAATAGGACATTTGATCCAGGGAACATTCGTGTTTGATAGAAGGATATATGTTAATATGTTACTTAATTTAAATTGTATTTAAATAATTAAAATACGATCATTTTGGTCCAGAAAGCAATCATTTGGTGCAATGACAATTCCTTTAACATGTTTCTTAAATGTTATTACATGTAACCATAGTTTAATGAACATTGACATCATTTAGATTTAATATGTATATTTTATTTTACTTGCTATAGGTTTCCATTGAATTATGGTAATAACTTAATTGTAACCCTTGTTTTCTACGTATTCAGTAAATGGCGCTTGGCCCACTATGGTTCTGAACCCTTCAAATAACTTAAATTATATTATATATATTACATATTATATTATATTATATTATATTATATTATATTATATTATATTATATTATATTATTATATGATATTACATTATATTATAGACTATTAACATTATAGCATTATGTCCATCTAGAAAAACTACACTTTCCAATGGTGAAATAATAATTAATTATACAAATCGTTTAATTTAGCTTCCGATATTACTTCATACAAACACAGAAACATTTTCTGTAGGCTATCTTTCATAGCTTTCGATTGTTGCTGTCCAAGGCCCCTTATAGACGAAGTCATTTGTTTTTTAATTCATTACATGGCCTTAGATGGCAGTTATTTTAATTTTAAAACTCATTTATCTCATTAACTATCAGTCCTATAAAAATTTTTCGAGGAATAAAACTTATCGAAAATTATTTTAAAGAAACTTTTGTTATGTAACATTTTTCACAAAAATCAATAATAAGCGAGATATTTCGATTTATTTAATTCAGACCCCCTTATAACCCCCCTTTTAAATTATGTATTTTGAATGCCATATAGCCTAAAATCTAAGTTACAACGAACTTAATTTATATTACAATTTTCATCGAAATCCGTTCAGCCATTATCGCGTGAAAAGGTAACAAACAGGCAGACAGACAGACAGACAGACATACATACAAAGAAAAATTTCAAAAAAAGCGATTTTCGGTTTCAGGGTGGTTAATTATACATGTCAGGATGAATTATTTTTGGAAAATCGAAAATTACCAGAAAAATTTCGGCTACAGATTTATTATTAGTATAGATTAATTAATTATTTATACATTCATTTATTTATCTTTTTTCTTAACTATTGTTATGTCCGATTCATTTATAAGATTACTTAATCTTTGAAATTGTTGTTACCTTCTTACTATACTTACTTACAAATGGCTTTTAAGGAACCCGCAGGTTCATTTTTTTTTTATTTTAGTAGGTTATTTTACGACGCTTTATCAACAGCTTAGGTTATTTAGCGTCTGAATGAGATGAAGGTAACAATGCCGGTGAAATGAGTCCGGGGTCCAGCACCGAAAGTTACCCAGCATTTGCTCATATTGGGTTGAGGGAAAACCCCGGAAAAAACCTCAACCAGGTAACTTTCCCCGACCGGGAATCGAACCCGGGCCACCTGGTTTCGCGGCCAGACTCGCTAACCGTTACTCCACAGGTGTGGACCCGCAGGTTCATTGCCGCCCTCACATAAGCCCGCCATCGGTCCCTATCCTGTGCAAGATTAATCCAGTCTCTATCATTATATCCCAACTCGCTCAAAACCATTTTAATATTATCCTCCTATCTACGTCTCGGCCTCCCCAAAGGTCTTTTTCCCTCCGGTCTCCCCACCAAGAATCCTATTCCTAATTGGTGATTATTGTTTCCTTCCCCGTAATACAACAAGTAATCTCCTATTTTGTGATATGCCATTCCCATCTAACCTAACCTCTTGTACTCCCACGAAGTCTATTCTATATCTAGCTAGTTCTTTTGCTACTAATGTTACCACTCCTGTTCTATAAAGACTAGCTGTTACGTTCACGTACCAAATCTCATAACCTTATTCCTTTGCTGTGGTCGTGCCAGAGAATCGGTCCCATTCCAAGGCTTATTGTATGGATTCGTAACAAGCTGTTTTTTACGGTGATGGGTTGTTAACCCTTCGCCCAACCCCCAAGCTGGCGGACCACCCGTTATCGGCTGTCCACGACTGCTTATTCAATATATTTGCAGCTACCCTCCTTATCTGGAGGCAGTCTCCTCTATCCGCAATCTGAGGACGCACCATGCCGTGGTGATAGGGACCCACAATACATGGACCGTCTAAATGAATTAATATAATTATATATTCATTCATTCATATTGTTCTGCCCAAGGGGAGATCTTTCACTGCAAACCCAGCATTCTCCAGTCATTCCTATTTTCTGCCTTCCTCTTTGTCTCCTCGTATGATCCATATATCTTAATGTCGTCTATCATCTGATATCTTCTTCTGCCCCGAACTCTTCTTCCGTTCACCATTCCTTCCACTGCATCCTTCAGTAGGCAGTTTCTTCTCATCCAGTGAACCAGCCAATTCCTTTTCCTCTTCCTGATCAGTTTCAGCTTCATTCTTTTTTCATTCACTCTTTCCAACACAGCTTCGTTTCTTATTCTGTCTGTCCATTTCACACGTTCTATCCTTCTCCATATTGATATTTCAAATGCTTCTATTCGCTTCTCTTCACTTGGTCGTAATGTCCATGTTTCTGCCACATATAATGCCACACTCCACACAAAGCACTTCACTAGTCTCTTAGTTCTTTCTCCAGAGATCTGCAGAAGATGCTCCTTTTTCTATTAAAAGCATCTTTTGACATTGCTATTCTCCTTTTGACTTCTCGGCAGCTGCACATGTTACTGCTTATAGTATATGTGTATAATATATATAATTCGGCACGCTTTATGACATGAATTGTAATACTAAATGCCATTTTGCACACTTAACCATTTTATTTATGTTATTGCGGTTTTCGGCGTAATAGATCGACTATTGATCAGATTTTTTGTATTCGACAGATATTGGAGAAAAAAATGGGAGTATAAGGGTACAGTACATCAGTTATTCATAGATTTCAAAAAGGCATATGACTCGGTTAAGAGGGAAGTATTATATGATATTCTTATTGAATTTGGTATTCCCAAGAAACTAGTTCGATTAATTAAAATGTGTCTCAGTGAAACATACAGCAGAGTCTGTATAGGTCAGTTTCTATCTGATGCTTTTCCAATTCACTGTGAGCTAAAGCAGGGAGATGCACTATCACCTTTACTTTTTAACTTCGCTTTAGAATATGCCATTAGAAAAGTTCAGGATAACAGGCAGGGTTTGGAATTGAACGGGTTACATCAACTTCTTGTCTATGCGGATGACGTGAATATGTTAGGAGAAAATACACAAACGATTAGGGAAAACACGGAAATTTTACTTGGAGCAAGTAAAGCGGTCGGTTTGGAAGTAAATCCCGAAAAGACAAAGTATATGATTATGTCTCGTGACGAGAATATTGTACGAAATGGAAATATAACAATTGGAGATTTATCCTTCGAAGAGGTAGAAAAATTCAAATATCTTGGAGCAACAGTAACAAATCTAAATGACACTCCGGAGGAAATTAAACGCAGAATAAATATGGGAAATGCGTGTTATTATTCGGTTGAGAAGCTCTTATCATCCAGTCTGCTGTCTAAAAATCTGAAAGTTAGAATTTATATGGTTGTGAAACTTGGACTCTCACTCTGAGAGAGGAACATAGGTTAAGGGTGTTTGAGAATAAGGTGCTTAGGAAAATATTTGGGGCTAAGGGGGATGAAATTACAGGAGAATGGAGAAAGTTACACAACACAGAACTGCACGCATTGTATTCTTCACCTGACATAATTAGGAACTTAAAATCCAGACGTTTGAGATGGGCAGGGCATGTAGCACGTATGGACGAATCCAGAAATGCATATAGAGTGTTAGTTGGGAGACCGGAGGAAAAAAGACTTTTAGGGAGGCCGAGACGTAGATGGGAGGATAATATTAAAATGGATTTGAGGGAGGTGGGGTGTGATGATAGAGACTGGATTAATCTTGCACAGGATAGGGACCGCTGGCTGGCTTATGTGAAGGCGGCAATGAACCTTCGGGTTCCTTAAAAGTCATTTGTAAGTAAGTAAGTATTTCAAACAATTAATAGGATATGAATTTCACAAACTAAATATACGAGGACAATTTCATAAATAATGCAAAGGTTAGCAGAACTGTCAAGTGGATGACGTAACACCAATGAAAATTACGTCAGTTGAAGTCGAAGAATTGAGGAAGAAGAACCTGTGTTCGTTTCGTCCACAGCATACTCTGTGTTTAGATAACGAGATGATTCCCGAGCTCTTCAGAGGTGGGATTTGGTGTCTGAACAGCAACCAATTTCCGTGTCAAAGGATGTACATGTTTGTCTGTTTGTTTACACTTAGGCTAATGTAGTATCATCGTAACACCTTCTGAGGTAGGCCTTCCATCCATCCAGGAAGTGAAACGAGCGGGCCCGGGTTCGAATTCTGGTTGGGACAAGTTAATTGGTTGAGGTTTTTTCCGGGGTTTTCCCTCAACCCATTAAGAGCAAATGCTAGGTAACTTTCGGCGTTGGACACCGGATTCATTTTGCTGCCATTGTCACCTTCATCTCATTCAGATACTAGATAACCATTGAAATTGATAAAACATCGTAGAATAACCAACTAAAAAAATCTATTCGTTTAGTATCCCAGCAAGCAAAATGGGATTGTGCAGAAATCCGAAAACACAAATTAATAACATGCGTTATTTATCTTCTCTATTAATTGTTTTATTATGTTCGCGAAATAGCCCTAATAAATACCACTGGAGAGGTTTTGATTTTTTCTAGATCAATTTATTTGCAACTGAAGTGAAATGAAAACATCTTGTGGCATTTCTTATAAAAACGTTTTTCTATAATTATTACTTGATGATTTTCATAGTTGCTTCCTTGTTTATTTTATTTACTCACCCATTCAGTGATATTCACATTTATGAACTATTAAGTTTAACCCGACAGTGATGATGAGAAGTAATAGCGAAAAACTGGAGGAATAAAATCGGTCAGTCCGCAGCTTTGTTCATAGAACTGCATGAGATTCTTCGGGAAACGACTTCCAATAAATTAACAGCAATGACTGCTGCTGCATCCCAGTGGCGATAACTGCAACCACCCGGAAACACAGCTAATCAAAGAGAAGCCCACAAGTGCAATTGCTTTGAACTTGCATGTAGCATTAAAATTAATGTACTCAAGGGAATGTAATAATCAGGGATATTTACGACAAAAACAAGACTCCGAAGGCACGGAATTTCAGGATTACAAATGATCATCTGAACATAAAATGCCACCATAGATTGGATACAGTTTGGAAAGTAAAATCTCTGAATGTATATAACCTTTAATAACGCATACTGTTATTATATTTTTTGCTTGCATTAACGCATAGGATCTATTAAGACATACATTTTATAGCCTATATATATATATATATATATATATATATATATATATATATATATATATATATATATATGTGCTGCAAATGCTGCAAACTAAGTCCATAGGAAGTTCAAATAAAAATTGTTCAGATTTATTTTCAATGAAGAATACCAGATATTTCAAAGTTATTTGCTTTCATAATAGTGAAACATACTCCCTCTGAATGTTTTTTTAATGCCAAATAGCCTACTTTTCCTTGAACCTATCCATCTTCTTTAGTTTCAATGCGAAATAGCAAGTAACAATGTCAGGACGATCAGCGAGTTTTTCATGTGGAAGTAATGCAGTAGCTATTTCAGGTCATTGCGGATTGTAGGTGAAAGTTAAGAAAATATAAGGTTCGTCATGCTTTGAACAAAAGACTTAGCATCTTGGTGTAGCTGCTGCATGTTTCGTGAACTACCCTGAATTGTAGAGGGCAGAATCACTTTTTCCCACTAAGAGATCTTGCTGAGGTGATCAAGAGGCTACAAAATCTTGTACGCCTCTTATTTTATCAGTGAGTTATACCTTTTGCTTTTTTCTTAGGAATTGTAATTTTTGCCCTTCCTCCAGACAATACTGATCTACCAAATACTGCTGGATTAATCTGTGTACCAATGAATGTTGTCCAGTATATTTTCTGTAATATAGGCTGTTGTGAGGAATCTATTGCTGAGATGCGGAAAATGAGGCGAATGATATGTCAGAGTTGTAGAATCTTATATGCGCCCTAAATAAAATTGTCCATCGTAAATCGTTAGCAATTTCAGTGTTTCATTTGTTGCTGGTTGCGGGAAATAAACTTTCTCATCACGGTAGCAAGAAGTGAAAATGATGTAGGAAAATTGACATTTCACTGAAAACTACTATTTTTCTGAAAAACTTTGGGTTCCAAGCTTTAAAACGAGGGGTCATTTATTAAAAGCCGTTCAGCCGTTTTCCCGTAATTTCCATTACCAGTTCAAATTATATATATATATATAGTGGGCTTGTGCAGCAAATTCTGCAGACTAAGTTTATTAAAAATTTAAATAATACCAGACATTTTTGCATTTTGAGATTGTATAGTGCATGAAATTTTCGTCTCTAATTATATATAGGCCTACAACTAGTGGCTTGTGCAGCAAATCCTGCAAACTAAGTTCATTACGCGTTCAAATAAAAATTTTTAAGATTTATTTTCAATGAAGAATACCAGACATCCTGAAAGTTACTTGTTTCCATAATAATGAAACATACTCCCTCTGAATGGTTTTTATGCCAAATACTTTTTCTTACACCTTCAGTTTTTTAGTTTGGACGCGAAAACGCAAGTAACAATGTCAGGACGATCAGTCGGTTTTTCATGTGAGAGTAAAGCAATAGCTATTTCAGGTCATTGCGGATTGTAGGTGAAAGTTAAAAAAAATGTCAGGTTTGCTATGCTTTCGAACAATAGACATAGCATCTTGATATAGCTGCTGCATGTTTCGTAAACTACCTTGAATTGTAGAGGGTAAAATCATTTTATCCTGCTAAGAGATCTTGCTGAAATGATCGGGAGACTACAAAATCTTATAGGCCTCTTATTTTATCAGTCTTTCCTTAGGAACTCCAATTTTTGCGCTCTCTCGAGCCAATACTGAAGAGAACGACGCATATAAATATCTACACCACACCGCCATTAAATATATGAAAAAGACCCAACCCCACTTGATTAATAACTATAAAAATATTCTATTTTTAATAATGTAAGTTTTATAATTTTCAGTAACATATACTATATAGCCGCCACTCAGTAAATTATAGAATTCAAGATCTAATTTCATATATTCTTTACATCTACTTATATAACCCCAAAACGTTTCATTTTCATATCATCAATATAGCATTAATATATATATATATATATATATATATATATATATATATATATATATATATAAATTAATGAAAAATAGTCACATCATGACATTAATTTATAATAATATTTTATTTCTAATGGTAATAGTATCATCAAACCGCCTTAAGTTTTGTAATTTTTAATATCCAATACACAGCTGTACTTAGAAAATTACACACCGCAGAATCAGACCTGTAAATTATTTTTAGTAAGTCTTGAATTTTTAATAACCAATTTAATTTGAGCTCTAAATATGTCAGCATTCTTGCAGATCATGGCCTTCGTGTAATATTGTTTACTGTAGAGTGTGTTTTATTTTATTCTGAAATGCAATTAGTTAGTGGATTTTAGAAAATAGGAAAATTATGTTGAAAAATTAACTTTTCGCTGAAAACTCCTATTTTTCTGAAATACTTTGGGTCCCAAGATTCAAAATGAGGGGGCATCTATTAAAATCCGTTCAGCCGTTTTCCCGCAATTTCCATTACCAGTTCAAATTATATATATATATATATATATAGAAAAAGCACCCGGCGTTGCACGGGTTTTCCTTTCTGCTTCTATTTTTAATTAAACTGGTTATTACATTTTCCGAAATCTCGGAAACCTAACTATAGACAACCAAAACGAATTGTCTTTACTAAGCTAAGATGACTCTTTACTTAACGTCACTTAATTGAATTGATGAACTCCTTAGCGAAATGCCTGCCAGCGTTAACTCAATTTAAAACTGTTGTAAATCAGGCACAGAAAAAAAATATGTCATCCTGTGCCTGACGTTCAACGGTTTTTTTAATTTATATATTTATTTGTTTTTATTTACTTATCTATTTATTCTGGTGTAGTTAAGGCCATTAGGCCTTCTCTTCCACACCGCCAGAAATACAAATAAAACAATAGAAAAATCAAACTATGGACAAAGTAAAACCCAAAGAAAATATGATTCCTTTTCCTCTTTCTGATCAGTTTCAGCATCGAATCAATATGTACATATATAATTTAATTTATATTGGAAGATTTTTTTTACCCCTTGACTGCTGTACACCCATTTATATCATACTCAGTTTCTTTTTAATATGACTTGGAAAACTATAATTATCTCATAAATTCAGAACATATTATATTAATTATTATTTTATATACAGAATACAGATACAATATAAACTTGCAATAAGTCATTTTTTAACATAAAGACTAATATCCTGGGAGACATATAGCTTAACGGTATTTTAGAAATTAAGAGATTGTTATTTCCACAACGCATAACATACTACATTTGCAACGTGATTATACGGATAGAATTTCGCAGTAACATATTTTCGGAAGTGAACAAAAAATATTTTGAGAGACGTATATATTAGAATTAATACATTGTTATTTTCAGTCGCCTTACGTACATTCACATACTACATTAGCAACATGACAGAAATAGCATTGCATTGCTTTTTGATATGTGTAAAATCTTTTTTTTTTCCGCTCCTTTGTATAAGATATAGTCGAGGATGTGAAAAACACGCAGTTTTTAAGTCAATGTCTGCAACTTTGAGCAACTGTCCTTGAGCTTTATTTTAATATGGCCATTACAAATGCTAGTCGAACTGAAATTGCAGTGCTTAAAATCGAATGGGTATCATAGCAATACGTGAAGTAAAAACATCTTCTCCTTTCGTTTTTCCAGTTAATATTGCCACTTCTATTACGTTTCGCATGAGTTCTTCACACCAATTCTTGTTGGTGCATAATTTTGGTGGGTCAATATTTCGAAATAGTACTTCTGGTTATTCAATATTAAGTAAAATATCTGGTAGCAATTCTTGTAGTTTCAAAGAATTTTAGAATTCAGTTGGATAAAACACAGCTTGCTCACTATCTACAAGTGCATTGAGAAATTCATAATATGGTCCTGGACTGCGTAAAGATATTTATTGCATGAATTGTCTAGATTTTAGCCTTTATGTTGTATCAATAATGTTATTTAATTTTGTGTTAGGCCTATAATTTCCATGGCCTCGTGAAAGTCGATGCACAGTATAAAGAAGATACAGTAAGGTCAACTAGCCCATTTCGTGGGAACAAATTCTGACTGCGCATGTCACGAAACCGGGTGTATTGTCTGGAACCTCCGCCAGATGGTTCTCCATCTACGACAGCACTGGCATAATTTAATATTAACTGAAAAGATTTATTACTCATCTTTTAACAATTTGAAAGACATGAGGCAAAGGAATGGCAACATAATCATAATAATAATTACTTAATAAACATCATGAAAATATTTACTAATTGACGCTAATTTTAAAGTCACTGGTAGATGCTTATGCTGGTAACGTAATATTGAATCATTAGCTACATAGATCATGACATTCGTTTCGATGAAGTTACGTCAACAATGGATATAATAAAATTTTGTTGACTAGCTAATAACATTATATGGAAAGAAATGCAATGGATATGAAGAAACAGAATAAAACGGTAAGCACTTCGCTAATAGTATGTTTTACTTCAATCATAAACACTGCAATTTTATATGTATTTTGAAAAGAAAAAGTGAATTTTCATTAGACCTACATAATAAGACACAAATATCACTACAGAACAAAGGGATAATTACAACAGTTAATACAAAGTTTCATCTGAAAGTTTAGCATGTCTGAACAGCTGATCGCTAAAATCAGCTGTTAGCGCTGCCGATACTAGCGACATGGTTGGATTCATTGAGAACTACACCTCCCTAAGTTTGATTTTAGTACCAACAACATCAAAGGTGCCGACAAGAGTTGTCTCTACTGTATCTTCTGCACTCTTCATCCCCCTATTATTTATTCGCTCGATTTCATACTCTCTCTCTCTCGCTATCATAATATTAATACTCGATCACAACGCGATAACACGCTAGAAATTCCACTTCACGCATCGTCTCTGTATTCCTCATCCTTCACTGTTGCTACCTCTCGTCACTGGAACTCTCTGCCGCCTGAAGTCAAGGGCTGCCGAACATTGAATTCTTTCAAATCCAAGTTAGAAAATTATCTTATGACGAGTTGCCAAACTAACTTACTATTATGACAAGTGTTGTATTGCATGTTTCCACGTATTCACATTTTTTTATGTTCTAATGATATTCAACTTATTTTATATTTTTGTTTTCATATTTTCCGATAATGTTATATCTCTAATGTGATAAGTTGAGCTATATATAATCTTAATTTTCCTTATTGTGTGTACTTAGAAATATTGTATTCACTGTATACTTTGTACTGCACTATTTTATTACTACTATTAGTATTATTATTATATTATTATTATCATCATTATTACTATTCTTATTTATTATTATTATTATTTTTATTATTATTATTATTTTATTATTATTATTATTATGAATAATTGTCTTTTTTTGTATGCCTCATTTATTTTGACCTGCTTTCTTCATATTTTTGTTTTTTATTTTTTCTGTATGTTATATATTATTCTGATTTCTTTATTATTGTTGTTTATTTTTTATTATTATTATTATTATCTTATTCAGTTTTGTGTGTAAAATTGTAGTGTAATTTGTAAATTTGTAGTGTTTTTGTAACGCAGTCTTTACTCCTGGTTGAGTGTTAGAGAAGGCCGTATGGCCTTAACTCTGCCAGGTTAAATAAATCATTATTATTATTATTATTATTATTATTATTATTATTATTATTATTATTATTATTATACTGTGGTCGATGTTGAATACAACAGACAATAATAAAAAACAATTGACTATAGAAGATTGCAATTTAGTATTACACATGAATGTCTGATCGTACTTATTTTTATTTTTTAATTTTTTAATTAATTTAACGTCCATTTGCACAATTTTAATGTAGCCTATGTTCTTCTCCTGGTTATGAAGGTTAAATGTGCAAACTTTGGCACATATCGGTCAAAGCGTGTAGATTTATATAGAGAACATACATACATACCCACATTCACTTTTATTTATTAGACAGACAGATAGACAGACAGACAGACAGACAGATAGATACTTCGTTGCTAGGGAAACGTGGACAGCAGATGAGCGATAATTTCAGTACTGTATGTTTTGGTGCATACCGTAGTTCAAGAAAATAAACTATTTGAAATCCCTGATTATGCACGATTTTAACTGTTCCGAAAAGCGTATCGCGACATTGACAGCGTAAATGTCACCTTGAGACACTTATTCCTCGTATTAATACTTTCCCGGTAATTCTGACAGGTTTCCTGCTAATCTTCATCGTACATAGCCAGAAGACACAACTTGTCTTCACACGTCACATCCTGTTGCACTCATTTGCGAAGTTATATTACAATTGTTTTTCAGTGTCGTTCTTCAGCAAGTTGTAATCACACGGTAGCCAAAGCGACGTCAATCAGTAGGCATGATATCGCATTTAAATTACGGATTACAGTAGCTATCCGGTTTATCAGCCGTAACTGTGCGATCGGTATGGATTGCTGGACATACAAATCAAACAATTGGCTTCGGTTGCTGATCATACAATTTGTTGCATGTGCCAGGGAGGCTGGAGCCTGACATCTGCCAATTTGCGAGTGGAGGCACTGTATTTATATTCCTCATTGTGTCGTATATACTTATTCGTCGACAGAATTGGACATGATGAAACTGCGTGATCAAACGCTTCGGGGTGTTCTTGGGAAAGACGGCATCTGCCATTTTGAATATCTTTGCTCAAATTTATTCCCTATATTAGTTTGCGACGGTTAGGTCTATTCATTAAAAGAAATTACGGCGTTTCTGTTTAGGTTTCTTACGTGTTACATGCCCTGCCCATCTCAAACGTCTGGATTTAATATTCCTAATTATGTCAGGTGAAGAATACAATGCATACAGTTCTGCGTTGTGTAACTTTCTCCATTCTCCTGTAACTTCATCCCTCTTAACCCCAAATATTTTACTAAGTACCTTATTCTCGATGTAGATTTTGTTACTCTGAAAGTGAAAAATTAGAGAAGGTAAAACGATTATATATATTAAAAAAATACTCTAATCTAAATATGTTCCTCCCCCGTAACATGCCCCATTACAAAAGTAATATTACATGTTTTAGTTTTCTTTTAGCTGTATGTTCTATCTTAGCAGAGGTGGTTAAAGTTTATTCACTTTCGAAGTTGGAGGTGATTGATTTATTTAATGTTGGTAGTGTTTTTTTAATCCTTCTCTAATTTATTTTTAATCCTTCTCTAATTTATGGTACAAGTGTGATATTGAGTTTTTCTTTTATATTGAAATTATAATTCTGCAGACTTAAAAATATATATGATACATTTGCATTCTTTCAAAAATATCAAGGGAAGTTCAAACCCGGTAACTTTCCTTGCGTACGTCCCTGAGTAATGACGTCATTATCCTCGTCAGTCCTGTTGTAGAGTATACTAGGCCTATACATAATTTTCTTTTAATTTTTTGTAGTGTCTTGAATATTTTTGAAAATTTTGAAAAATTAAATTTGATATAAATGAAGAGTATCACTTTTGCAACACTTCTATACCAGAATTATAAATTAGAATTTAAAATTTGGGGGCACCTAGAGTCAAAATTGCCTCAAAATTTGATTTTCTGTGAAGACTTGATTTAGTATCTTTGGAAGCGCAGAATGATTATGTGACCGATTTTTTTGTCAATTTTTTTTAAATATAATTTCGAGACTGAAGAGGATAAATTGTAATCCATGAAGTGTTTATATTGGTACACTATATTGAATATATAAACAGAAACAATGGCTGCAGTTCGACAGTAGAAGAAGGAAAGTTGTCAAAAATGTGAAAATTAGTGGAAATTATTGCAAAGGGAATATACTGTAAACTGGCTAAATAAAAGATTTAATTATTATTTAGGAGTTAGTAGTGAATAGAAATATTTTTATGTAGGAGATAGTTTTTGTGAATGTTCAAAAAGGTTTAAAATATTTCCTTTTTACAGTATATTTTATAAACTTGTCTTATTTTGGACAAAAAAAGAGAGAAAATTTGTGACAAATTACGTAAATTTATACTGTATGCTCTTACCTCATGTTCGCAAAAGTATACTTGTAATATTTTTTTCTTCCTTATTCACAAAAAAGCTATTTAGTCAATCTAGTATAGAGCCTCCACTAGCCACTGAACGAATATTGCACACTTTTATCACTGCCAATGTGGCGCTAAACCAATTTGCAATACTTTTATCACAACCACGACACATTTCAAATCTTATTGTACCATATATAGTATAATTATTACTACATTAACACATTTAGCAGGCTATATCACGAAACATGTAAAACGTAATTATTATGAAAGTCGCCATTACTTCCTCTTCAAATTAGTAGTATTAGTACGATCCATTTCCACTAGATGGAAACCGACACGATTGGCAGAGTCGGCAATACATGAAAACGAAATTATATTAAATGTGAGGTATGTTACTACAGGTGTGTAGTATTATGTGACAGGTTAAGTTAGGTTTGATTACGTGTGTATTATGTGACAGATTAGGTTAGGTTTCATTAGGTATGTAGTATTATGAGAAAGGTTAGGTTTGGTTTGATTAGGTGTGTAGTATTATTACTATGTTGGCAACACTGAAACCCACTGTTACGTGCTGTCTCTTCTCACTTTATAGATCACTTGGATATGGAACAACAAGTTTTGATGGTGAAATCATTGCAATAAGTGAATGTCTCAGGAATCTTCTATGCCACATCAATAAATTTAGAAATGCAGTTATATTGTCAGACTCCAAAGCAGCTATTCTATCAATCGTCTCTAAACACACACCTTCATCTCAAACAGCAGAAATAACTAAATTGCTCTCTCAATTAATATCACTCAATAAAAGAATTGTATTCCAATGGATACCATCCCATTGTGGAATCCTGGGAAACGAGAATTCGGATGCTTTAGCAAAGAATGTCAACACTGCTACTTACAGACCTGTTACTAAATCTACGTATTACTCTGTGAAGAGATTGATTAAATCTACATACTTAGACTTCAACAAACAAAATTTGATAACACAATCCCAAGGGAAAAAATGGGACTCTCTGCATCAAAATCCACAGTTAATTCCCGATTTACCACGAAAATCGTCTGTAGCTGCATTTAGATTGGCAACAGGCCATGATTGTTTGGCTAAACACCTGCATAGAATTGGAATATATCAGTCCCCTAACTGCCCATTGTGCAACTCAAACCAAGAAATGGATTCGGAACACCTCAAAATCTGTGCTTCAATGGCTGACCATGATAATATATTTGAAAAATATTGGAGTGCAAGAGGTCAAATGACTTTATTGTCAAACGCCTGGCATTAGAAAACAACAACAACAACATTAAAGGGTTAAAGAAATATGGCAGTATTCTTCGTTCAAGCACGACGACTTTCGTATATAAGTAAGGTACATATTTAGGGTGGGCTTACAGCTCTCCCAGTGATCACATCAATTTCTACTAATGACTAGTATAAATACAAGGCATTTTCAAGGTATTTTTTATTTATTTATTAGTGGCTGGGGCAGAAGAAAGATTCACCAGCTATTTTTCTCTATTTTAAGAAAGTGTGGGTTAACCTGTTTTTCCAGGCATATATTCAATTGCAGAAATAGAGTATGTTGAGCATATTAAGAGATTTCAGTGTTATAGAATGATTATGCATTACTGAGAAAAAAACATCGCATTTCACCAATTTTTCACTACTCAAAACTGTACATCTCATCATAACGAATAGTGTCGGAGTTCAATCCTTTTATGGGTCATTAAATCTGTGGACCTTGCAGCTGAGTAAGAATTAAGCACATGTCAGATTACCTTCTTGTTTCGCGGGTCCTGCAGGCATCTCTTCCCGGTACTACCGACAGCACGGAATGCGTCTATCTGCCAGATCGATGTTGTGCAATCAACTCTTCTCCGCGGAAGTCGCAAAAAGCGGACATCTTCATGACTTCCATCAGAATGTTCACTCTAACATATGAATAAGAAAAACAAGGAATATATAACGGGTTATCCCGCGATTATCTGCCTTTGAGAAACGACCCCGTTAGCAGAATTCATGAAACCCGCTTTCGTACTTTCCATTTGCATCGTAGCATTCTGTTCTATTTCTCAGAATTTAATTCTTTTCTCAACAATTGAGTTTGTGATGGAATGAAATGTTGCCAGATGCAGTGAGTCCCAGAATTCCTGTTCTTATCCGCACTGTTGTCATTTTCTCTTTATAAATTGATCAGCCTCATTGTTGGTAAATAAATTTTACCGTAATTTAATTTATTGCGTATAACGTAGTGATGAGCGATAGTCGATAATACTATCTATAGTTATGACTTCAACTATCGAAACTATCGATAGCCAAGTTGTTTCCAATACTATTGATAGTTTTGACGACTAAAATGGGAAGATCATTCATATTATTATAGTCCCGTCGCTCTAATTTCCGGCAGCCAATCACGTTGCAGGTCGGCTACATTTAAAAGTGTGCGTCTTGTGATTCGCTGATGAAGTTGTTAAGCATTTCCTAAGGCTGGATAAATACTTAATATAATCGCCCGCCATTTTGGCTCTTTCGTTGGCGTTCGCAGAAAGCACACGAGGACGTTATTTGCCGCTCAATTATTTGCTGAATCACAGTGCGTTTGATTTATTATCATAGGAGCTACGACATGATAATATTTAACGGTGTGGCAAATAGATCCCTCGTCTGGTAGCTCAGCAACGAAAGAACAAAAATGGCGAACGATACTACCTACCTAGACTTTATAGAGCCTTG
Source organism: Periplaneta americana (assembly GCA_025594305.2). Lineage (NCBI taxonomy): Eukaryota > Metazoa > Arthropoda > Insecta > Blattodea > Blattidae > Periplaneta > Periplaneta americana. Next base: position 42,390,353 of record JAJSOF020000021.1, on the reverse strand, counting down.
ACTTCCTAAGACGTAAGCAAAGGGGAGGAGTCACGCCGGAAATAACACCGTCGCGACTATATAAGGATTCTTTTTCAGCGATTCAATCAGACATTATTATCGTTTGTAACGATTCATTCACGGTTTGTTCAGAACTCATCCCAGTTTAGGATACCAAGTATTTCTTTGAAACGTAAACGAACAACTCACACGAAAAGGCCAGAATATTAAGAAAATTATGCCTGCAGAAGAAACAAATTTTACGTTGATATAAATCATCAAAATAATCGTATAAATTTTCAACAGTGAGGAAGTAAAATGAATAATTTGGAAAGAAATTAAAAAGTAAATAGAATAACGTATTTTCTACCTAAAATCATGTCATGTATTTTTGCGATAATTATAATTTCTTGAGGAATGTTTTGTCCGTATATGGAATAAATTTAATTAATTTAAATTCTATCATAATTGTGTAATGTACTTTCGGTTGTAATTCATATTTCCAATTACATTTCCCGTAATACAAAAAAATAATAACAGATATAATTTCAACCATTTTAGTATACATTTTATGAGAATTATTAATTATAAGTAAGCTCACTGCTTATACAACGCCTACCTTATTATAAAAGTTATTTTCATCTTTAATAAAACACGAAAATTAACTGGAACTAAAACTGATACAAGAATTATCTTTAAATTCAATTATATGAACGCCGTAATTAAATGGAGGAGTTTCTTTTCCCTTTGGCGTTGTTTATTGGCGGGAAGCGTTGCCAGGTAGAGCCTCCACTATTAATCCATGCAGCCAGTCTCCAGCGTAGCATGCTGGCTTAGTCTCTTTTCTCTTCAGTGCTACAAGAAATGTAATGGATTAAATTTACTCTTTTTATTCATTTGTATGAATTAAATTAAGTCAATGTAATATTGTTAATAATATTTCTTCTCTTGTGATACATGAATTTGTTAGAAGTTTAACTTTAAAAGACGACGATTATGTGGATTTGTTCAATTTTTGGAACTAATTTTCTTAGATAATAAATACCACAACAAATTTTCATGTTTTGGGTAAATTCAGTCGCGTGAATGAATTTATTGAAAGGAAATGAATCCTCGTGTGATAGTATGTAATGAGACTATTTCGCGAATAGAGTAATGCATGAAAATAATAAAAAATCTGTGCTGTATGAGGGATGCACCGGCACGTAGAATATTTCACCCAGTTTTGAGAATGAAGTTACAGTTGTGTTGGTTTGAATGTTTTATTTTCGTTTTGGTTTAATATTGGAGAGTATGGGCCTATGATAAGAAAAGAAATTAACGAAGGCATGCAAATATTTTCTCTTCATATAAAGCGACATTCCGAAATTGGACCCAGCTCACAACAAATTTTTCACTATGGTTCACTAAAAGCATATCATACATCTCTATCATTACTTTAATATTGCAGAACGTGGGATTATTAATCAAATGAGTGGTGGCACAGGTCTGTAGCTGCTCTCGATGCCAAGATATTACTGAGAGAGGTCGCTCGGCACATCTAATGTTATACGTAATTCATGTGCCATCATGCCCGTAGCAAAGGGAGGTGGCGTCATTGGGCGTGATGACATAAGTTACATTGGTTCATGGCCTAACTACTAATAACATTAGCATTCGGCTGTGACTCATAGTATTGTTACAGTAAGGATTTGAAATTTTCATATTTTGTTCCAATACGGATTCCGGAATGGGTGCCCTTACTTAGTGCGACAAAATAAAAATTTTACTTCAATAAGGAAAAGATAGGCTTAGTTTTTACTTACATCGTGACATATTTAAATTGTAATTGTAAACAAATAATAAAATGAAGTGGGAACGTTTTAATTAGAACTGTGAGATATATTTGAAAGTAGTTTTTGCTAAATTATTTTCTATTTTATGCTGGTGTCTCATTTTTGACTACCTAGTTGTGAACCCTAACACAAAGATAAACCAGATATCAACTTCATACATGTTGTTGGTGTATTATAGCTGCCAGCGTCTGGTGAAAAGTGACGTAGCCAGTTACAATTTCGCCGCTGGATGTCTTGATTGTTATCTCTCATGTTTGTCTGGTTTTTTGCTTAAAATCGCGCCATATTTTATTATTGCCTGTATCTTTATGTAATTAACACACTGTAATTGCCAATTGAGTTACAAAATACAGGTGTTTATTTTGATTTTATTGGAAAGTGAATACAAACACATTGCTCAAGAAGACATGTAACATAAATGACTAGTTCTTTCTCACAAACATGGCTAGACGCATAACACAGAGCTGTATTAGCAACAGACTAGCTTTTTGATGACAGTAAGTCTAGCCGTAGCTCAGTTAAGTAACAGATTCTCACCAAAGCGCAAGTAGTTACGTTTTCGGGCAGATCATGTAAGATTTGTGATTGGTAATATTTGTAATTTACAATGAGGCTATTCGTATTTTGGTTTACTATACAGTTAGGCCTATCCATCTTTATTATAATACGACAATCTAGTATATACAGTCACGAAGCTCAATATGTAATAAATATGCATCCATAGATAGTTGCTAACCACTAGGATCGCTACTGTCGCCTAATTACAGACAATGCGAAATAGTACCAGCACAGTCTATTGCTCCTAGCAACCTCATCAACTGAAGCTTCGTGACTATATATATACTAGACTGTTATAATACCTCTGTATCATCAACGCCATCTCATTGCCTTTGAATAGCTACGTAGGTAGTTTAAATGGAATGTTGAATGATAGATGTGAACGCTATTTCTGAACAGTGTCTGTAATGGCATTTATTTGTGAATTAAAATTGTAATTTTCACATCATAATCTCTTATGTCCTCTGCAGCAAATTAAATAGTAATATGCGTTACAAGAGGGTATGTTGAAGTTTTCATGTTCGAGGTAAAGTTTGAAAAAGCGAAATGTATTTGAGCTTTTTTAATTTCCGAGAATTGAAAGAAAACATACCGCTCGTGTATCGTACATTATTTTGTGCGAAGATCGTTTATTACATACCTGAAAGAGGAATTTCTAATTAGTTGCAATGAAATCTCCATCTTGGTTTCTGTTCAGTGACGGCAAATTTGCAAAACATAAATATCTATCTTCAACATTGTTGCTTTAAAATGTTTTCTGTGTTTACTATACTCCAGCAGGCCGTGATATACGTCTGTCTTTTTTTTCCCCGCCAGTCTATAAATGCGAACTTAAAACAAACGGTAAGGTTATGTAATGAGTCTGAAATCTTGTGATTTTTTCACGGCTTCCTTAATGTTACTTGCATCACGAATGCAATAACTTTAGTGGAGTTGTTGAGTTTACTTAATTTTTGCAAATATTTAAAAACAATAATTAACAGTGCAATTTAGGTGAAATTGCAGTGGTAAGTTTCCAATTTATAATTATTACTATATTGAACGTCTCTAAAAATATGTTAAAAGCCTAAAGCAGTAAAATCAATATGTCTCTTAAGCGGTAAGAAGAGGGAAATTGTTATGTGTGTTAGGTTGTGAATACTAAATGTGGAATTTTAGACTTTCCACGGATTGGTTTTGTGCGAAAATCAAGCAATACGATCGATCTCGCACAAAATACATTATCACCTCATCGCATGAAGCATTTCCTCATCATTGTGGTACAAGGCATAATTACCACCTTGTGACCCCTAGGGTTAGATTAGGCAAGTCTAAACAATGGTTTACATCAATTGCATTGTCTATGTTTAATAAACTTGCTTATAGTGCACATATTGCTAATTTTAATAGATTTAGGTGTGTTATTCGTGATTGGCTAATAAAAACCCCTTTTTATGATAAGTTATAAATTATTTTATGGAAACTAGTGTTGATATAGCCTAGTATTTTAGTTTGTTATTCTTTTGGCTTTGTCTATGTATCTGTGATATCACGATTGTTTTTTTTTATCAATAATTCGATAAATGAAATCAATATAATCACTTAGGGGACACGAGGACTGAGTTTTTATAAAAATGGTCAAGAAACAATTTCTTTTTTTTTTTTTTTTTTTTGTACGAAAATATTCCTCAGTCACTTAGAAAGTTGACAATAAGAGGATTTTGCCTCTACGCCTTCTTTAAAGTCCAGGAACGATTTTTATATAGCCTGTTCCATATATCAGTATTGTATCTATTTTGAACAATTTGTCTTTTTCTCGAAACTACGTTTTTGGTGTTCAAAATGCCCCATGCGCATGCAGTTTTAACTAAATTGAATAAAAATATTCGTACGTGTCTATAAACATATTGTGTGAGATCTAACGTTGAGTAATCTTAAGCATCTTGAAAATTAGGAGCTAAAATTATTGTGTAAATAAATAAATGAATGAATAAATAAATAAATAAATAAATAAATAAATAAATAAATAAATAAATAAATAAATAAATAAATACATAAACGAGTAAACAAACAAATGAGTAAATGAATGAATAAAATAAATGAGTAAATATATAAATAAAATGAATAAATGAATGAATAAATGAATAAATGAGTAAACACATAAACAAATGAGTAAATAAATGAAATTAATGAGTAAATAAATAAATAAAATGCTTGACTAAATAAATGAATAAATAAATAAATGAGTAAAATAAATAAACAAATGAGTAAATAAATAAATAAAATGAAGAATGAGTAAATAAATAAATAAAATGAATAAATGAATGAATAAATGAATAAATAAATAAAATAAATAAATAAATGAGTAAATGAGTAAACAAATAAATAGATAAACAAATGAAATAAATAAATAAATAAATGAAATTAATGAGTAAATAAATAAATAAAATGAATGAGTAAATAAATAAATAAAATGAATAAATGAATGAATAAATGAATAAATGAGTAAACACATAAACAAATGAGTAAATAAATGAAATTAATGAGTAAATAAATAAATAAAATGAACAAATGAGTAAAAATAAATAAATGAAAAATGAATAAATGAATGAATAAATGAGTAAACACATAAACAAATGAGTAAATAAATGAAATTAATGAGTAAATAAATAAATAAAATGAATGAGTAAATAAATAAATAAAATGAATAAATGAATGAATAAATGAATAAATGAGTAAACACATAAACACATGAGTAAATAAATGAAATTAATGAGTAAATAAATAAATAAAATGAATGAGTAAATAAATGAATAAATAAATAAATGAATAAAATAAATAAACAAATGAGTAAATAAATAAATAAAATGAATGAGTAAATAAATAAATAAAATGAATAAATGAATGAATAAATGAATAAATGAGTAAACACATAAACAAATTAGTAAATAAATGAAATTAAATGAATAAATAAATAAATAAATAAATAAAATGAATGAGTAAATAAATGAATAAATAAATAAATGAGTAAAATAAATAAACAAATGAGTAAATAAATAAATAAAATGAATGAGTAAATAAATAAATAAAATGAATAAATGAATGAATAAATAAATAAATGAGTAAACACATAAAGAAATGAGTAAATAAAATGAAATGAATGAGTAAATAAATAAATAAAATGAATAAATAAATAAATAAATAAAATAAATAAATGAGTAAATAAATAAATAAATAAATAAATAAATAAAATAAATAAATGAATAAATAAATAAATGAGTAAAATAAATAACGAGTAAATAAATAAATAAAATGTAAATAAATAAATAGAATGAATGAGTAAATATATAAATAAAATGAATGAATAAATAAATGAGTAAATAAATAAATAAATGAGTAAATAAATAAATAAATGAGTAAACAAATAAATAAACAAATGAGTAAATAAATAAATAAAATGAACGAGTAAATGTATAAAATGATTGAATCAATAAATGAATAAATAAATTAATGAATAAATAAATAAGTAAATAAACAAGCAAATAAATAAACGAAGGAACAAACGAGCGAGCGAGCGAGCGAGCGATCAAGCAAGCAAGCAAGCGAGCAAGCAAACAAAGAAACAAAGAAACATCGCTTTTGCAGCTGAGACCTTTGGTCCGTGGTGTAGGAACGCTAAAGATCTACTGACCCAAATTAGTACACGCCTACTGTCCTGTACCGGCGATCCTAGATGTATGAATTTCCTTCGTCAACGCATTGGAATCGCAGTTCAGCAAGGGAATGCTACCTCCATCCTGGGATCGTTTCCTAACTCTGTTTTGATGGATGAGATATTTCTCATATAGGTGATTCCTTCCTCTTATACAGTATTGAACCAGACTTCTCAAAACTGACAACTGCAAGGCAGTATAAACCATCCCATTAATAATAATCTTATAGTAAGTCTACAAAACTAATTTCATTTTTTTTTCTGAGAAATACGTGATAGAACGTAAAACATGTTTGTATATAAGTTTTCATATTACATTGAAGAGCTAAAACTAAGATTTAAAATACTGTAGCTTCAAATTTATTAAGGATGTTTAAATCACATTATGTAAATAGCAAATGAGTAGAACGTGTTTATGGGCCTAAAGAGAGGTTGCAAACCACTGATTGAAGTTATATTTGATATGCATTTGTTCTTTGTTTCGTATAATTATCAATAAAATATTCGTTGAAGCAATTTAATTTGTGTACTTTTTTTAAAACAAAAAGACAATCATTTTTAAAAATAGGTCTGGCATTGTTAATCGGTTGAAACATTTGGAGGGAAACAATTGACAATCGGAGCAAACAGTTGAAAGTCAGCGTTAAAAGTACTTTATGCTCGACCATGCCTAAATGTAGTAATTATACACCTGGTAGCAGTCCTTTAATGCATGTCATTAAAGTACACCTATTCATTAAAGTTCAGGTTTTCGATTATTCTCGGATATGCAATCGAAAGAGAAGGAGGGAAACGTCACGGAGGCTTGAAATCCAATACTGTCGTAGAAGGTTATGTTCTGTTACAATAATAATTAGCGTTAATTGTAAATAATATTCAAATAAATTCAATTTCTCATCTCGTTTTTCAATGTCGAATTCAATTTCAAGGTTATATCAAGACATGTTTATCTTACTCTCTAGATTATATATCAAGGTCGTCGACATTCGTTTTCCGGAAAAAATCAATACTTTCTCGTCTGCGCACATCTCACAATTCATGAGGTAGGCTATTGCACTCACTCATATAACAGTAACATTAATACTTACGAATAATTTCAAGTTAGAAATATGGTCGAGCATAAAAAGTCGTATGAAACTTGCCTATAGGCCTAATGGTAATTAAGACGCTCGTATAAAAATTATGAAACTCGCTTGCGCTCGTTTCATAAACATCCTCGCGTCTTAATTACTACCATTATAGGCTCGTTGCATAATGTACTATTTCGCACGCTACCATTTAATAATCAAGCTGTTTAAAACGCTTTTTAAAAGTTTAAGCAATAATTGATTATGATTAATTTTATTCTTTAGGTATTAAAAAATAAAAATAATAAATGTCTCAATTATCCTCCATTAGAGTAATTGCTTCATGTCTAAATACTGTAATTCCTGTAGTTTAAAATACACTTTATGTAAAGCAGTTCAATTGTAGTTCACCTTGTGTGAATAGTCTTTCTGTGTAGTTTGAAAGAAACGTTAAATAAAGAATTACAATTACAGATGGCGATAAAAAGTGCCCTCTACACGGAGTATCTTGATCTTGCGAAAGTAAAGCTAAGGAAATGCACGGTTTTTCAGCACGCTGTGAAATGAAATTATTTGCCATCACGAATGACGTGGGAAGAGACAGAAAACTGAAACTTAAAAACTTCAACAAGAGAGAAAAATTACACTTCCAAATTGTCACAAATTTTAAAGGACCCTTCTTGCGTTTCTCTGAGCACTTTATCTTCTTCCCTCGTCCGTCCGAGGCTTCTAACGAGTGTGGCAATAAAAATGTTAGAAGAGAGACAAGATTAACGCATTTCATACGCATGATTTAATTGGCGCTACGTGAAACAGTATGAAAAATAGTGGAGTTTCTTTTTTTCTGTAGGATAAACAAGTCTTTGAGTCAAAACTGCTTATTGTGGGAGGCAGTCGTAACACGGCTGAACACATAAACACGATCTGTAGACTTTTTAAGGAGATAAAAAGTATAAAAGTTTTGAACTTTACGAAAAGATTCTCACATGCGAGTATCTCATATTTCTTGTTGGAAGACGTCCAGGTACTTAGTAGGTAGCGTGGGGAAGATATACTGGGCTATATGATAGCTCTTACCCAATTGAATTAAACGCTATATCAGGAAATTATAGATGTTACTTGGCAGGTGTCCGGTTCAAAGACCTCCCCGCGTCTCCCCCACAGTGAACTGAAAGAATAGCCACGACTTGGAAGAGGCAAGTAATCGTAGTTGGTAATCTAGAACTCATTGCAACGGACGAACTGCTGCATACCAGTCTGCCATTAACAAGTAAATTTAAAACAGCGCTTCAGCGTTTGTATGCACAGCCTTCTAAATTAAAAATGTGTGCAAGTGGAGAAACAAGAACTACGTGACACTGCAAACAAAACGAAATCCAAATAAAACTCAACGGGTTCAATCCCACGCCACTTCGTGATGAAATTCTGGTGGATAAAATAATCTTCGTAAAGTCCTTTTCTCGGGGTACTTCCGGTTCCCTCTATAATTCCACCATTCTGTCCACTTTTCGTCCATTTCATCTGTCATCTGTAATATAGAGTAAATAAAACACCTGAAACTACATTTATTATTATTATTATTATTATTATTATTATTATTATTATTATTATTATTATTATTATTTTATTATTATTCAATAATATTGTCCACGCCTGTGGAGTAACGGTCAGCGCGTCTGGCCGCGAAACCAGGTGGCCCGATTTCGAATCCCGGTCGGGGCAAGTTACCTGGTTGAGGTTTTTTCCGGGGTTTTCCCTCAACCCAATACGTGCAAATGCTGGGTAACTTTCGGTGCTGGACCCCGGACTCATTTCACCAGCATTTTCACCTTCATATCATTCAGACGTTAAATAAACTAGATGTTGATACAGCGTCGTAAAGTAACCCAATAAAATACAAAAAAAAATTCAATAATATTATTCAATATTACTTACTTAGTTACTTCTCGCTTTTAAGGAACCCGGAGTTTCATTGCCGCCCTCATATGATCCCGCCATCGGCCCCTATCCTGTGCAAGATTAATCCAGTCTCTACCGTCATATCCCATCTTCATCAAATCCATTTTAATATTATTCTCCCATCTACGTCTCGGCCTCCTCAAAGATCTTTTTTCGCTCCGGCCTCCCAACTAGGCCTAACACTCTATATGCATTTCTGGATTCGCCCATACGTGCTACATGCCCTACCCATCTCAAACGTCTGGATTTTTGTTCCTAATTATGTCAGGTGAAGAATACAATGCGTGCAGTTTTGTGTTGTGTAACTTTCTCCATTATCCTGTAACTTCATCCCTCTTAGCCCAAAATATTTTCCTAAGCACCTTATTCTCAAACACCCTTAACCTATGTTCCTCTCTCAGAGTGAGAGTCCAAGTTTCACAACCATACAGAACAACCGGTAATATAACTGTTTTATAAATTCTAACTTTCAGATTTTTTGACAGCAGACTAGATGATAAAAGCTTCCCAACCGAATAATAACAGGCATGTCCCATATTTATTCTGCGTTTAATTTCCTCCCGAGTGGCATTTATATTTGTTACTGTTGCTCCAAGATATTTGAATTTTTCCACCCCTTCGAAGGATAAATCTCCAATTTTTATATTTCCATTTCGTACAATATTCTGGTCACGAGACATAATCATATACTTTGTCTTTTCGGATTATTATTATTATTATTATTATTATTGTTATTATTATTGTTATTGATATTACTTATGGCTTTTAAGGAACCCGGAAGTTCATTGCCTCCCTCATATAAGCCCTCCATCGGTCCCTATCCTGAGCAAGATTAATCCAGTCTCTATCATCATATCCCAAGTCCCTCAAATCCATTTTAATATTATCTTCCCACCTGCGTCTCGGCCTCTATAAAAGTCTTTTTCTCTCTGGTCTCCCAGCTAACACTCTATATGCATTTCTGGATTCGCCCATAGGTGCTACATGCCCTACCCATCTCAAACGTCTGGATTTTTGTTCCTAATTATGTCAGGTAAAGAATACAATGCATGCAGTTTTGTGTTGTGTAACTTTCTCCATTATCCTGTAACTTCATCCCTCTAAGTCCCAAATATTTTCCTAAGAACCTTATTATCAAACATTCTTAACCTCTGTTCCTGTCTCAAAGTGAGAGTCCAAGTTTCACAACCATAAAGAACAACCGGTAATATAACTGTTTTATAAATTCTAAATGTCAGATTTTTTGACAGCAGACTGGATGATAAAAGCTTCTCAACCGAATAATAACAGGCATTTCCCATATTTATTCTGCGTTTAATTTCCTCCCGAGTGTCATTTATATTTGTTACAGTTGCTCCATGATATTTGAATTTTTCCACCTGTTCGAAGGATAAATTTCCAATTTTTATATTTACATTTCGTACAATATGTTTGCCACGAGACATAATCATATACTTTGTCTTTTCGGGATTTACTTCCAAACCTATCGCTTTACTTCTCTCAAGTGAAATTCCCGTATTTTCCCTAATAGTTTCTGGATTTTTCCTTAACATATTCACGTCATCCGCATAGACAAAAAGCTGATGTAACCCGTTCAATTCCAAACATTGATATTATTATTATTATTATTATTATTATTATTATTATTATTATTATCGTTATTATTATTATTGTTATTATTATTATTATTATTATTATTATTATTATTATTATTATTATTATTATTATTATTATTATTATTATTATATTTTCATAAGTAGCAAATATGCCACTATAAACATGGCCCACAATAATACAACAAAATACAATAAAATACAAGAGGTGACGTATGTGAAAATTTGGTAGCGTACAATTATTTTTTTTTTTACCTCAAATTGTTTTCAAGATGATCTAACAAAATTTTGGATACGCACAAATATAATATGTTTATGGAGTGTATCCTATAATTTTGAATGACATTGATTAGTAATTTACATAATTATGAAAATTTGCTTTTCTGGGGAACCTTTAAAGTCCTTAGTAACAATTTCACAAAACCCACTACTGCTATGCACTTGAATTTTTTACGTTGATTATTAGGAAGTTATTAAAGAATCCTGTGGAACAGAATGTCTCTAGATATCTTAAATTTTAAGGTTATGTATTTTGTTAAATTGACGGTAAAAACAAATTAACTTTTTTCAAGCTTGTAAGACTGGATATTTCCCCTCTGAACAAACTTAAAAAAAACTGTTTCACAGGAATTTCCAATGTAGTGTTTAAAACAACCCTGCCAAATTTCATGTAAATAGATCCTACGGTTCAGGAGAAAATGTTCCTAATATACCGTACCCTACTAAAATGTAAGCTACGGGAAACGAAGAAAAAAAATATTGCTAAATAAACATATGAAAATTTGACCAAAGAAAAAAAAAGTGTTTATTCCTTTATTTATAGTAGGAACAGGAAGTACGTTGGTATCCATGTTGCCACAGCCATCTTGCATCATGCAGCAAAACGTTCTGAATTTTTTCCGGTCCAATTTGAAATATATATATTTATATATAATTTCCTGCAATTTTTCACGCCAGAACGAGGGCAGGCCTTGTGCATGATAAAACCAAAATAATTTTAGACATATTTTGTAGATTGAATATAGACGTGGAAACTTAAGGAATAGTATATTACTAACAATTATCAAACTAAATTATGAGTTTAGTTTTAAAAAATAGATTTTTGACCCAAAATCGCATAAATGCACCCTTAAAATAACAAAATACATAGTCGACAAGCCATTTGGTAGGGAAAGAGCAACTGTTAACTTCAAATGAACCGTTGTTATTGAAGCCATTTTATGTCTTGCTTTTTTAAAAGTTAAAAAAAGCTAACATTAATAGACTCTTGCGGTAATTTGTTAAATAAAACAATGGCAATCGAGTTTTAGCAATTTTTAGATTTTGTCAAGGTTAGGTTATTTTACGACGCTTTATCAACATCTTCGGTTATTTAGCGTCTGAATGAGATGAAGGTGATAATGTCGGTGAAATGAATCCGGGGTCCAGCACCGAAAGTTACCCAGCATTTGCTCAATTGGGTTGAGGGGAAAACCCGGAAAAAACCTCAACCAGGTAACTTGCCCCGACCGGGAATCGAACCCGGGCCACCTGGTTTCGCGGCCAGACGCGCTGACCGTTACCCCACAGGTGTGGACGATTTTGTCAATCTGGCATTGGGTTCCACATGATAATAGTTATGTCTTGTGGGATAAGTATGAACAATTAATACAGACGTATAGTTGAGTGTTTTTTAATATTCAGTAAATATCTAAAAATATGAACATTAACAACAGTCAAAGTGCCGGAATATTTTTATGTTGCTTGTCAAATACTGTGTAAATTAAATGAAAAATCACTGGTCAACAATGATTTTGTTAAATAAATAATTTCGGGTGTTTCTTATGTATTGCCATCTGCTGATTCCAAAAATGAAGTCAGAAATTTTCCATCACCCACCTTTTTTTTTTTTTTTTTTTTGTAATTTTGAAAATAAATTTGTTCCTGTTTATTATCATTTGTGGTATATAACATGCTGACTAGAAGGCGTATTTTACATTTATATTTCATTATATTGTATCAACAATTGACTTGTAACGTTTGATATTGTTGCCTGTGAATTCACGAATAACGATAATGACATTTTCCCCACAAAACTGTGATTGTAAGGTAAATTTCCCAGATGAATAGAAGCTTTCTTTAAAGAAAGGAGCTAATCCTGTGCTCTCTTCCGTTGTCAATTGAATTGTGATAGAACTATATAATATCGTACCTAGTAGTGCATTGTAAGGAGTGGTGTATAAGTGAACAATGTATAAGAAACATGTAGTTGGTATGAAGAAAAATTACGACAATATGAAGCTTTTACTATCCACTATCAAGTGTGACAATTTTTTTTGTCAGATATGTGGGGATTTTAAAGTAGCCTAATAGCTATCTCACTTGGGTTACAGCTTGGCTATACTAAATTTTGCTGCTTCTTGTGCAAGTTGGATAGCAGAGATGAAAGTAATCATTATATAAAAAAATAACTGGTCAAAGAGAGAGTCGCTTTAATTCCGGACAAGGTAATGTTCTCCACCAACCACTGGTAAGTTCTGAAAAAATCTTATAGCCTTCACTGCATATCAAACAAGGTTTGATTAAGAATTTTGTGAAAGCAATGGATTGTGATGGTAGTGCATTTCTCTTTCTGAAAAATAAGTTCCCAAGAATCAGTGAAGCTAAACTAAAATAAGGAATATTTGTTGACCTCAAATAAGGGAACTGATGAAATCTACGCAATTTGAAAACCAGTTAAATAAGCAAGAAGCAGCTGCATGGTTGTATTTAAAAAAATGTCACGAACTTTTTACGAAACTTCAGGTCTGAGAACTACAGAGAACTTGTCAGCGAGATGATTGAGAACTACAAAATCATGGGATGTAATATGTCTTAAAAATACACTTTCTTCATCCCATCTCGATTTCTTTCCTGAAAACCTAGGGCTGTGAGCAACGAACACGGGAAGTGTTCCACCAGGACGTCGTGGAAATTGAAAGGCACTACCAGGGTAAATTATATCCGGCAGACTATTGTTGGATACTGAAGAGGTATGTTTCTTAAGCAAAGTACAGCCGAAAATATGCTTCACATAGATTTTAGGTCAATAAATGTAATTTCAGCTAAGATATCGTAATATTATAATGTATAGATACGAAAAATATTTTTCATGTGATTACTCTAAAACCCTGGGTGTTGGAAAATTTCTGTGAAAAGATTTGCAATCAGCACAAAAATGTCACTTAGAATCATCCATTGTTTCCCTTTTACCAGACAAAAGTTTAAATTTTGTTAACCAGTATAGGCTTATATTCCGACCACGTCATGATCAAATCAATATTCATTAATAATCTGTAAATAAAGACATACTGTTGTTTTTGTTGCTTGTTACTGAATACAGTGCACAGTAGTTAATTTCAATGTCAAGCAGAAAAATTCATTATTGCCTTGTCTTAAAGTAAAGTACGATAATGAAATAATTGAAGCACGTAAACCGGAAACAATGCATATAAACCGGATTAGAAAAGCCTAATTGGGTGGATAGTTTCGTAAACATTCCTCCTTCAACTCTCGACATTTTCACCCACATTTCATGGCATTTTTACTGCTCGGGTAGGAGCTCGTTACTTGAATTCTAGTGAAGCAATTTTCTTTAACGTTATGGGTTCATTTACCAAAGGCATGCAGCAAGTAAACGCTGTAAACGGTATTAAATAGCACTTAAGGTTCCGCGAAGTATGTGACGACATTTACATAAATCTACTCAATGAGCGAACGTCGAGTTGTAACAAGATTCTAGTGATCTCGGGCAGTCTTGCTTGCAATGATAAAGTTTAAAAAAACTCTCCAAACTGTATCTTTATGCTAAAATTATTTCATTCCAGGTACTATTGCCTCGCGTCGGGTGTGTCCTGAAGTGTAACAGGAGGAAATCGTCGAATTAAATAAACATGGACTCGTCTTAATTCATGCTCTTAGTAGAAAGAGACCAAAAATGTGTTCAGAGAGTGGAAACGAGCGAAATTAAATGAAAGATACGTGGTTTCGTTATAAAAAGACAACGGAAGAATAGCTCAATTATTTTGAACTGAAAAGAGAGAGTCTGATAAAAATGTTCTTTTTTTTTTTTTTTCATTAGGGCCTACTACACATCTACAAAATGTGTCTCAGTGAAACGTACAGCAGAGTCCGCATAGGTCAGTTTCTGTCGGATGCTTTTCCAATTCACTGTGGGTTAAAGCAAGGAGATGCACTTTTACTTTTTAACTTTGCTCTGGAATATGCCATTAGGAAAGTCCAGGATAACAGAGAGGGTTTGGAATTGAACGGGTTACATCAGCTTCTTGTCTATGCGGATGACGTGAATATGTTAGGAGAAAATCCACAAACGATTAGGGAAAACACGGGAATTTTACTTAGAGACAGTAAAGCGATAGGTTTGGAAGTAAATCTCGACAAGATTAAGTATATTATTATTCTCGTGACGAGAATATTGTACGAAATGGAAATATAAAAATTGGAGATTTATCCTTCGAAGAAGTGGAAAAATTCAAATATCTGAGAGCAATAGTAACAAATATAAATGACACTCGGGACGAAATTAAACGCAGAATAAATATGGGAAATGTGTGTTATTATTCGGTTGAGAAGCTTTTGTCATCGAGTCTGCTGTCAAAAAATCTGAAAGTTAGAATTTATAAAACAGTTATATTACCGGTTGTTCTTTATGGTTGAGAAACTTGGACTCTCACTTTGAGAGAGGAACATAGGTTGAGGATGTTTGAGAATAAGGTGCTTAGGAAAATATTTGGGGCCAAGAGAGATGAAGTTACAGGAGAATGGAGAAAGTTACACAACGCAGAAGTGCACGCATTGTATTCTTCACCTGACATAATTAGGAACATTAAATCCAGACGTTTGAGATGGGCAGGGCATGTAGCACGTATGGGCGAATCCAGAAATGCATATAGAGTGTTAGTTGGGAGACCGAAGGGAAAAAGACCTTTTGGGAGGCCGAGAACTAGATGGGAAGATAATATTAAAATGGATTTGAGGGAGGTGGGATATGATGATAGAGAGTGGATTAATCTTGCACAGGATAGTGACCACTGGCGGGCTTATGTGAGGGCGGCAATGAACCTTCGGGTTCCTTAAAAGCCATTTGTAAGCAAGTAAGTATGTAAGAATGAACTTGGAGCCTGTACTTGAATTCAAGTATTAAAGTCGATACAATTATAAATAGTTACTCAACACTTAAAAATGCTGAAGGTATCAGTTTGTTAATAGATGTACGCTGAATTCGTTTTCGTCATCAATATTACCGACTGGTTCAGTAATTTATATGCGATAATGTTTTGTAAGGCGGTAGTAAAACAAAATCAATTTTAAAGAGTTTGGTACAACTAGTGTAGTTGCTAAACTATTCACATCGCTTTTATGTCTCTTTAATAGTTTTATTCCTTTTGATTTACATTTCAGTGTTGGCACAACATTTACTTCATAGTTTATTCTCTCAGCTTGTTTCTAGATAATTTTTATGAGCACTGAACATAAATGTAATGAAATTTCATGTTATAAAATGAGAAACAAAAGAAAGAATATTACGTTTCCGTGGAACGCAACAACAATAATGCAAAATATGTGAAGAATTCCACGCTGCCATATCACAACAAGGACGATAATGCCGATTTGCCTGTGGGCCAGAGAGTGATAGTCACAGTTCGGCAGTAAATTAACAAGGAGATTTCTTGTTCAAAGCCAGATTACGACTAAACTTTGCCCTGCTCGCTTCCACACTTTTCATCATATGAAGCAACTCGGGAAGAGAAGTCAGCTTGAAGTTTTATTCTTGAGATAAAAATACAAAATAAATATTGCAATTCCGAGTTCTTTTGATGAGGAATCTCTAGCTATACATTCAAGTTCATATATGATCACAGATATGCATTTATTCTGCGCGGAATGCGTGTTTCGGACAGCGAGAGATTAAAAGAAACTAAAGGAGGCCATGACTCAAGTAGGCTTTGCGTTACGAATTGTGGTGCGCGTTTTCTTGCAGTTGTCATGAAAGCTGGTTGTTAGGTGCTTGAAATTGTTGTTCGTATCTTCTGCTTGCCTAACGATGTAAAAATTTAATTTATGATTTGGAACTGTTTTTAAGACAAAGTAGAATTTGTACCCCTTTACATAAATATGTCCACCGCTGTGGAGTAACGGTTAGTCTGCCTGTCCGTGAAACGAGCGGGCCCGGGTTCAAATCGTGATCAGTACATGTTACCTGGTTGAGTTTTTTCCGGGAGTTTCCCTCAACCTATTAAGAGCAAATGTTGGGTAACTTTCGGCGTTGGACCCTGGACTCACTTCGCTGGCGTTATCACTTTCATCTCACTCTGACTCTAGATAACCATAGCAGTTGATAAAACGTCGTAACATAACCATTTAAAAACATAAATATGGTGAAGATGGTTATTGCTAACAAATTTTATGCATTCAGTGAAATTGTAGGCCTATCGTTTTAATTGGTTGAAATTAATTACATAAACTGACCATTTTATAATTAAAATGTTATAATATCATAGGCCTAGTTAATTATACTTTATGAGATTGTAAGAAATTTCTTTCGTGTGCAGTGCATAAAACGAAAATTTATTTCACGTATGTGCAAGGTAAAAGGTTGTTTTGCTATAAGAATGGATTTCTTGCAATATATGCGAAAATTGAATGATAAATTATTTATCCTCCATCTACTTAAAATTATCATTAAAATGCCCTTAAACTATAGGAAAAATAACATGAAATTAAAAGAAAATGACATTTAAATATTATTCACCGTACTCGCACCACAACTTCTTAAAAATTAGTCACCTTGTTTCAATGACTGCCCTGCAAATCTCGGAGAGAGGAGGCAACTTCCTGGAATTTGGCTAAGATAAAGGAAAAGGGCATGCAACAAAATGAAGGTTTTAAGGGAAAACTATAGATTTTAATGAGGGTTTACAATGTGCATCAATCAGGGATGGTCCATGTCAGTGCCTTCATTCTCCGTCTCCTCCTCCTTCCGCGCTTCACTTTTGTTACCAGATCTTCCAGATGAGGGAGTGTGAATGACAAAACAAATTGTGGGCGCAGCGTGCATTCGTGCAATCTTTGTGTTAAAAATACTGTCCACTATACTAGACATCCCTTCCGAACCATGTTGAGGACACAACGTCCTGTCCAGGACACGGTGAAAGTTTCCCCCCTTCCAAACATAAATTCTAATGACACCTTACGGACAAAAGAACAGTAGCGGTCAAAGTCCTCACTTAAACTAAGCTGCTGTCAAGCATTTTATATTACTTCCGACGTGTGAAGTGAAGCTTTTAGTGGAATGAGGGATGGACTTTAGAGTCTGTTCCAAACTATAAAACTCAAACTTCACTGTTATTCACTTATTCAATAGGTAATTATTAATGATCTATTTGGTTAGAAAATGATTTAATACACCTATCGGTAAAGAAGAAAGTAAAATGCATTCTAAATGATCTAAAAGTTCTTCAAATTTTATGACCAAAAATGCCGAAAAATATATAAAAATGATCTATTAGTTCAAAATCGTCAAAAAATGCAAAAAATGCAATATAAGAAATTGAGACAGGGAGATCAAAAATCCACTAACTCCAATTTTTGACAAAATTGAGTTATGGGCTAGATGATGCTTTTTAGTTTGTCCCACATGCGTGGAAGACAAGAATACACTAATTTCGACATTCATCTACATTCTGGGGGATTTTTTAAAACTCGTGGAAGTCAGAACTCCACTTACTCCATGGAATAAGAGAGTTCTTTGCATTCCAAGCTTAATTTCCCGGTAGGTGGCAACACTATCGCTCAACCAGCTGAGTAAAGTGATACAATACGGTATTCAGAATGTCACAAAAATCTACGAAATCCATGTAAGTAAGACTTTTAAAGGCACAATATCGAGTCGATTAACTTCCAGAAACCCAATACAGATGCATCATTCCCCAGTCAACTAAAGCACAATTCAGCACTGCCATTGAAAGAAGAAAGCAAAAGGACTTGCAAAATTTAATGCAGTTTATTTCTGAGAAAAGTAGGATGAATTACCAAACTCTGTTTGCGGTCAGTAATAATCTAGAGTATAGATGCACAGGAAGAATATGAGAGTGAGAGAAAAAAAAAACAGAATCTGTAACATGAATGAGGCTGTGTTAACATTTTAATATTTTTTGTTGTTTTATTTGTGTATTTTGATATGCTTTATGGTAATTTGTGATTTTCTGTCTCATATAATTGAAATTAAAAAAAAAATGTAGCAATGTTAATCTTAATAATAAACTTCCATTTTCTCGTATATTGCAATGTTTCATAGGGGAATTATGATATACTTATCTTCTTTTTTCTTCACATGGCTCATATTTATTCACTTTTCTTAATTCATACACTGTGGAAGTCGGAAAACCACTAAATCCAGCAGTGTTTATTTTAAATTGTAGCGTAAGATAATGTAAAAATTTGGGTTTTGAAGTATTTAATCGATAAAGAATGTAATTTTACACAATATTAAGAGATAAATGTATAATATTTAAAGTTAGCAAGAGAAATAATAAGTTTTTTCTCTCTCCTGTAAAATTTGGTTTATTGGAGCTAGGGAGTTTTTGATTTCCCTGTCTCAGTTACTTTGTTACGTTGATATAAACATAGGAAGGATTTCTATATTAATAGGCATCGTCTAATGTGAAAAACAAGAACATTTTTCATCAACATCCGCCCCCAAATCATAACTCTTTCCTTTGTAGGACTATATTATTTTGCCCCCCTCTGCCTTAAGAACCCCTGGGCTAACACTTCAACTCCTGAAAGACGACTTCCCTGCTCATCATTCAGGATTTGCGTTCTTGTGGTTTCTGCTCCTGCTTCTTCTACATATGTTGACACTTTTCTGCTGATGGAACTCATCTGAGGACTTTTATCATCTCTTAAAAACCCATTTCGTGCGTGATAACGGCACATTCATCCTTTAATGATGTTGCTTTCTCACTGAAACTAATTTCTCAGTTGGTACTCGTACGTGTTTACCATAATAATGCGATGTTGCCACCTTTTATGTGCACTACACTTTTTACGCTCATAAAGAGAAAGGTGCGAAACGCAAGACATTGTTTTTGCATGGACTGTTTAATAGCGTGGTGTAAAGTGCTAATGTGAAATACAGGATTTCGTTTTACGGTGTTGCCTGCGCACTAATGAAGGTTTTGTATATTTATAACCGAAAATGTGAGAACACGTATGTATGTTGATACGCTATTATAAACGTGATGGTTGTAACTCTTAACTATATAAAAAAAGACGAAACTTTTGAATCCCAAGCACGAATGCGGTTGGAGGGAACGTGTTAGCGTGTGTTCGAGGAAGGAGTGATGTTCAATCGATGAATTATATCTGACGTGACCATTTGTAACAGCAGATCCTAGACGAAAGCTAACAACCGCCGCGGCCAACAACCAGGCAGAAATTTAACAAATCCTCCCCCTTAGGCAGTTTCCATTTAAGAATACTAGAACATTTTATCTAATAAACTCATATTTTATTGTCGGCTCTCTTGCTAATAACGAACTCGAACTGAAATGTTTCTTTAGTGGCGGTGGGAAAAAATGAACAGTTCTTCCGATGAGTTCCAGGAAATAGAGCACTTCCTGAAAGGAATAGACGATCGGAGGACAGTCTTGTGAAAATAAATAACGGTTGGAGTTTATAATATTCATTCCAACAGTGTGTGACGTCACTCACCCAGAAGTTAGTCTCATATTAGGACCAAAGTTCAGGTCACAGCTGTCAAATTGTTGTTTCGAAGCTTTCGTTTGTGGCCTGGTACTTCAGGTGAATTGTAACAAACGAAATAACTTCAGAAATCGCATCTATAGAATATGCCTGAAGGCTTGAAATTCTTATAAAATTTACTGTTGGCAAAAATTCAAAATATTTGTAATTTAATTTTTCCAGCTAGAGAGACTCGTATGAATTAGTTCCTCCTGGAAGCACAAATAGAGGTAGAACTTGAAAGAGGTAATATGTGAAATGGAGGGGAATTGTAGGCCTATCAGGAAAACTATTAAGTGCTGATCTTGTCAATATAACGTAGACAGGGGACAAGACGTAGACAAGAAAAAAGATGTGGACATGGAAAAAGATTAGACAAGGGACATGACTTAGAGAAGGGACAAGACGTAGCCAAGGGACAAGATGTGGACAAAGGACAAGACATGGACTAGGTGCAAGACGTGGACAAGAGAAAAGACGTAGACAAGGAAAATGATATGGACAAGGGAAAAGACGTGGATAAGAGACAAGACATGAACAAGACGTAGACAAGGGACAAGACATGGACAAGGGAAACGACGAGGACAAGGGAAAGGACGTAACCGAGTGACAAGACGTGGACAAGGGGAAAGACGTGGGTAAAGGAAAATATGTGAACAAGGGAAATGACGTGGACAAGACATAGACAAGGGACAAGACGCGGACAAGAGATAAGACATGGACAAGGGACAAGACGTGGACAAGGGAAAAGACGTGGATAAGGGACAAGACATGGACAAGGAACAAGACGTGGGCAAGGGTCAAGACACGGACAAGCGATAAGACTTGGACAAGGGACAAGACGTAAATAAGGGACAAGACGTGGACAAGGGACAAGACGTAAATAAGGGACAAGACGTAAATAAGGGACAAGACGTAAATAAGGGACAAGACGTGGACAAGGAACAAGACTTGGGCAAGGGACAAAACGTAGACAAGGTTCGAGACACGGACAAGGGATAAGATATGGACAAGGGACAAGACGTAGACAAGGGTCAAGACTTGGAGAAGGGAAAAGAAGTGGTTAAGGGACAAGACGTAGAGAAGGAAAAAGGCGTTGACATGGAAGAAGACGTAGAGTAAGTAAAAGAATTTAGTTACGTGGACTGAGGGAAGAGGAAGATAACTACAAAACCAGAAATACAACACAAACGTACCTAGACGCTTGTACTGTTTGTATCACTGTAAGTGACTCTGGGAGTCGCGAAATCAGCGTGAACCCAGCACTATGTCTTAACGAGGTATATCTCCCCCCCTCCATTCTGTGCCA
Source organism: Periplaneta americana (assembly GCA_025594305.2). NCBI lineage: Eukaryota > Metazoa > Arthropoda > Insecta > Blattodea > Blattidae > Periplaneta > Periplaneta americana. The sequence continues at coordinate 42,368,559 of JAJSOF020000021.1, read as the reverse complement.
AACTCGGGACAAGCTAGAGCGTAGTTCATCTTTAAGCGATAAATAAAATCCTAGGGATGATATGTAAGGCCGCATTACAGTTCTAATAGGAGGACATTTACTACAAGTACACGGTGCACTTTATTAGAGGCTGGGGCCGCATTCCACCACACCTGTATTAGTATGCATGCTCCACGCGCATTTACTCACACGAATGTGACGGGTCCCATCCCACACAATCTCACATCCCGCTTTGTGTGTCCAATTCGTCCGAGGGCTCATGATGCCTGACGTGTGAGAATTTAATTACACGCAACGGGATATTCAGAATATGTCCATTGCCGCATTAATTATTCATGTGGTGATTTTCGATTGTTTGAGCCTGTATTTCCTCTCCTGACATCTGCCATGGGAATACGAGTTCTTTGTTATTAAAAACGCTCATTGATATTGCGCAGGGAGACGTCTGTCCATTACATCTCGTCGTTTTCTATTTTTCTTCGGGCATTGAGTTTTAATGATGTTGTGTTGTTTTTGGGTATTTCAGTCGTAAGGTGAAAGGACGTTTTTTGCTGTTCAAACTTGTAATGTTTCATTTGTTATATTTCTAACGATTTTCTTTATTTCTTCGCCTTTGTAGACCTTATTCACCAGTACTATAATCACTTATAATAATTGTTTTATTACAAATTGACATAAATACTGAAATATGTATGTATGTATTTATTAACACTACAATTGGGCATAAACCCGGTGGTAGTGATATATAATATACAATAATTACAATTACGATACAATAATTACAATTACGGGAATAAAATAAAATAAACGTAAATCTATAAATAGTAGATGCAATAAACCTAGGACTATAAATAAAAACTATTCTATAATAACGCCTACGATAAGCAAAAGTAAATCTAACTTATAAGTACTTCTATTTCACCCAACTATTACCTATTTAAGTAATTACATATCACCTTAATTAATTACATACCAACTTAATTACATATCATCTTAATTAATTACATATCGCCTTAATTTATTTACATATCAACTAAATTACATATCATCTTAATTAATTACATATCAACTTAATTAATTATATATCAACTCAATTAATTACATGACACAACTTAAATAATTACACTGCACCTCCAATTACATTTTCAGTCTAATCTTCTCAACCTTTCCTTAAATGTATTGATTTTGAGAGGACTACCCTGAAAGATTGCTGCAGGTAAGCTGTTCCAGTCTACTATTGTGCGGCTAACAAAGAAAAATTTTTCCACGTCCGTTCTTTGCTTTCTACATTTAAACTTCCTAATATGATCTGCTCTGCCTAAGTATGAAGGTGTTACTAATCTAGCATTGATGTCGGTCCATGCTTTGTGTCCCATTTGTGCCTTAAACAATGCGGTGAATCTGGTTTTTCGTCGCCTTGATTTGAGAGATTCCCACCCTAAGTCTTTTACTATCTCCTCACCATGTCCATTCCCCATTTTGACATATTTTGCTGCATTGCGTTGGACCTTTTCTATTGAATCGATTTGGTTTTGTCTGTACGGATCCCAACCTACTGCTCCATATTCCATAATTGGGCGAACAAGGGTTTTGTACACTAATTCTTTTGACTTTCGGTTAGATTTCTTCAGAATACTCATAGAGAAATGTAGTGCTTTCCAGGCTTTCCTTGTGGTATTAGTGACTTGTTCCTCCCAACCCAGTTTGTTACTTAAACATATACCTAGATATTTACAAATGTTCACTTGTGGCACCGATGTACCATTCAGCTGATATCCGAGACAAATTTCTTTATGCGTTCTACAGAAGGATATTGACTTATTTTTACTGACATTGATTTTCATTTTATTTTCTGTCATCCAGGTTTCAATAACGTTAAGATCGTTTTGTAACGCGGCATTCATCATTAATTTGTCTATATATTATACAGTCGTCAGCGAATAACCTTATCTGAGACGTAGTATTTCTATTTATATCGTTTATATATATAAGAAACAATAGAGGTGCAAGGACCGCCCCTTGAGGCACTCCTGATGTTACATTTCCTAGTTCCAATAATTCTTTTCCTAGTCTGACCTTTTGGGTTCTGTTCTCTAAGAATTTATTTATCCATCTTACTACTCGATTATCTATTGGAAGCCTGCTTAGTTTCTCTAAAAGTTTTTCGTAAGGCACTACGTCGAAAGCTTTAGCGAAATCGATCACATCTCCGTCTATTCTTCCCCCCCCCCCATCAACTTCATCGGATAAATCTTGTTTTAAGGATGTGATTTGACTTTCGCAAGAGTATCCTGGTCTGAAGCCGTGTTGATTTTTGTTCAGCCATTCGTTATTTTCTAAAATGTTGCGAATATATTGTGTTATTAGATGTTCCATTATTTTGCAGATAACTGATGTGAGACTGACAGGTCTGTAATTGTTCGCATCGCATTTGTCTCCTGCTTTATATATGGGGATTATGATAGCCGATTTCCAGTCGTCTGGGATACTACAATTATTTATTGATATATTAAAAATTCGCATTAAGTACGGGATCATGGCTTCACCTCCTAACTTTATAATTTCTGTGGGAAAAATGTAATGGTGTAAATGACGTAAGCATAAATATTCCTTTATTGTCAAATAACTAACACTATGCATATTGTCAAAGCAGCCCATTGAATGGTGAATTTTAAACCAAATCCTTTTGTGGATGTACAAGGCGCAAAAGAAGTATACAGGACGCAGAAAATGTGTACAAGACATAGAAAAAGTGTACAAGAGACAAAAAATATTTTGGACGCATAAAAATATACATGATGCAGAAGAAATATACAGGACGTAGAAAAAGTTTATAGGGCATAGAAAAAAGTGTACGGATATTAAAAAATATGCAGAATGCAGAAGAAGTATAAAGGACGTAGAAAAAGTGAACAGAACATAGAAAAAATAAACAAATTGCAGAAGAAGTATATACTGGACATAGACAAGACGGAGTAAAAAATATACAGGATGCAGAAGAAGTGTACAGAATATTTAAAAAGTGTACAGGAGAAAAAATACATAGGTAGGATGCACGAGAATTATACAGGACGTATAAAAATTATGCAGGACGGAGGAAAAGTATACGGAACGCATGGAATGTATACAGGATACAGGAAAAAAGTTATAGGATGTAGAAAAAATGTATAGAACTCAGAAAAATGTGTACAGGACTTAAACAGGGTGTAGAAGAACTATACGCACAGGATAATCAAGAAATATACAAGAAGCAGAAGTATACAAGACAGATGTATACAAATGCATACGTATTACAAGCATTTTAACATAGGTAGAGTTTAATTATAGCTGTTTCTGAAAAATTATTATTTTACCTGAGCACCATCGATATGTTTAATATTTCAAATTTGCATTTTTGGATTATGTTTTTTTCCAAAAACTCTTCAATTGTTTCTGCTTGTAAATTTAATTAATATGATTGCTATATTTTGTATATTTTTATATAACTTTTGGCTTGTTCTGTATCTCAAACCTACAATGCTTATGTGAGATTTGTGGAATACAATAAATTAAATGAAAAGCAGTGTGAAGAGGTATAGACATATACAAATACGTAAATGCATAGGCCTAATTAGCAACTTCGGTAATATCAATTAATGATACTTTCACTGAAACTGTAAAATTTATGACAGGAGTTGAATTACGGATATGAATTTCCTGTGTAATTCAGGAAACAAAACTTAATTTTTATATTTCAGTGCACAGAAATGATTTTGTGCGAGATCGTGCGTATTTGCTTGGTTTCCGCACAAAACCAATCCGCGGAAAGTCTAAAATTCCACATTCAGTATTCCCAACCTAACACACATAACAATTTCCCTCTTCTTACCGCTTAAGTGATATATTGATTTTACTGCTTTAGGCTTTTAACATATTATTTTTAGAGACGTTGAATGTAGTAATAATTATAAATTGGAAACTTACCACTGCAATTTTTCACCTAAATTGCACTGTTAATTATTGTTTTTAAATATTTGCAAAAATTAAGTAAACTCTACAACTCCACTAAAGTTACTGCATTCGTGATGCAAATAACATTAAGGAAGCCGTGAAAAAATCAACAAGATTCCAGACTCATCATAGACTGGGGGAAAAGAAGACAGACGTATATCACGGCCTGCTGGAGTATAGTAAACACAGAAAATATTTTAAAGCAACAATGTTGAAGATAGATATTTTTGTTTTGCAAATTTTCCGTCATTGAACAGAAACCAAGATGGAGATTTCATTGCAACTAATTAGACATTCCTCTTTCAGGTATGTAATAAACGATCTTCGCACAAAATAATGTACATACACGAGCGGTATGTTTTCTTTCAATTCTCGGAAATTAAAAAAGCTCAACTACGTTTTGCTTTTTCAAACTTTTCCTCGAACATGAAACTTCATCATACCGCTCTTGTAACGCATATTACTATTATTTAAGCATACTAACCTGTAACAGTAATATCATTCACAACAAGACAAAACAACCGAGTTGCTACGAAAAATGTAAATAGTAAAAAGAAAAGAACTTGTCTCCTTCGTAACATCTTTTATCTTATTTTAATTGAATATTCGTGTGATTGTAACTCATCTAGTGCGATAAAATTCATTGTCGACAAGCTGACTTATGTTTCGAAAGCCTGTGAATCTCTTGTCGAGTTCACGTAATTAAGAATTGTCGGTTCAAACAAGAAATGTTTACAAAAAAATAGCAGGCTACGCTAACAGCGTTTATGCTGTACTGTAAATTATTCCTCGTAATTGAACTTGATTTATCAAGATCTGGCCAGACTCGACTAATCACAGTTAATGTACATTAGATTAATTTACATACTGATGTATTCACATTGAAAGTATATGTACATGTCAGCTTACCTTTCGTGTGTAGAATAATTCTTTTCATCAACACGTTTTTCAAAACTATGACGTTATTTATGAATGTGTTAATTTCCGTGCATATATCTCATTACGCCCAGATAAGCTGGATCAATTCAAAGCTTACAAGTTATTCTGATTGAAACTAGACGCCATGACAACAATAACGGATTAAATATGTTGGAGATTCATGTAAGCAGCCATCGGAATATTTTGCACACGGCTAGCAGAATTACTGCGCTATTGGAACTAGAATGCCAAGACATGAGGCGTCATAAGATTTTCAAGTCGAAGGCCGAAGGCGTCTCAAAATAAATACAGTTTATTACAAAATGTATGTGCTAGTATTCGAATTATCATGTCTATGAAATTAGTTCCTTTAATGAATTTCGTACTGGATTTGACCTACGTTTAAGTGGTTATATATCTGCACAGACTTGCATGATTCTCAAGAACTGAATTAGTGGAATTTCAGTGCGTCATTATTTATTAATTCATTTGTTTATTAATTTCAAAACTTCCGAGTCTAAATAACTATTTATTTACTGAATTGCAAACTTCTTTACCGTGTTAATATTTAGTATATAAGTGTTAAAAGTGTATATAGAAAAATGAAGACCATTATTTATTTCAATTAAATTTGATTTAAACAAAAAATGTCAATTTATAGTCGCGACGCTGTTATTCCCGGCGTGACTCCTCCTCTTTGCTTACGTCTTAGGAAGTGAAGGCTCTATAAAGTCTATGTAGGTAGTATCGTTCGCCATTTTTGTTCTTTCGTTGTCGAGCTACCATACGAGGAATCTATTTGCCACACCGTTAAACATTATCATGTCGTAGCTCCTATGATAATAAATCAAACGCATTGTAATTCAGCAAATATTTGAGCGGCAAATAACGTCTTCGTGTGCTTTTTGCGAACGCCAACGAAAGAGCGAAAACGGCGGTCGACTATATTAAGTATTTATCGAGCCTTAAGAAATGAATAACATCTTCATCAGCGAATCACAAGACGCACACGTTTAAATGTAGCCGCCCTGCAACGCGATTGGCTGCCGGAAATTAGAGCGACGGTACTATAGATATTGATACTGTTAATTGCATTTTAAGTTTCACCCGCTCAACCCCTCAACCCTTTTGAAATCTTAATGGCACCCTTATATTGTTGTTATTCAGTCAACTGTCAGAAGACAGGTTTGAACTTCATAAGTGACGGTAATACGTCATCACTCATGAAGCAACTAAGCCAGGAGATAATCGGGTAGGATGGCTAATTCCTTTCCCTCTCCATTGCATTTAAATCTGGAAGAGTATTCAATATTCTTTATACATGCCATTTATTTGTTCTCACGTCTTTTGTTTTCTATCGTTGTCTAGCAACCTGGACTGTAAAGCGGTGGATGTTGCTGAACTGTTGGTGACCTACCGTACACAATACATAGAAGTAGGTAGTTCTATGTTAAAATATAGTATCCCTTGATCTTCAATAGATAATTCTCACCTAGCTGGCACAGCGCATAAGTTGAATAGCCTTCTTTGTCATGTTACATGGCAGTATAGAGTTTCACGCAGGACTGCAACTCAAATTTTCTCTCCCATTACATGACGTTGTTCCTTGATTGCATCATTCCAACTAAGTTTTCACACCCTTACAGACAGCTAATTTTTGTGTGTGTTTATCTGCTATGAAGATCTTAAGTATGCGCGAAGCATGATGGGAAGTTTTGACATGAACTCATTAACAGAATGTTTTATTGATTAAGAAAAGTATCCATACCCTAGGCCAGTCATGTCAATTGATGCCCATAGGAGCAAGCGCGCGCTTTAGAGCTCAGGAGAGCCTGAGCGCTTTACAGCGGAAAGGAAAGAGACAGACAAAAGAAGTAGTATATGCCGCTTGGTCGAGCTATATTCAGGGATGGCCAGCACTGATTCAATACATAAAGGGAAGAGAACTTATTAAAACTGTATCCATGGTAATTTTTAGATTTGTCTGAGAAGTATAAGTGCATTGTAAGAATGAACGTTTTAACTTTAATGATCATTTTTCACAAGTTTGATTTTTTTTATTCAAAAGAAATATTTACTCAACTTTTTTAATAGAAAAGTGAAATTTTCAGATATAGGCCTATTTATTTAGTAGCCTTACAGAATATTTTCGTAAATCTAATATACCGTAAATACGTAGCTATTACTGAAGATAGTTTATTGAAAATTTTGAAAATATTCGCATGGAAATTGTTTGTAAGGAAATGAATTAACAGAGCAACTACTGTTACAACATAAGCAAAAGATACGTGCATATGTGTTGTAAAAATGTCAGCTCTATAGCTTCAGCACATTTCGAGAAAATAATTTAATATTCTGATGATAGGAAGTTGCTCACCAATATCACCTTCAAAGCGTAATGCGATGAGAGTTTTGTTATGGAATATTAATTACACTTAAAACATATACAGCACCTAGGTAACTTTGTTTTGCACTGTAATATTGTTTTGATTAGTTTGTTGATTACTTTTATAAGGCTAAAGATACCACCAATACCAATTGCAACTTATTATGTCATACTCAGTTTGTTATTTCGGGATATCACTTTCTCTATGAATGATGTGTTTCATTCATTTAGTACAGTATAGTTGTACTACTATGGAATTTATGTGAATATTCCTTCTTAACTCTTTATTATGTTATTAACATTTAAAACACAACTGCAATATTAAGAAATTGGTATTAGTACTTTTGTTTTACAGACAATATAGATAATATCAAACAGAAAGAAGCCATATAAAAATAACGACATAAAATTTCACGTTCCGTTTGAAGTTTGTGCACCACTGTTTTCTTAATCGAACAGGCTGCTTATTCATATACACAACCCTTCCTCTTTGCATACTTAGCGCTTGATGCCCGCGCACGACGTCAAGGTCAGAAAAATGCGCTTGCTTTGACATTACTGCCCTAGGCGGTAATCGAACCACGAATATTCGTGGCTTAAATGCTGTTGCTACAGCCGTATAAACAAATGAAGGTTTTTATGATTGTAATTAATGTTAATGCATTAGTAATACCGTCAATTATTTTCAGAAATATTACAACCAATAATATTACGCAGAATGTATGGTTTCCCTCAAAATAACAACTTTCTTGTACTAGATCAAAGTTTACATCATTGCTTGCTTTCAAGGCTCATAGGCACTGTCACAGATGTTTCATCACTGTATTTCACAACAAAACATTACGAACTTGTTTGTCGTAAACATCATACTTAATAATAATTTATTTTTATGAATACTACATTAGGTGACAACATGTCAATATTGGTGATGATCTTCACTTTATTATTAAAATGTTTGTTATTAGTTTTGCACCGCCTGCTCGAACGCATCCATGCATCCTATGACTGCCTATACTGTCTGCTCGTTCAATGGTCAAACATGTAACATGAATAGAAAAAAATTGTCCCTAGATGGCAGCTACTAATGGCCAGTGAAGTCGCTTGTGGATATAGGTCCTATGCAAAAATGTATGTATTTATTTACACTGCAAGTGGGCAAGCACCCGGTGGCAGTGGTACAAACAATATAAACAATACACAATAAAATTACAATACACAGTACAATACAGTACACAATACAGTTACATTACACAATACAGTACACAATACAGTTACAGTTACATACACAATACAATTACATACACAATATAATTAGAATACACAATACAATTATCCACGATAGTTACAATTAATACTAATACATAAAATAACCTAATTAATAAGTGAACCTAATTTTACATTACAACCTATATATAGCCTATATAGGCCCTACATAAGTGTCACATTGGTACTGATAATAATCTTTCACTTTACTCTCATCTGGCACTATGACACATTTCACTGACACTTTAGAACATATTTCACTGACACTATGTATGTATGTATTTATTTACACTGCAATTGGGCAAGCACCCGGTGGCAGTGGTAGGATACAATATAAACAATATACAATAAAATTACAATTCAATACACAGTACAATTATACAGTACACAATACAGTTACATACACAATGCAATTAGATACACAATATAATTAGAATACACAATACAATTATCCACGAGAGTTACAATTAATAATAATAATACATAAAATAACCTAATTAATAAGTGAACCTAATTTTACATTACAACCTATATATAGCCTATATAGGCCCTACATAAGTTTCACATTTGTACTGATAATAATCTTTCACTTTACTCTCATCTGGCACTATGACACATTTCACTGACACTTTAGAACATATTTCACTGACACTATGTATGTATGTATGTATTTATTTACACTGCAATTGGGCAAGCACCCGGTGGCAGTGGTATATACAATATAAACAATACACAATAAAATTACAATACACAATACAATTATACAATACACAATACAGTTACATACACAATACAATTAGATACACAATATAATTAGAATACACAATACAATTATACACGATAGTTACAATTAATAATAATATATAAAATAACCTAATTAATAAGTGAACCTAATTTTACATTACAACCTACATATAGCCTATATAGGCCCTACATAAATTTCACATTGGTACTGATAATAATCTTTCACTTTACTCTCATCTGGCACTATGACACATTTCACTGACACTTTAGAACATATTTCACTGACACTATGTATGTATGTATTTATTTACACTGCAATTGGGCAAGCACCCGGTGGCAGTGGTATACACAATATAAACAATACACAATAAAATTACAATTCAATACACAATACAATTTTACAATACACAATACAATTATATACACAATATAATTTAACACAAAAATTACAATTAATAATAAAACATAAAATAACCTAATTTTACAATACAACCTACATATGTATAGACCTTACATAAGTTTCAATAGTCTTTCACTTTACTCTCATCTCACTCACTGTAGTGGCACTATGACGCATTTCACTGACACTATAGAACACATTTCATTGACGCTATAAATTATCACTGATCGGAACTATTCACTGCACTGTAAAACCATAACTTCACTGACTCACCACGCTTCACTGATACAACAGTTCAAATAAGACAAACAATTACACCCTTATGCATACTTATAAACAGAACTACATTTAAACTAAACATTTCTAGTCTAAGACCCTCTTACAAGCTATTTTTAAATAATTTACCATTCAAACCAAAGGACTAAGTCGTCAGGCTAAATAAATACATGTCACCTTAAAAATAAATGTTAAATGTCACCTTAATTTTAATTTACACTTTATACACAAAATATTAAGTTATTCTTGAATCTCCTTAAGGAAGGACAGCAGGCAGGTCATTCCAATCATTTCTAGTTCTATTTAAAAATGAGAATTCACCTACAACTCACAACGGGTGGATGCGACTCGGAAGCTGTAGTGGAAGCAACGCATCTAGGATGATACTCCAAAGAACGTATCCTGCAGGCTTGGAGGCAGTAAGATGGCAGCCCCATCACTAATGCGCAGCGTTCGTAAGGGGATTATTCAATCACTGATCAGCTCCAAATTAAGGTAAATCGGACGGATACACTGAAGACAACCATAGCTAAACGAAACAAGGATAAACGATTTGGTATATCGGAACATCTAAATTTAGCAACTTGGAATCTACGTGGACTAGCCCAGAAACAGACAGAATTAATTCAAGAATTAAAAGATAAACATATTGATATAGCCATATTATCAGAAACCAAGAAGAAACAAAAGGAAGTTGTGATATAGATAGTTATACAATGATATACAGTGGATTACCCATCGAAAAACATGCATCTGCAGGGGTGGTCATTATAATGAATTCAAAATGGAAACGAAGAGTACAATCTTATAACTGGCAAAACGAACGTATAATAAATGTCGTTTTAAAATAGAGAGGGGATATTTAACAGTAGTAGGTGTTTACTCACCAGACGAAGGCAGGAAAGAAGAGACGGATATATTTTATAATGAGTTACAAGCAGTACTAGATGGAATAAATAAGAACGACTATATAGTTATCGGTGGTGACCTGAATGCAAGAATAGGAAATACACCTGTTAAAGACATTATAGGAATAAATGGAGAACCAACACTAAATCAGAATGGGAAAATGTTAAGAGACTTTGTAAGTTTCAATAAAATGAGAATAGAAAATACATTCTTTAAACACAAAGAGATACATAAATATACATGGTCTGCAAGAGGATTAAGATCTATTATTGACTATTTTATTGCGAACGAAAAACTATCCAAACTGTTCAGAGATGTAAGAGTTCTACGAAGTTGTGATATTAGCACTGATCACTTCCTTGTGAGAGGAAAGGTGGACCTTAAAACAAGATGGTACAAATTAAATCGTACAAGAAATCAAATAGAAGATACAAGATGGAAAACCAATTTACTAAACGAGGAATCAATAAGAACACTTTATAAATCTAGAATAGAATTATATATGGATCAAAATGCTGTTAGCGAACACATAGAACTGGAATGGTCAAAGTTTAAAGAAATAATAGAAAAGCTGCTTTTGAAGTATTAGAGAAAAGGAAATTACGAAGAAAGAAAAAGGGATTATACATATGGAATGAACAATTAGAAAATATAATAAAGAAGAAAAAATTATTATATTTAACCTGGCTATCAAATAAAACACCTCAAGCTTTGGAAATGTATAAAAACTGTTGCAAAGATACAAAAAAAAAAAAAATGATTAGAGAAGCCCACAATGTAAGCTGGGATAAATATATCTCTAATATAGAAAATGATATACACGGAAGACAAAGAACGGCCTATAAAATAATGAAACATTTGAACAAAGATGAAAAAGATATAGCAAATCTACAAATATTAGACTACAACTTATGGCTTGAATATTGTAAAAATTTATGGACTAATGAATATGAAGAAGAAATAGAATTAGACACACCTGAGATAAGAGTCAAAACTGAAATAGATAATTTAGAATTTTGGGAATTAGAACAAGCTATAAAGAACTCTAAAAATAAGAAAGCTCCGGGACAGGATGGAATAAATACAGAACTATTGAAATATATACCTGATGGAATGAAGTTTAGATTGCTAAACATTTTAAATCAATGCTGGCAACAAAAGAAAATACCAGAAGAATGGAAAACTTCATTAATTGTACCAATATTTAAAAAAGGTGATAAAACTAAACCGGAAAACTACAGAGGGATTAGCTTGTTAAATAGTGTTTACAAGCTTACAAAAATTCTAAACCAAAGGCTTCTGCAACATTATTGAAACAATTTTATTAGAAGAACAAACAGGTTTCCGAATAGGAAGGTCATGCACTGATAACATTTTCACTATAAAACAAATAATAGAAAAAAGGAGAGAATTTAATTGTCCAACATATATTATATTCATAGATTTCATAAAAGCCTTTGATAAAGTGAAAAGAAAAAATTATGGGAAATAATGGTTAACAGAGGTATACCAAATCATATTACTGAAACATTTAAAGAAATATACAAAGGTACAACTATATGTGTAAAAGAAAGAGGTGGAAATTTTAAAAGAACAAGTATTAACACCGGACTAAGACAAGGGTGCTGTACATCAACCACTTTATTTAATTTATACCTAGACAACGCAATCCGAGAATGGAGACAGCGGCTGAACATTTTAAATATATCCTCTGATTATAATAGGAAGAATTTTATAATGACACTCCTATATGCAGATGACCAAGTAATAATTTCTGACAATGAAGACACACTACAAAGAGCATTATTTGAACTCCATAAAATAATTCTTAATTACAATTTTGATATATATAAAAAAACCAAAGCTATGGCATTTCAAGGAACTCATCCGCTAAGATGTAAACTTGTATTAGACAATAATATAATTGAACAAGTAAATACATTTAAATTTTTAGGATCATCAATATCATATATTAAAGAGGTAGATATTGGAAATAAAGTTGAAATGTTTTCAAAAATATGCGGAACAATTAAAAGAACTTTAAAAAATAAAGTAAGAAAAGATACGATGATAAAATTTTATAAAACTATGGCAGTTCTTGCAGCTCTATATAGTAGTGAAACTTGGACAATGACAAGTAGAGATAAAAGTAGACTACAGGCAGCAGAAATGAGGTTTTTAAGATCAGTTCTGGGAGTCACTAAAAGGGACAGAATCAGAAATGAAGACATAAGAAATCAATTACAGATTTTTAGCCTAAATGAAGGAATAGACCATCATAGACAAAAATGGCTAGATCACGTAGACAGAATGGATGAGAGAAGATACCCAAAGAAAATATTAAATTATATACCAGAAGGGAAACGAAACATAGGAAGACCAAAAAAACGATGGAAAGACCAATGAACTAATAATTTGGAGCGCGCAACAAGCCTTTCTAGGGCTTAATGCATGAAGAAGAAGAAGAAGAAGAAGAAGAAGAAGAAGAATTCACCTACATCCGTTTTCTGTTTCCTACATTTGATTTTAAAATCATGATCGTTCCTACCATAGTACGTTGGCTTCCCTAACCGAGCCTTATGTCTACCCATGCTTTCTGACCTAGATGTGCTGTATACAGTGATGTTATTCTAGTTTTTCTACATCTGTTTTCTAATGTTTTCCAAATGTTTGTAGTATGCGATTAAAATTTGTAGTATACGATTAAAATATTACTTTGTTTCGCTACTCTAATAACTTCTTCTTCCTCTTCGTTAATCCATTATATTCTTTGCTCTTGAAAGAACAAGAAAACCAGAAAACTTTTTCTGTGTGGAACTTCCCTATATTACTAAGTAGAGGTTTCAACAATTTATCCACAAGAGTTTCTGACGCAAGTTTCTGATGGTTATTATTCCTAACACAAATCAAAACAGATAGAACAATTTTTTTTTCCATAGCTAGGAGCAGACATACGGATGAACAGTGCTGCCACCTACCATTTCAGCGACAGCATTACTAGAATGGTCTTATGAGCAGGCAGTCATCGGATACGTTCAAGAAGGCGGTGTAGTTTTGTTGAATGCTTTTAAAATATCAGCCCTTTTTCCTTGAAAGTAATTAAGTAGAATTATCATGTATAGTTTATTAGTCGTGGTTTCTGTATTGGTTGTTAGTTCGAGATTGATGACCATTTTGCTTCTAATCGGTAATTGTTTTCATAAGTTATTTATATGTATTTGCTTTAGGCCTATGCAGTTAATAACTGTATACATATTTCCATTTTAAACGGTGAACATAACTCAACAGAAAACTATAAGACATTTCAACAATCTTTGCATCTAAATCAAGTTCAACAGTTACTTATGTATAAAGTGAGGATTACGTAAATGTAGTTCCTAGAAGTCTTTTTGGTCGTCTCTTCAGTGTTGCCAACTAATACGAAATATCACCAAAGAGGTAAAATCACAATGCTATGTACTGAAATAATAATAATAATAATAATAATAATAATAATAATAATAATAATAATCTAATAATATAGTTTTAACAATAAGAATGTCTGCTTATTTACTACACCTCATCTTTATCTTGCGAGGTGTTTCCTAAATGATTTATGAAATGGCATATTTTCCTGCTGGACTTCTCGCATATTATGTTGGTAATAAGATTAGTATGATCTAATATTAAAATTTATTTTGTTTGACAGTCGGCCTGGTTGGCGCAGTTGGTATAGCGCTGGCCTTCTATGTCCGAGGTTGCGGGTTCGATCCCGGGCCAGGTCGATGGAATTTAAGTGTGCTTAACAATGTCTGTAGATTTACTGGCATGCAAAAGAACTCCTGCGGGACAAAATTCCGGCACACCGGCGACGCTGATATAATCTCGGCAGTTGCGAGCGTCGTTAAATAAAACATAACATTTAACTTTTTTGTTTGGCAACATGACTTACTTAATGAAGTGACTAAGAGAGTTGTTAACATTGATGAAGTTACTAATTACTGTATGTTACCTAATGAAGAAGTGATTGAGAGAGTTTTTGATAGTGATGAAGGTATTAAATATGTTACTTAGTGAAGAAGTGATTTTGGGAATTGTTAACAGTGATGTAATTATTAAGTGTGTTACATTCTCGGTGAAAAGTTATTGAAGGAATTTTTTATAGTCACGGAGAAAGTTATTTGTTGAGAAGTGATTAAGGGAGTTGTTAACAGAAGCGAAGTGGGTTACTTAATGAAGAAAATTGTCTAACAGAGTTGTTAACAATGAGGAAGTTACTGAGTGTGTTAATTAACGAAGAAATGATAGAGTTGACAGTGATGGAGTAGCTAAATTTGTTATTTAGTGAATAAGTGATTGTGGAAATTGTTGATAGTGTTGAGGTTACTAAGTGTATTACTTATTGAAGAAGTAATTGAGGCATATGTCCACAATGACGGAGGAAGTTATTTATTGAGGAAGAGATTAAGGAAGTTGTGAAGCCATTTTCTTCTTCGTCCTGTGATCAGTTTGATCACATATCCCTCCCCTCGCGTATGTGGTACCTGAGAGGTTACGTCCATTTTCGGTTTTTCCACTTCAAAATTTTCTAGAGCTCCTCCTTCAGTGGAGCAGCGTAACCCGGAGTGAGACAAGTGGCCAACAGGCTTGGAGCTCACATATTCAGTTTCTTTCAGACCCGAACCCTTTGTGAGGAAGCGTTTTGCGTACCTTTTAAATTTCTCCTCCCATTTCTCCTCTTTCAATTCAATTCAGGGAGTTGTGAACAGTGACAAAGTGTGTTACTTGGAGAAGAAGTGATTAAAAGAACAGTGAGAAAGTTACTGTGTTAAGTAGTGAAGAAGTGATTGAGAGTGTTGCCGGTAGTGACGGAGGAAGTTATTTGTTGAGGAAGTGATTAATGGAGTTAACTGTGACGATATAATATGCTTTGTTAAGTTTGGCTTGTGTCTACAGACAATCAAACTAAGTCAAAAGACAATCAACATAAGTCAAAGTAACACATTCTTAAGCATACCATGAAAATCACTTATTTTATAATATGGATGAATAGCAAAATATTTTTAATACAATTTTAAAATGTTTCATATTCAAAATTTTAACATCATTAGACAACATGTTATAAAATTCTCATAAATGAAGAATTGGTTTCTTCAAGTCTAATCAATGGTAACTGAATATCATTACAATATCTGGTAGCGTGCCCATGATAGTCTTTACGTAAAGGAAGCTGAGATTAATTTCTTTTAACATGCAACAAACATGCATAAATATACAAAGATGGAAGTGTCATAATTTAAAATTTAATAAACTATGGTTTGCAATGTTCTACATCATTATTGCCAGATAAAATTCTAACAGCCTTCTTTTGTAATAGAAAAATGTCATTAGTATGTATGTATTTATTTACATTGCAAGTGGGCAAGCACCCGGTGGCAGTGGTATACACAATATAAACAGTACAAAATAAAATGATAAACAATACACAATAAAATCATAAACAATACACAATAAAATTTACAATACACAATACAATTATACAATACACAATACAATTATATACACAATACAATAAGAATACACAATGCAATTTAACACAATATTACAATTAATAATAAAACATAAAATACCCAATTTTACAATACAACCTACATAATTTATGTATAGGCCCTACATAAGTTTCAATAGTCTTTACTTTCATCTCACTCACTGTAGTGGCACTATGACGCATTTCACTGACACTTCAGGACACATTTCACTAACACTCTGTAACACATTTCACTGAAACTATAGAACACATTTCATTGACGCTATAAATTATCACTGATCGGAATTATTCACTGCACTGTAAAACCATAACTTCACTGACTTACCTCGCTTCACTGATACAACAGTTCAAATAAGTCAAATAATTACACCCTTATGCATACTTATAAACATAACTACATTTAAGCTAAACATTTCTAGACTAAGGCCCTCTTACACGCTATTTTTAAATAATTTACAATTCAAACCAAGGAAGTAACTCGTCAGCCTAAATAAATACATGTCACCTTAAAAAATTTAATGTTAAATGTCACCTTAATTTTAATTTGCACTTTATACACAACTTTAAGTTATTCTTGAATCTCCTTAAGGAAGGACAGATCTCAAAGACCGCTGTAGGTAGGTCATTCCAATCATTTATAGTTCTATTTAAAAATGAGAATTTACCTACATCCGTTTTCTGTTTCCTACATTTGATTTTAAAATCATGATCGTTCCTACCATAGTACGTTGGCTTTTCTAACCGAGCCGTTATGTCTACCCATGCTCTCTGACCTAGATGTGCTCTATACAATGATGTTATTCTGGTTTTCCTACGTCTTTTTCCAAAGTTTCCCATTTAAGTTCTTTTATCGTATCGTTTCCATCTTCTCTTTTACCTTTAACAAATATAGCTGCCCTATACTGGATTCTTTCTAAGGAATTTATCTGATATATTCTATAGGGATCCTAACATGTAGTTCCGTATTCCATTAACGGTCGCACTAACGTTAGATATGCTATTTCCCTCGATCTGGGGCTAGTCTTTCTCAAGGTTCTCATAATAAAGTGAAGTGCCTTCATACTTTACCCGTAACATTATCAACATGCTCTCCCCAAGAAAATTTGGAGTTTAAATACACTCCTAGGTATTTACAACATTGTTCTTGCGGAATTACAACACCACTGAATTCGTAATTAAGACTAGTTTC
Organism: Periplaneta americana; assembly: GCA_025594305.2. Taxonomy (NCBI): domain Eukaryota; kingdom Metazoa; phylum Arthropoda; class Insecta; order Blattodea; family Blattidae; genus Periplaneta; species Periplaneta americana. The sequence continues at coordinate 42,350,957 of JAJSOF020000021.1, read as the reverse complement.
CTCTCGAGTTTTACAAAATATTATAGATTTACTTTTAGAACCATTTATTTTCATCCTAAACAATTTTCCCAGAGTCTAATGCCATAATTCAAGTGACAATGGAATAAGGCATAATATATTTTAACTAGCATGTCTTGTGCAATTACAGGTTTGATTCTTCGAAGCAGATACAATGTCTGAGATAATTTATTGGATAATTCATCAATATGTTTATTCCAATTTAACTTACTACCAAGAGTAAGACCAAGAAGCTTAGCATATTTAACTTCAATATTACATATTTTAAATAATTCATTTTGCGTCTTATCTTTGTTAACATACAAACCATTGTTATCAAACCAATTTTCAGAAGCTTGTATTGTTTCATTAACTTTCAATTGCATTTCATTTATATCCTCACCAGTTATTATGAAAGCTGTATCATCTGCAAATATAACACATTCAGCAGTAGGTGCCATAAAAGCAGGTAAATCATTTACACAAATTACAAATAATAATGGGCCCATAACTGAACCCTGTGGGACACCAGTTGTCATCGTTTTAAAATCAGACCACTTTCCTTTACAATAAACAGCCTGTACTCTACCAGAAAGATAAGAGTTTATAAGCTTAAATACAGTACCACCAACACCATATCTTTGTAGCTTACCAATAATTATCTCATGTCTCAAACAATCAAAAGCCTTAGATAAATTTATCATACTTACAGTTATATTCTTATTTTCCTCCCAAGCTTCAATAATAGAAGTATATACATTCTCTAATGCATCAATAGTAGATATATGAGGCACAAATCCATATTGTAATGGAGAAAATAATGATTTTGACTCAATAAACTCATACAATTGTTTCTTCATGTTCAATAGCTTTGGATAAAATTGGTACCAGTGATAATGGTCTATAGTTTATCTCATTTTTACTACCCTTTTTATATAGTGGTATCATTTTAGATATTTTTAGTTCCTCGGCGAACACACCTTCAGAAGAAAATTTGTTAATACTGTCAACTAAAGGTATTGCAATTACTTCTTTTATAAACTTATTTGAAATGTCATAAATATCTCTAGCAGTAGAATTACCCAGTCTACGAACAAGTGTGTTAATTAGTGAAAAAAGTTATTAAGAGTGTTGTTAACGATGAGGAAGTTACTAAGTATGTTAATGAAGAAGTGATTGAGAGAGTTGTTGATAGTGATGGAGTTACTAAATGTTACTTAGTGAGAAAGTGATTATGGGAATTGTTAACAGTGACGAGGTTACTAAGTGTGAAATTTATTGAAGAAGTAATTAAGAGAGATGTTGACGGTGATGAAGGAAGTTTTTAATTGAGGAAATGATTAAGAGAGTTGTTAACAATGATTAAGCTACTGTGTTAAGTAGTGAAAAAGTGATTAAGAGAGTTCTTGATTCTTGATAGATATGGAGGAAGTTATTTATTGAGGAAGTGATTAATGAAGTTAACTGTGACGAAGTGCGTTACTTAATGAAGAAGTGATTAAGGAAGTTGTTAACAGATACAGCATAATTTTGGAGAGAGTTAATTCCAAAAGAAGAGATTCTGTTAATGGTTCACAATGACACAATTAATGGAGTAAGGGGGCCGGCTGAGGAGATACGAGAAAAAGAATACGAGAAAAAGACTTAAGTGAATATCTGTCAGCAGCGGAGTAAGTGATAGGTGTGGATGTGACAGTAAGTGTCGTAAGAAGCTGGGTCACGGTCACGCTGGGGGCTTAAGGAACTGAATGGAACATTTCAGGCTGAGGTAGCACCTGTCCATTGATTTATGTATCGACTTGATAAATCACATTTCTGGACGCAAATTGAATTAATTAGCTGGTCAGCTGCAAGGAGGCGATTCTGCCACCCGTCATTAGCATTCTAAATCTGAACATTTGTTTTAATTAGACCTGAGATCGAGATGACGTACACAGGTCGCTACCATCTTGAGATGGGATGCACACATCACGGAAGCGTTGTGCCACTTGGCTTAACGAGGGCTGTCCAGCAATTACAATGCCGCATCTGAGTACAGGACATGTTATACTGCAATCGATTATGAACTTAAAGGGAGAGGATGGTATTTTTTGGTGAAAAATGAATAAATTAAAAAAATCTTTAAAATGCTCTGTGATATGTGTAGAATGCATAGCATAATATTAATCACTCGACCCCTTTTATTGTTGTTTCCGGTAAATTGAATTTTCAAAAATTTTTTTTTCTTGAAAATACTATTTGATATATGTGTGAAATGCATTGCATAACATTTCATGGGTATTTGTGCCCTTCTCGGATGTTGAGACGCCATTTTTAAACTTCCTGCGCTATGGAGTTTTAAATCACTCGCCCCCTTTTATTGATTTACGGTAACTTCATTTTTTTGCTACATTGCCAGACAAAAATGGATATAATTTCTGAAATATTAAAGATACATGCATGACATTTAGAACACACATTCGTTAGACTATTAGGAAACTTTTCTCTTTAACAGAATTTTGTTAATTGATTTCATTTTAAAACTACGTCCGTTTGTTTGCAAGAAAGGAATTCAGAAAAGTGTTATTAAATTTTAGTTGTTTATTTTACAAACGTAGGGACTAATATAAAAATTCTGTTACAGACAGTTTGTAGAGCATGCTTTTGCAAGTACATTGCAAAAAACGGGATGAATCTACCTTTAAAAATGGTTTACATATATCGATTTTAGTAAAATCCTGCATTGGGTATATTTTTTTCAAATCTGGGCCCCCTAATAATTTTTTTTTTCAAAATATTTATTTTTGGTTGAGTTTCTACAGGTATGAGCTCTCTACATACAACAAATTAATATTTTACTCCAAATAGGGAAAAAGTTAAAAAAATACCGTCCTCTCCCCTTAAACTATGACATTAGTAGATATTATCAGAGATTTGAGAGAAGGAAGAATAGAATGAGACAAAGTCGACATGAAACCATGAAATATGGAGGTTAGTTTGGCTATTTCGATTATGTACCAATGTATCAATGGAATGTAAGAATCTATTGAGTTTTCACCAAACAAATCGAACTATCAAATTCAATCTTATCGAACAGTCTTGTCGCACTTGATGCGCATTTGTTTAATATCTTGTCGCACTTGATGTTCAGATGTTAAATATTTTCACTGTTTCGTTAACAATATAGTGGGCCGTGATATTGCTTGAGGGCCATGCTAGCAATTTATGTTCTGAATGTTCTAATTCGTAATAATATACAGGGTGATTCACGATGATTTACCGTCCCTTACGGAACTTATTTCCGAAGACTTTCTGAGGAAAAAAAGTCATATAAACATTTGTCCTAATCTCAATATTTTCAGAGTTACAATTTGAAATTGTTTGTAAAATACCATTATTCTTGAGTTTTAAGGGTAAATGAATATTACAGATAAAGAATGAACTATTCAGAGTATCATTTCTTTAATTAGCTAGTTTTCTGAAGCTAAAAATGTGTTGTGAATTCCGTAGTTGCTTCGTACAGAATTCTTTTTTCGATTTTTAACTGAAAAAATATATTTTCTTAGGCATTTATCACAATTGTTACAAATCACGTCACTCTTGTAAATTCTTTAAGACTGTACATTAGGATACATAATTAAACTTTAAACAATCGACTTAGTAAAGTCGTATCATTTGTAACAGTTATTGTGATTAGTGAGTAAGAATTATGTCATTTTTAGTTAAAAATTAAAAAACGAAATCTGTACAAAGGAACTGACAACACATTTTTATCTTCGAACACTAGCCAATTAAAGAAATGATACTTCTGAATAGTTCATTCTCTATTTGTAATATTCTTTACCCTTAAAATGAAAGAAAAAGGTATTTTACAAACAATTTCAAATTAATGTACCTTTGAAATTATTGTGGTTAGGACAATATTGTGATTATATGCCATTTTTGTTTGGAATTTCTTAGGAAATAAGCTCCGTAAGTGAGGGTAAATCCTCGTGAATCACCCTGTATAATCTGTTTCTGTATGTTATAAGTTATTAATATATTTGCGAAATAGTAATATTCAATTAATATCACTATAGTTCTCACCTTGCCGATAATTCACTAAAGGAAAGTGCCTAGCTCAAAATAAAATGTTATAACCTCAAAAGTTGTTTAATTTTACTGTTTCGCTAATTTATAATTTCTACGGCTATTGTCAAATGTTTATCCAGGAATTTCATAATGCAGGAGGCATGACCATGCCATGAAATATATTGTCATCAATCTAAATATCTTATTTAATAGTAATATAATCATATTCTCTTCTTTTTATTGATTATTTAATCATTATTATACATTGTATTCTTCACCTGACATAATTAGGAACATTAAATCCAGACGTTTGAGATGGGTAGGGCATGTAGCACGTATGGGCGAATCCAGAAATGCATATAGAGTATAAGTTAGGAGGCCGGAGGGAAAAAGACCTTTGGGGAGGCCGAGACGTAGATGGGAAGATAATATTAAAATGGATTTGAGGGAGGTGGGATATGATGGTAGGGACTGGATAGATCTTGCTCAGGATAGGGACCGATGGCGGGCTTATGTGAGGGCGGCAATGAACCTCCAGGTTCCTTAAAAGGCAATAAGTAAGTAAGTACGTAAATAAGTAAGTAATAAGTAAGTATTATTCTCGAAATAGTCTCTTTCAAATATCTCCCTTTAGATTTCGCACACGCAATGAGCTCGCGAATTATCGACAAGATGAGAACTTCTGGTTTATTACTTACGAAAATTATTATTTGTGTCATATTCTTGAAGCACTGGCCTTGAGGAGAAAAATCGGCACAGCTGGATGTAATTACTAAAGAGTTATAATGGGGAACATGTAAAGATTTTACTACTCCAACCGTAAGGCAAATGTTATGTAAGCTGAAGCGAATCCCCGGCCTCATCTCACCAAATATTATCTCGCTATCACCAATCCCATCGACGCTAAATAGCCTTGTAGTTGATATAGCACCGTTAAATAATCAAGTACAATAAAACATCACAACACATAATCAAATTTCCAAATATAATAATAATAATAATAATAATAATAATAATAATAATAATAATAGTTTTATTTTCCCTGGCAGAGTTAAAGCCATCAGGCCTTCTCTTCCACTCAAGCAGGATCAAATAACATACAAAAAAATACATACTGGTATACAAATATTAACTTAAAAATAATAATAAACATAATAAAGTAAAAAAGAGAGATTGAATACATACACACAATCAGTATTAACTTTAAAATAAAAACAATAAAAAATATATATAATAAAAAAAGAGACTGAATACATAATCACAAACAGGAAAATACATCTACCGTAGTATACAGTATTAACTAAAAAAATTAATACATATGAATATAATCTCACAACTAAAGGAATAGTAGAATTAGTATGATCAGCACAGCACGTGTTACATTGAGACAATGACAATTACCTAGATATAAGTGTTAATGGAAAAATAAAGTAATGACTGTGTAAAATAATAATAGTAATAGTAATAATAATAATTAGACTTCGTGGAATTGCCACGAGAATCGTAAGGTTTACCATGCACGCAGTATAGACTGTATGAGAAGGGGGCGTGGAAAGAATAGAGTATGCCTCTAATGTAAACACTGAGCAGTATACTCCGGTTACAATAAAACCTGTATCCTGCATTCAAGAAATATAATGAATGATCATTGAAATAGGAAATGTCTAAACATATAAATACACAATTATTTTGTAGTGAGATGTATTAACTCTTAAAATGTAATGTAATATACTCACATCATCCTTGAATATGTGCATTGCAGATAAGAGTTACGTACATTTTGAGCGACTGCAAAGTAACCTCCTCCGATGTCACTCAAACAGTTTTTATATTGGGAAAATGTAGGTTCAACATTACACGATGTAATAGGTGCATATTTGAAGAACGGAAAGTCACTACTTTTTAGTACACCAACTTCAGACGTCTTGTCGTGACCTGATGGTACATCATTTATAATACGAAGTTGTGAATAGACAGAATTTTTAGCAATAATGTTTCTGAACTTACATTTCACTTTTTCTGAAATTAGTGAATTGTTATTTTGGATAACGGTTTGTGATACTTTATACACTATATTAAAGGCTTCTGAGAGTTGTATTTTAGACGATTCTAACACGGTGATGCTTTTGGACACGATTTTAAAATTAGAATCAATGAACAGAATATCTTCCAATATCTGTTCAGAAGGCAATGATTTTACAGCTGCAACAGCGGAATTGTCTGTGCTATTCAATGCATAGATTACCTCCATTATTTTGCCGTAATATTCTGAATAATAATTAACAGCATCCAACCACGTTTTCCAACGGGTCAAGACTGGCTGCGGGGGTAAGGGTATTCCAGGGGCAATTGTTTGGAACAGCAACACTCTCATTGTAGCATGTTTGATTGAATTCTTGTCTGCACTGAACAAATGTTAAACTTTAACTATTCCAACCACAGTAATGCAAAAACAAGTGCTTACATAGGTATACATTAGCTGTAGCTGCTCTATCTATTTGGACCAGTCACATCTCTAAACACGAACTGCTTATACTACGAGACCGGGAGGTCGCTCACCTCTTCTATACTACAGTACATCGGCAACCTGTTTGCATGCTGCGTGTGGCAATTCAACGAAGTCTAGTAATAATAATAATAATAATAATAATAATAATAATAATAATAATAATAATAATCATAATAATAAAATAATAATAAAAATGATACCTAAAAACTAATTCTTTGCATTTAAAATATATGTAAACAACCTAATTTTAAACAACTGAGGACTACAGCAAATATATTACAGCAAATCAAAATTTTTGGACACCCATGAGTAAGACAAAATCCGTTCTCTCTCTTCCTTCTACCTTGCTTATTGGACGTTGTGTTATCATTAATTATTTTAAGAGGGGCAAATTTTCTATAGCAACATACAGCAAATAGCGAACGTTCTCTGAGAGGGCCGGACCCATCTTTCACTGTACTTAATTAAAAGCAACTCCGTCCAGGCCAATTCCTTTTCTGTCGAGACAGGCGGTGTGCAGATCTCAAGATATCAAATATAGTGGTTTTAGAACAGTAGGCCTGCCGCCAGAGAAAGCACTATCAATTGTGGGAATTACTGTTGACGCAAAATATGCAGAGTGTGCATGCTTCTGTACGTACTCGAGTCTGCATGAAGTGTTCATATATTTTGAAAGTAATTGCCCCACATGTTGCACTGAAAACTTGTCACCACATTTACTACAGAAACAAATATGAAATTTTACGCATAATGTAAATCACTGCTCTTGATCTCGTGACCGTATAAGGACAATTTTATAGACCTTCTTACTGTTAAACATGAAGGAAGTCACATAAATATAATGCACACTAGGCCTAATTTTGTTTTAATAACTGCACTAATTCTGTTAACTATCTCAGTTTTACGCAATCCTGAACAGATGGAAAAATTATTTTGGGTAACTACTAAATATACATAGACCAAATAGAAATGATCGAGACGAAATTCAAATACAAACTGCTGAGCCATTTATACCCGAACCCACACTTTCCGAAGTCGAAATTGCGATGGAAAATTTGAAAAAGTATAAGTCTTCAGGTATCGATCAAATTCCAGCAGAATTAATACAGAGACATCATTTTATTTTTACTTCAATTTTTATTGTACCTGAGGTTTTGAATGTACTTCACTCCCACCCCTTCTACTAATGAAGTTCAACTGTCTTCCACACAGATCCAAGACTGCATATACAGTCATAGTAGCCTTACGATCATAGTAAACAGTACGTTCCAAAAATATGTTCGCGTTTTCCAGTGACGAAAGAGCTTTCAATATTGAATCATTTTCGCACAGGTACTGTCGTCCATTTGCCTACGTCGTATCCCGGTTTCCCCCACCAGCTTTTCTTCGCCAGCTAGTGGATGAGCTGTCTTAGCTCTTTTCTGAGAACATTAATTTCTGTTAGGAATTGGACGTCTACGTAATATTATACAACTGTTTAAAATAACTTAAATAAAAGGGCCTCGTTAAGTAATTAACTGTCACGTGATTTTCCCCCTTTCTACGACCCTACGACATAACCACTTGGACGGACAGTAGGTAGCATGTCTGAGTAATTTTATCTTTTCGGATCAGACAGAAGTGAAGATTGAATTTACAGTGCGTAAGGTACTCTTTTATAGAGTAGGTACAGAAATATTTCAACATGAGTTACTAGTACGAGGTACGAAACTGATAATTGGGATTAGGTACAGTAGTCTATAGTGCGTTAATATGCACATTAGAACTGAAGTCTGCATCAAAATGAACGGCCACCATTTTCAAAAATGAGTTTAAATATCCATATTATGATTATTTTTTAATTTAACTTCATTCTCTATATTGTACGCTAATGTGCTGTAGACAATATAATATACTGTACACTGCATAATGAATACGTCCACATGGACAGCTCAGTTCGTGAGTAAAAACACTCACTGTTAATACTGTACTGTATTTTGATTAAACAAAAACCAAATGAAAATGATCCAACTCAAAAGCGCGATATTTCCTAGTTTACCTAAATGGATGAACTACTTTTCTTCCCTCCTATACCTAGTAAAGTGAATTGTTTGTATATTACGCCAGTATCATTGAACTCCAGTCGTGGAAGGGGGTAACAAACGGCGTTGATCCAACGGTATAGCCAGGTTAATATTAAAAATGTTAGTAAAAATAAAATGATGTCCCTGTACAAGAGGGTGGAAGCGCATTATCTAACGAAATTTATAAAATTGTACTTGCTATTTGGGAAAAGAAAATTGTACCAGAGCAATGGAAGGAGTCCATAATAGTACCTATCTTTAAGAAGGGGGACAAGACTAACTGTAGTAACTTTCGAGGAAAGGCCTATCACTTTTGTTGACGTCGTACAAAATTTTGTCCAATATTCTTTTGAGAAGATTAACTCCATATGTCGATAAATTATTGTGGATCATCAGTGTGATTTTAGGCGTAATAGATCGACTATTGATCAGATATTTTGTATTCGACAGATAATGCTCAGGATAGGGACCAATGGCGGGCTTATGTGAGGGCGGCAATGAACCTTCGGGTTCCTTCAAAGCCAGTAAGTAAGTATCTGAGTTTTACGACCTCTACTGTGGGTCACATTGAAAGTGTATGCAAACCGATATGTATAACAACAAATTATTTCTTTCACTTTAATCTTAAAATATCCCCCTTAAGTCTTATGCATTTGTCCATTCAATGTAACCAGTCATCAAAGTACTTCACGCACTTTTCTAGAGCAGACATAAACCTAACATTCTCCGATCTTTCCTATTTTCTGCCTTCCTCTTAGTCTCCGCATATGATCCACATGTCTTAATATCGTCTATCATCTGATATCTTCTTCTGCCCTAAACTCTTCTCCCGTTTACCATTCCTTCCAGTGCATCCTTCAGTAGGCAGTTTCTTCTCAGCCAGTGACCCAACCAATTCCTTTTTCTCTTCCTGATAAGTTTCAGCATCATTCTTTCTTCACCCACTCTTTCCAACACCGCTTCATTTCTTATTTTGTCTATCCACCTTCACATGCTCCATTCTTCTCCATATCCACATTTCAAATGTTTCTCTTCATTTCGTCATAATGTCCATGTTTCTGCCCCATACAATGTCACACTCCACACAAAGCACTTCACTAGTCTCTTCCTTAGTTCTTTTTCCAGAGGTCCGCAGAAGATGCTCCTTTTTCTATTAAAAGCTTCCTTTGCCATTGTTATCCTCCTTTTGACTCCCTGGCAGCAGCTCATGTTACTGCTTATAGTATACCTCAAGTATTTGAAGCTGTTCACTTGCTCTACTCCCTCATTCAGAATTCGCAAGTTTAGCTTCTTTATTTTTCTTCCTATGATCATGGTCTTTGTCTTGTTTACATTTATCTTCATTCCATACTGCTCACAGCTGTCATTTAGCTCCAACAGCATATTCCTTAGTATCGTTTCCTCTTCTGCTAACAACGCCATATCATCAGCAAATCTTATGCACTTTATTGTTTTTCCTCCTACTTTCACCCCTCCCATGTCCTGAAAACAGTTCTTCACCAAATCCTCCAAGTAGATGTTGAATAGAGTAGATGATAAAGGTCATCATTGTCGTACTCTTCTCCCTATTTCACTTCCTTCTGATATTTCTTTTCCTATCCTGACTTTGGCTCGTTGTTTCATATTATAGGTTACCGAACAGTCTCCTGTCTTTCCAATCCACATTTATTTTCTTCAGGATGTCCATCACTTTGTTCCAATCCACTCTGTCAAAGGCCTTTTCTAAGTCCACAAATACTATATAGTACATACTTCTTTATTCTTCTCTAGGTATCTTTCGCAGAAAACCAATAATAGTCATAATAGTCAACAATGGATGGTAGGGGTACGAATATAGATTCTCTTAGAGTCACTGAGATCATTAAACTCAATTTCAAGTTTATACTAGCTTCCAGAGGGAAATTATAACCCATTAAAATTATAAAGGTTTATATCGACCGCTCTGTACGTCACGAACTTGGATTTGTCAAACAAAAATACTGCGTGTTCAGTTCAAAGTGTGTCATGGCTCGCTATATGCCGTCATGTGGCTAGCCGATGAGCTTAGAGAATTCAATCTTCCTACACTTCTGCAAAGGTGTAGTACCTAAGTGACAGAGAAGTTGCCTAGCAAGTACGGCGTTCATTCTGAAGAGTACTTACCGATACGTACGGTAACGACGGTAGTGGCAGGAATGTGAACTATTTGGAAACACGTACTGAGGTGAGTTTTTTTCTTACTGTCGGTATATGGGGAGAGGGTTAAGACGATTACTTACGTATTTGTTGACATTAACTTCGACGGTCAACATGGACACGGAGCATCTGATTTGTGTTGTGGAATGTTGCCGTACGCAACCGATGATAACAAATACCCTGCGTACGACTTGCCCGCGCAAAACACAGTTCGAAAGAGGTTATGGTAGCACACAGACTTTACAGACCGCCACCTGTTGCTACGACGTTCAAGTTATACCGTACACGTTCTCAAGTTCAGACTGAACGCCTTGATTAATAGGCAACTTCTCTGACATAAAAGCTGAAACTCGCTTCAAATCGCTGATTCACAACAGTGACGTCATGACACACTTTGAAATGAACACCCAGTACAACTCCGCTATCACCGGGTTTAGAACTCGAGTCTTTAGTCATCGTAAGCTGCCAGGGCATATATAGAACGCGGTGAAGTTTGTAGGTCACTTTTATTTTACAGACTGTACTAGAGTGCAAATTTTCAAAGAAGATTTCTTACGTATATGACGTGGAAGTCTCTCTAGTTAACGCACTTAATGAGTTTTGCATCTGAATGCCTCATATTTACATATAAATTTACATGCCCTTGCAAGGAGTCGAACCTACCAGCTCCCACGCATCGTAGAGACTGCTCCATTACATAATGCCTGCCTTTGAGTAACCCCAGCAGTTTTAAAAATCACTCTAAATAAGGAAGAAAACCAGCCTGAGGAACACCCTGTCGCTGCAGCTACTCCGAATCCATAAATGAGTTTTTTTGCTAACGCTCGCATGTAGCCTACAAGGAATGCCAGCGAGCGGTCGTGAGTGGAGATTATTTTAATAAGTGCAAAAAGCGAAGAGCGACCGGTTGCTATGGGTGACAGACTCACGCTCCAGTGCAGCCGGGCGAGCATTTAATTAATTCCGAAACAGTTGAAGAGCGAGGCTGATGCTCTTCAGGAAACAGCTCAGCTCGTGCGTTTTTGTCCATTGACGTAAGAAGTCCTGCCTAGGGCAATCCCTGACCTTGTAGGGTAAGTCAGAGCCCCAAGCTCGACAAGCTTTTATGAAATATTTAAAGCTCTTTATTATAGACATAATTTGTTACAAATTCGAGAAAGATAATAAAACAAATAATAAGTCAAAAGATGGAATTACATTCTTTCAGTAAAATATGCTGCCGTGATCAAAATATTGAAACAAAGATTGCTAAGATTTGCAAAAAAGAAAAATGCTTCAGGGTTGCCAACTTCCCCTATCTCCAGAGTTCTCTTGGATTTTGTCTTATTTCACTGCAATCTGCCGTTTTATTTATTTATTTATTTATTTATTTATTTATTTATTTATTTTTTATTTATTTAATTTTTTTTCGAATTTCTGGGTCCACACCGCCATCTCCACACCCTGTAAAATAATAGGATGAGTTGCCAATGTACAGTACATATTGTGTTAAGATGAATCACTGGGAAGCCATGTGTCACTTTGAGAGGACAAATAATTATTTTTCGTTGTGAAATATTTGTTGATAATGAGTAACACAGTAATAATAATAATAATAATAATAATAATAATAATAATAATAATAATAATAATAATGTTCATGCTACTGGTGATTGAGGAGGCATGTAAATTTTAGATCTGGCATTTACCTTTGTAACTGAGGAAAACCATGAAAAATCCCAGTCAGATTGGCCACAGGACCTTCCGAATGTGAATCTCAAAGGAGGAATACGAGGAGAACACGGGGAAGATGGGGAGAACAGGAGGAAAAACGAGGAGAACAGGGGGAAAACGTGAACAGGGGAAAGACGAGTAGAATAGGGGGAAGACGAGGAACAGAAGACAGGAACGAGAAACGAGGAAAACAGAGGAATACGTGTAGAACAGGGGGAAGACGAGGAGAACAGGGGAAAAACGAGGAGAACAGGGGGAAGACGAGGAGAACAGAGGAAAAACGAGGAGAACAGGGGGAAGACGAGGAGAACAGAGGGAAGACGAGGAGAACAGGGGAAAGACGAAGAGAACAGAGGAAGACGAGAAGAACAGAGCAAAACGAGGAGAACAGGGGGAAGACGAGGAGAACAGGGGGAAGACGAAGAGAACAGAGGAAGAGGAGAAGAACAGAGGAAAAACGAGGAGAACAGGGGGAAGACGAGGAGAACAGGGGGAAGATGAAGAGAACAGAGGAAGACGAGGAGAACAGGGGGAAGACGAGGAGAACAGGGGAATACGTAGAGAACAGGGGGAAGATGAGGAGAACAGAGGAAGACGAGGAGAACAGGGGAAAACGATGAGAACACGGGAAACGAGAGAACAGAGGAAGATGAGGAGAACAGAGGGAAGATGAGGAGAACAGGGGAAAACGAGGAGAACAGGGGAAGACTAGGAGAACAGGGCGAAGATGAGAACAGGGGAAAACGAGGAGAACAGGGGGAAGATGAGGAGAACAGAGGAAGACGAGGAGAACAGGGGAAAACGAGGAGAACAGGGGGAAGATGAGGAGAACAGAGGAAGACGAGGAGAACAGGGGAAGATGAGGAGAACAGGGGGAAGATGAGGAGAACAGGGGGAAGACGAGGAGAACAGGGGAAAACGAGAACAGGGGGCAGATGAGGAGAACAGAGGAAGACGAGGAGAACAGGGGAAAACGAGGAGAACAGGGGGAAGATGAGGAGAACAGAGGAAGACGAGGAGAACAGGGAAGAAAACAGGAGAAGACGGGAGAAGATGATGAGAACAGAGGGAAGACGAGGAGAACAGGGCGAAGATGAGAAACAGGGGAAGACGAGGAGAACAGGGGAAGACGAGGAGAACAGGGGGAAGACGAGGAGAACAGGGGAAGACGAGGAGAACAGGGGAATATGAGAAGAACGGGGAAAACTAGGAGAACAGGGAAGACGAGGAGAACAGGGGAAGACGAGGAGAACAGGGGAAGATGAGAAGAACAGGGGAAAACGAGGAGAACAGGGGGAAGACGAGGAGAACAGGGGGAAGACGAGAAGAACAGGGGAAGATGAGAGAACAGGGGAAGACGAGGAGAACAGGGGGAAGACGAGGAGAACAGGGGATGACGAGGAGAACAGGGGGAAAACTGAACATGGGGAAGATGGGGAGAACAGGGGAAGACGAGGAGAATAGGGGAAGATGAGGAAAACGGGGAAGACGAGGAGAACAGGGGGAAGACGAGGAGAACAGGGGGAAGACGAGGAGAACAGGGGAAGACGAGGAGAATAGGGGGAAGACGAGGAAAACAGGGGAAAACGAAGAGAAACAGGGGGAAGAACAGGGGAGAACAGAACATGGGAAGGATGGGGAGAACAGGGGAAAACGATGAGAATGGGAAAGACGGGGAGAACAGGGGAAGACGAGGAAAACAGGAGGAAGACGAGGAGAACAGGGGGAAGACGAGGAGAACAGGGGGAAAACGTGAACAGGGGGAAGATGGGGAGAAGAGGGAGAGACGAGGAGAATAGGGGGAAGATGAGGAAAACAAGGGAAATACGTTATGAACATTGGGAATAGAAGGGGAACAAGGGCAATACATGGAAAATAAGGGGAATGGAAGAAGAACAAGGGGAATGCATGACAATATGGGAAATACAAGGAGGACAAGGGAAATAAATGGAGAACAGGGGCAATACGTAGACAATAAGGGGAATAGAAGTGGAACAAGGATAATAATTGGAGAACATGTTGAATGCAATGACAATAAGGGGAACACAAGGAAAACAAGGGAAATACATGGACAATAAGGAGAATAAGGGGAATAGAAGCTGAACAAGAGTTACAAGGATAATAAGGGGAATACAAGGAGAACAAGAGGAATGCAAGGGGAAGAAGAGAGATCCAAGTACTAGAGAATGGGAAATGAAAAGAGAAGTTGTATACAAGGAGAACAAGTGGAATAATGAAACAAAGGGGTTACAATTTTACTGACGGTTAATTTCTGTTTCCGTTCCGTACCTATTTAGAAGAAGGACAGTTCTCCGTCCATCTCGCTCTTTTAAAAAATTCCTGCCATTATATAATCACTTCTCTTCCTCCAGACAGAAATTCCCTCCTGTATCTGGCGCTACTAAAGACCTCACGAAGTAATGTATACAGACTGAGTAATAGATGGCCAACTGATGTTGAAATCAATTGAAACGAAGAAGCATGGTACGTGTTGTTTTCATCTGTAAGTGGGATCTCGATTGTGTGTTGTTTATTTATCACGAGGCTGGGGATGTGGAGTAAGACCAACATGACGTCGCTATGGCAACAGCAACCTAGGAGATTTCCTGTTTGAGAGGATATTGCAAAAGAAGACGTAATGCATGCCCGGACCGGTTCCCAAGTTGTCTTGCATTATTTCATGTTTATTAAATACAGCGTCCTCTCCAAGGTGAAGCAGCGAGGATGGGAGAGAGAATTATTTGTACAAATTGCGAGATACGATCGCTACATGCGTTAACTGCGACGTCCCTGCGACCTTTTAACTCAAAACTGGCGACTGGTTTCACAAGGAAGACATTTCACTCTCTTGGATCCAGACGCAAGAGTCGATGTGGGATATTCAAATAGCCGACCCGGGTTGGAATTTCTCCAAGACCACAAGTAGAATTTGTAATAGGCAGGGAATTGCTGGGAAAGATTCTTGCAGAATTTTCCCGTTTCTCCTGCCAGAATTTTTACAATTATTAACTTAATGCAAAAGTACGTACCGTTTTTTTTTCGCTATGAAAAAAAAATATTTGAGACGATGACGATGACGATGACGATGACTGATCAGTAACATATTCTCCTCTCTTTCCAGAAAAATCGTGTTCGTTGGAATAAGTGCCCCAACAAATAATGAACAAACTGTATATTAAGATTAAAAATAATTGTATTTTCAAAATATACTATTGTCAGGAAAGTTATCCCCCCGTCATAAATTCTTATTAACATCCCTGCCAGGGATAACTTATGTCCCCCTCACAAAATATAACTTTATTCTTTCTTTTTTTACTCGGTTATTTAATGACGCTCTATCAACTACTAGGTTATTTAGCGTCAAGTCGACCTGGTTGGCGAGTTGGTATAGCGCTGGCCTTCTATGCCCAAGGTTGCGGGTTCGATCCCGGGCCAGGTCGATGGCATTTAAGTGTGCTTAAATGCGACAGGCTCATGTCAGTAGATTTACTGACATGTAAAAGAACTCCTGCGGGACAAAATTCCGGCACATCCGGCGACGCTGATATAACCTCTGCAGTTTTGAGCGTCGTTAAATAAAACATAACATTTTTTTATCATCAATGGAAGTGGTGATAATGAAATAGTATTTGGCGAGATGAGGCCGAGAATTCGCCATAGATTACATGACATTCGCCTTACAGTTGTGGAAAAACTCGGAAAAAACCCAAACAGGTAATCAGCTCAAGCGGGGATCGAACCCGCACCCAAGCGCAACTTCGAAAAAGCAGGCAAGCACCTTAACCGACTGAGCTACGCCGGTGGCTTATTGTTTTAATATGAGTATATTTATAAAGAATAAAGTAATGAAAGGAAATTATATTGATGTATTACCATCACCGGCAAGCTAACAACAATCATTAACTTAGGAATTACACATCTTGTCTTAAGCCTGCTCATGGATATAATTATTATTATGATCAAGATGCAAGACAAGCAACTCAGTGCGACCAAGCGTTGAGCCGTATCGAATGAGGATGATAATAATAGTAATAATTTTATGTATGGTATTCTGTATCTAGAATTCCATCCCCTCCCCCATCAGAAATCTTAATACGCACCCTGACTATTGTGCAAAAAAATACTGTGATGTGCTCGTTTTTCAAACTTTTTTCTCGATTTTGTAAAAAACACTTCCCAACCTTGTATAGTAATATACAGGGTGTTAAATAAAGTATCCAATATTTTGGGAGGTGATAGTATGCATCAAAACAAGAAAAAAATGTCGAATAAACATGGGTCTTATAACACATACTTTCTGAGATCTGAACACTAGTTCGTAAGAGGTGTTCAATGTGACGTCCATTCATGGCAGTTTCTTTGCCCTTCGGCGTAAGGGCTCACGGACTCTTTGAAATTGACCTGGTTGTTCTTGATAACCAAAAGTCTAGGGGATTTAGATTTGAGGAACGAGCAGGCCAAGGTGTGGGCCTCCCCAATCAATCCAGCTGTCCTGAAATGTCAGCGTCAGGTGTTCACGCACATTGCAGGAAAAATGTGCTGGTGTGCCATCATGCATAAACCACATCTGTAGTCTTTGCTGACATGGCACATACTCTAGTAAGGTAGGCAATACGTTAATGAGAAAGTCCTGATAACGAGCCCCAGTTAATCTCTGTGATAGCACGTATGCCCTTAATCTATCGCCAAGAACGTCTGCCCATAAATTGGTTGAGAATCGGTGTTGACGCCTTGTTTCTTCACCTGCATGGGGATTTTCATCAGCTCACACATGCTGATTACGAAAATTCACAACACCATCTCTGCTGAACCCCGCTCATATCCGCAACCAGACTTTTGTTTTCAGTATTCCTTGCGACGTATCAGTATTCCATGCCAGAGGTATCAACTATGGTATGATTATCTGGTTATTGCAGGGCAGAAAAATGCATTGCTATAAATGGAAGTCACATTGAGCACCTCAACCAGAACAAGTGTTCATATCTCAAAATTATGTGTTGTAGGACCCATGTTTATTAGACATTTTCTTATTGTTTTGATGCATAGTATCACCTCACAAAATATTTACGATACTTTTTTAACAACAAAATATTATAGAGAGCAATTAAAGTTTCAAGATCTATTAGCCTAATTGCATTATATTTGGGTTACCATTCTTCAAATTTATTATTTGTTGGTTGGAAATATTGCTGCAGTACGTGCTGTGCCGGAAGATCTCAGGACAACCATTATTAGGCATTGCCACAACGAGGTTGAAACTCTTGCACAATCCTGGGATCCTGTCCGCAAGGCGAAGCTCTGCGAAAAGAACCAGAAGTACGATCAATTATAGCCACTGCCCTTAAAGATGCCGATTACAACACTTTGAAGAAGTACATGGTCTCTCCGTCACTGGCAGTACACGGCGCATAGATATAATAGCTTTCGGAATCTACAAGATGTGGATACATAATTGATCCCACTGTGCGTTTCGAAACGGACGAGGAACAGCCAGCAAAGTGGATAATGAAAAAGAATATCTACAATTACCTTCCCTATTACCTCAAAAATTAGCTAAAAGAGCTTGAAGAATCGTTCTGGTTGAGCAAGAGGTACCGCTTACTCTCTTCATGAAAGATGTGTTTAAGAGGCTTGGAATACCTACATCTATTATTCCGATTGTAACCTTTAGCTGCCTTGAAAGGATCAATTGCTCTCCTGAAGAATCACCTATATTCGAATATATATTACTTTAATGTACCGAAGTACATATGATATTTCCATGCAGATATTCTGCGTCAATACGAAAAGAGTAATGGAACGGAGAAAAATTCTTCCGGCGCCGGGATTTGAACCCGGGTTTTCAGCTCTACGTGCTGATGCTTTATCCACTAAGCCACACCGGATACAACTCCGACGCCGGTCAGAATCGTCTCAGATTAAGCTCCAACTCTTGGGTTCCCTCTAGTGGCCGCCCTCTGCACTACGTCATAGATGTCTATGAACGCAGGACCGAAGTTCAGAACTGCTGAGATCACTCGATAAAAGTGACTAATTGGCCGGGATCCGACGGAATAAGCGCCGCTTAAATCACGAAGTGATTTACGCGTATCACACAAGTTTTATATATTATATATATAAGAACATATTCCTTGTACCGAAGTACATATGATATTTCCATGCAGATATTCTGCGTCATCATACGATGAAAGAGTTATGGAACGGAGAAAATTCTGTCCGGCGCCGGGCAAAAAAACCCGCATTGCCATAAATGCTGATGCTTTATCATTAGCCACACCGGATGAACAACTGACGCCGGATCTCAGGGAACCCAAGAGTTGGTGCTTAATCTGAGACGATTTTGACCGGCGTCATTTTCCTTGTTTTAATGGATAAAGCATCACAACGTAGAGCTGAAAACCCGGGTTCAAATCCTGCGCCGGAGAGAATTTTCTCCGTTCCATTAGCAAGTTATCCTAATTCGAAATCAAACTAAGTTCAGTAGCATTATTTACTTTCTTGTAACACTTATCTTTCTAAAAATAGGTTATTTCCACTAATCTAAAAAAGTTATTTGTTATTACTTGTAAGAATTTCATTGTTAAAACAAATCTATCTAACGTGAGCTATTATATGATATGCAAAGCAGAAAATCGATAATTATGGACTTACCCAGTTTTTCCTCTGCACTCTTCGTTTGTGTACTACTTACCAATAAATAGTCTGTGATAATGTTAAGCTTGTTAGGTATTCATTAACCTTCAGCTATTGAATGAAATGAGAGCTGAAATTGCGACCACTTACGAGAATGGCGTCCTTGACCAAGTAAACCTTGACTGCATGGCGATTGCAGTGTATTCCAATTCAAGAGACGCAACAGAATTCCTGAAGGCGACTTTCTGTAAATACTTGATATTACAGCCACATCACTCCAACACAAATTGGATGAATTCGTCACATAAAACACGCAAACCCGTGGACGCACATTTCTCACCACGATTCGTTACAATTTACGCATTTGTACCATAATTAATCTTGTTGTCGCTAAATTACGAGTTTGAGTTGTGATTTTCTGGTCACTTCTAACACTACAGAGTGAATCAAGAGTCTGGAACCATGTAAATATCTTCCATATGCTTGATTTTCGATCATCATAGGTGTTACCAGTATTTGTAAACCCAAACGCTCTACCAGTGACTCATTCGATTCTAGCCCTCAGCTATCTCTAAAGCCGCCATTTTGAATGCAACTTTGAAATTTTAAATGAAAAGAAGGTCATTTAGGTCGTCAAAATCATGTGAAATTTTCTGAGAAAAACAATGGTGCAATCCACTTTGCGATATCTCTAATAGTTTTCAAGTTATACTAATGCCTTGTGCAGCAAATGCTGCAAACTAAGTCCATTAGACGTTCAAATAAACATTTTTCAGATTTATTTTCAATGAAGAATACCAGACATTCTGAAATTTATTTGATTCCATAATAATGAAAAATACTCCCTCTGAATGGTATTTTTATGCCAAATACTTTTTCTGCAACCTATACACCTTGCGTTTTTTAGTTTGAACGCGAAAACGCAAGTAACAATGTCAGGACGATCAGTCGGTTTTTCATGTGAGAGTAAAGCAATAGCTATTTCAGGTCATTGCGGATTGTAGACGAAAGTTAAAAAAAAATGTCAGGTTTGCTACGCTTTCGAACAATAGACATAGCATCTTGGTACAGCTGCTGCATGTTTCGTAAACTACCTTGAAATGTAGAGGGTAAAATCATTTTATCCTGCTAAGAGATCTTGCTGAAATGACAGGGAGACTACAAAATCTTGTAGGCCTCTTATTTTATCAGTAAGTAATACCTTTTGGTCTTTCGTTAGGAACTCTAATTTTTGCGCTCTCTCTAGCCAATACTGAAGAGAATCACGCATATAAATTCTCATCACACCGCCATTAAATATATGAAAAGTACCCAACATCACTTGATTAATAACTATAAAAATATTTGATTTTTAATAACAATATTATTATCTTACGTAAGTTTTATAGTTTTCAATAACATATACTACATATACTATATAGCCGCCACTCAGTAAATTATAGAAATGAAGATCTAATTTAAGATATTCTCTACATCTACTTATATAACCCCAAAACATTTCACTTTCATATCCTGAATATAGCATTAATATGTATAATTAATGAAAAATAGTCACAGCATGGCATTTCTAATGATGATAATGTCATCAAACCACCTCAAGTTTTGTAATTTTTAATATCCAGTACACAGCTGTTCTCAGAACATTACACACCACAGAATCAGACATGTAAATTATTTTTAGTAAGTGTTGAAGTTTTTAATAACCAATTTAATTTGTGCTCTAAATATGTCAGCATTCTTGCATATCATGGCCTTCGTGTAATATTGTTTACTGTAGTGTGTGTTTTGTTTTACTCTGAAATGCAATTAGTTAGTGACGACAGATGGATTTTAGAAAATAGGAACATTATGTTGAAAAATTAACATTTCACTAAAAACTACTATTTTTCTGAAAAAACTTTGGGTCCCAAGCTTCAAAATGAGGATTCATTTATTAAAATCCATTCAGTCGTTTTCCCGTAATTTCCATTACCAGTTCAAATTTTATATATATATATATTTTGTAATAATGACACAAACATTAGTTACTGCATCTACAGATATTTTGTAACATGGTACAGTACTAAGGAGGCTTTGGAAAAGGTATTTTTATGCAATTCTGGTAATTCCGACGGAATATGATGCAGAATTTCTGCACTGAAATATCATATGCATTTCGGTACATCGTAATATATGATATGCGAAAAATAATCACTTAGTGATTTAAGAAGCGCTCATTCCGTCGGATGCCGGCAACTTAGTCACTCATAACGAGTGCACCTCTGCACATGTGTGGACATTGTGCCACTGTCATACATCTATGACGCAGTGCACGAGGGTAGGCCAATAGAGGGAACCCAAGCGGTGGAACTTAAACTGAGAGGATTGGATTCGACACCGGGATGAGAATTCGGTGTGGCTTAAGGGATAAAGCGTCAGCACGTAGAGCTGAAAACCCGGGTTCAAATCTCGGTGCCGGAGATAATTTTTCTCTGTTCCACTCTTCCACCATCATATGATGACGCAGAATTTCTGCAGTGAAATATCAATGTACTTCGGTACATCGTAATATATAATCTAACATATTTTTTTAACATATGTATTGTATTGTATTGTACCGTATTTATTAACATTCCATGGTATTCATACAGCTAGAATATGGAACAGTCAAAAACCTTAATAATGTTATAAAGTCTTAATTTATAGTCACAGTCTAGATGAAATATATACAGACGAGATTTACAATATAGTGTACTAGTACAACACAAAGTTTTAGTATCAATTTCATGAAGCGTTATTGAATGTCACGAATTCACCTACAGAATAGAAGGCGTGAGAAATTAGTTACTTCTTTAATTTGGCCCTAAATAATCTTATGTTTTGAGTTTCATTTTTTATGGCGATAGGGAGGCTATTAAAATTTTTAACTGCCATATAATGCACTCCTTTTTGATAGCACGATAGACTTGACGATGGAGTATGAAAGTCATTTTTTGACGTGTATTTATGCTATGAACTGTTGAATTAGTTACAAAGTTTTCACGATTATATAAGAGGAAGATTATTAATGAAAAGATATATTGACAAGCCATGGGCATCATTTGTAGTTTTTTGAAAATAGTCCTACAAGATTCCCTAGATTTGGCATCTACTATTATTCTAATTACTTTTTTTGCAATAGGAATATACTTTTACTATCTGTGGAATTTCCCCAGAATATTATTCCAAAACTCATTACCTAGTGAAAGTATGCAAAGTACATTGTTTTAAGGTAATGGTATGTACAATTTTTTGCATAGATCTGATAGCAAAACATGGTGAATTTAGTTTGGGGGTAATTTCTTTAATATGATTTTTCCAATTTAACACATTATCGATTTTTAAGCCAAGAAATTTGGTTGTTGTTTCTAATAAGGATCTATTGTTAATTATTACGCTAGAAATTTTCGAGGTTGAATTTGGACACGATTTAAATTGAATTCTGTTAGTTTTGTTACAATTTAATACTAATTTATTGTCTGAGAACCAGTCACATATTTTGAAGAGAATTTCCTCTGTTGAAGATTGGAATGTGTTGGAGTTATTGGCTGTAATTACTATACTTGTGTCATCTGCAAATAATATGGGATGACCTACATCTTTTATTAGGGGGGCAAGATCATTTATGAACACTAGAAAAGTAGACCTAATATTGAAATTATTAATAGTTCCCCATGCCGAGGCAGATCTCATAGTTTCGACTTTCTGTTTCCTATCTATGAGATTTGAGTGAAACCATTGGTGTGCAACACCTTTAATTCCATAATAATCTAATTTATCTGGCAGCATTTTAGGATTTATACAGTCAAATGCTTTGGACAAATCACAGAAAATCCTTCCAACTTGTAATTTTTTATTAACTGCATCCAGAATTTTGTCAGTTAAACTAAATGTTGCATTTTCCGTGCCTTTATTTTTCCTAAATCGAAATTGTTCTGGGACTAAAGTCCTGTATCTTTCTAGATGATGATATAATCTTTTATACATTACTTTTTCAAAGATTTTGGAGAAGACTGGTAGAAGTGATATGGGCCTGTAATTTTCTGGAGACGTTGTTTCTCCCTTTTCGAAGATATGAATAACCACCGAATATTTTAATCTCTCGGGGAATATACCATTAAACATTGAATAGTTACATAAATAACTTTATGCTCGACCATGCCGAAATGTAGTAATTATACACCTGGTAACAGTCCTTTAATGCATGTCATTAAAGTACACCTATTCATTAAAGTTCAGGTTTTCGATTATTCTCGGATATGCAATTGAAAGACGAGGGAAACGTCACGGAGGCTGGAAATCCAATAGTGTCGCAGAAGGTTATGTTCTGTTACTATAACAATTAGCGTTAATTGTAAATAATATTCAAATAAATTCAATTTGTCATCTCGTTTTTCAATTCTAAATCAATTTCCAGGTTATACATTCTCTGTATTACATCAAGGTCAATGACATTATTGTTCCTCGGAAAAAATCAATACTTTCGCATCTGCGCACATCTCACAATTCAAGAGCTATGAACAAGGTCACTTCCGATCTTCTGTCATATACAAATAAAATGTATACTTCTGAATTATTTAGAGTTAGAAGTATGGTCGAGCATAAAACATTATTATCTGTCGTAAGAAACTTGCCATATAATGGTAATTAAGACGCTCGTATGAAAATTATGAAACGAGAGCAAGCTTGAGTTTCATAAACAAACATACTTGCGTCTTAATTACTATCATTATAGGCTCGTTGCATAATGTACTATAATGGTCCAGCTATAATATGTGAACTCGCTTTTAGTATTTTACTTCTTATTTCATCATACCCTGAGGAGTTTTTTGACTTTAGGTTTTAATAATTGCAATTATTTCTTTTTTGTTTGTTGGAAATATTTGAATATTTGTAGCCCAATAGGTATAAGCCAAAATATTTATTGTGCACGAAAATATGTAAAATTATGTAACTTAAAACTTCAGAATAATAATCCCTTTGCTGTGATTCGCCGATATTTTAGCTTTTCTTATAGCTACACATAAAGAAACAGAATATATAATTACAGAAAATCTAATGGTAACATAAGCAATGGCCATTCCACTTCCTGTTTGACATACTCGGTAAAACGCTTAATGATGAATAAATGATAAAACGAGTTGTTGAAGGAACAGTGAATGTTGAATTTTAAATATTTAAAAGTCGTTTTGTTGCATGGTCGTCCACTACGAAGACAGGAATGTGTGGATACTTTCATACTATGCGTCATAAGCAAGGGCAAAGCTAAGCATCCACGAGGCCTGAGGCGGACGAACTCGTCATGTGAATACAGTTCCGTTTCCAGCCTATAGCTCACTGGTTAACTGCCACTGAAGTTAATTAGTATCGCCATTCGTTTGTTTTTATCCTATTTGTTCCTTCTTGATTATACTTGTTTCTTCCACTATTATTAGTTGTTTTTCCCTTTAATTTTTGTTGTTTATTTGTAGTCTATTAGTTGTTCGTCCTATTTCTGTTTGACTATCATATATCTTATTATACAGGGTCTTCCGTACAACACGTCTCAGAAGTAATATAATAGAATGTTTCATTTTCGCTGGCAGAGTTAAGGCCATAAGGCCTTCTCTTCCACTCAGCCAGCCTTAATACAATAATGACATACTTACTTACAAAAATGACTTTTAAGGAACCCGCAGGTTCATTGCCGCCCTCACATAAGCCCGCCATCGGTCCCTGTCCTGTGCAAAATTAATCTAGTCTCTATCATCATATCCCACCACCCTCAAATCCATTTTAATATTATCCTCCCATCTACGTCTCGGCCTCCCCAAAGGTCTTTTATCCTCCGGTCTCCCAACTAACACTCTATATGCTATTCTGGATTCGTCCATACGTGCTACAAGCCCTGCCCATCTCAAACGTCTAGATTTAATGTTCCTAATTATGTCAGTTGAAGAATACAATGCGTGCAGTTCTGTGTTGTGTAACTTTCTCCATTCTCCTGTAACTTCATCCCTCTTAGCCCCAAATATTTTCCTAAGAACCTTATTATCAAACATTCTTAACCTCTGTTCCTGTCTCAAAGTGAGAGTCCAAGTTTCACGACCATACAGAACAACAGGTAATATAACTGTTTTATAAATTCTAAATGTCAGATTTTTTGACAGCAGACTGGATGATAAAAGCTTCTCAACCGAATAATAACAGGCATTTCCCATATTTATTCTATGTTTAATTTTCTCCCGAATATCATTTATATTTGTTACTGTTGCTCCCAGGTATTTGAATTTTTCCATCTCTTCAAAGGATAAATTTTCTAATTTTATATTTCCATTTCGTACAATATTCTGGTCACGAGACATAATCATATACTTTGCTTTTCGGGATTTACTTCCAAACCTATCTCTTTACTTGCTTCCAGTAAAATTCCCGTGTTTTCCCTAATAGTTTGTGGATTTTCTCCTAACATATTCACGTCATCCGCATAGACAAGCAGCTGATGTAACCCGTTCAATTCCAAACCCTCTCTGTTATCCTGGACTTTCCTAATGGCATACTCTAGAGCAAAGTTTAAAAGTAAAGGTGATAGTGCATCTCCTTGCTTTAGTCCACAGTGAATTGGAAACGCATCTGACAGAAACTGACCTATACGGACTTTGCTGTACGTTTCACTGAGACACATTTTAACAATAGTGACATACATATTTAAATTATGAATATTTACAATACACTTAAAATATTTTCCAGCAATATTCTTCAGTTAGGTTTTAACGACTGTTTATTTAAATTTAGATAAAACCTATAAGGAAAAGTAATAACTTAATTTATGAAGTAATGTAATTCAATCCAGTCTATATGCAAAATGTGAAGAATTATAATTAAGTTGAGATAACTCGTTCGTTAAAATGATGATAAATAATATAATATAAATTTACTAGAACTTTGTTATAGAAAGCAGAATATAAATCTAAAGTACCTGATATAATGAGAATAATATGTAATGAGATTTTTCTTTTAGAGGTTTTCTGTTCTATTTAGAGAAACTAATGGTAATAATAAGAATCGGCAGGTGTTAGTTTCATTATAAGCAACAATAATCAGTAATTAATCTGTTAAGGAGTTAGGTAGGCCTACAGCTTACAGCAGTAAAATTTTAGAAATATTTAACATTTTTTCTCCATTACTGAATCTTATACAATAATGAAAATTAGTATGTGTAAAACAGTGTCTTTCTGCTATACGAAAAAAAAATATTTTTTTACAATTAAAATAATTATTTACAATTTTTTTTTTCAAAATTCAATTCATTGTGCAGTGATGAAGCTTTTCCCACATAACTAAAAAATTATCCAACATTCTGTGATTATTTTTTTGTGTGCATTTATGCATGTCATATCTACAATATAATGCAAGATCACTTCTCTACCTTTCATAGATTGTCTGATAAAAAATAAATTCACTTTAAAAATTTTCAAATAGTAGTCCACACCTGTGGAGTAACGGTTAGCGCGCCTGGCCGCGAAACCAGGTGGTCCGGGTTCGAATCCCGGTTGGGGCAAGTTATCTGGTTGAGGATTTTTCCTGGGTTTTCCGTCAGCCCAATACGAGGAAATGCTGGGTAACTTTCGGTGCTGGACTCATTTCACCGGCATACCTTCATTTAATTCAGACGCTAAATAACCTTGATGTTGATACAGCATCGTAAAATAACCCAATAAAATAAATAAATATTAGTATTTTCTTCTAAAACAAAAAAAAATATTATTTATTAAGGAATGTAGTTGAAAGAGCATGATATTGTAAACATGAGTTTCAGCAATAAAATAAAAGAGAGAGAACATGAAAAAGTTAACAAGTTTATGAGTTATGAGGGAAACGCTTCATCACTGCACAGTGAACTGCCAACATTTTTAATTTTGGAAACAAGTATGTAAACTTTTTTTTAAATCTTAAAAATATATATTTTTTCATACAGTATAGCAGAAGAACAGTGTTTTACACATACCAATTTTCATTATTGTACAAGATGCAGTAATGGAGGAAAAAAATGTTGAATATTTCCAAAACGTTTACTGCTGCAAGCTGTACCTAACCTCCTAAGTAAGAATTTATGTAATTTTGACCTAAATTAAGTTCCTGTCCAACAACCCCTTACATCACTCGGAAGCGAGTTCCAATTTCTAGCAACTGAAACTGTATAGAATGAAGAATATAAAGATGTCTTGTGATAGGATATGAATAAATTTTTATGATGAGATCTTGTACTTAGCTGATGATATGCGGATAAATTTTGAAAACGAGAAGCCAAATAGATTGGGGTAGCAGTGCGCAGAATTTGAAATAAGAAAATAAGAGAATGCAGGGCTCGTCGATCTCTTAGCCTTAACCAAGACAGTTTGGAAAGACGGGAAAACAGGACCATGCTTACGAATATTGCAAATGTAACGGATTTATTACAATTAAAATTGAATGAGAGAATTTTGGGCAAAAAACTCAGACACGTCAAATCTTGTATTTAGATAGGAATATTTTTATGGAAACAAAATACAGGGACATCACTTTATTTTTACTTCAATTTTTATTGTACCTGAGTTTTTGAATGCACTTCACTCCCATCCCTTCTACTAATGCAGTTCAACCGTCCTCCACACAGATCCAAGACAGCATTTGCAGTCATAGTAGCCTTACGGTCATAGTAAACAGTACGTTCCAAAAATATGTTCGCGTTTTCCAGTGACGAAAGAGCTTTCAATATTGAATCATTTTCGCACAGGTGCTGTCGTCCATTTGCCTACATCGCATCCCGGTTTCCCCCACCTGCTTCTATTCGCCTCTCTGTAAAGGCTAGTGGCTGGGCTGTCTTAGCTCTTTTCTGAGAACATTAATTTCTGTTAGGAATTGGACGTCTACGTAATATTATACCCATACAACTGTTTAAAATAACTTAAATAAAAGGGCCTCGTTAAGTAATTAACTGTCACGTTATTCTCCCTCCTTTCTACACCCTGAGACATAACCACTTGGACAGACAGTACATAGCATGTCTGAGAAATTTTATCTTTTTGGATCGGGCAGAAGTGAAGATTGAATTTACAGTACGTAAGGTACTCTTTTATAGAGTAGCTACAGAATTATTTCAACATGAGTTATTGGTACGAAGGACGAAACTGGTAATTGGAATTACACACATTAGAACTCAAGCCTGTATCGAAATGAACGGCCACCATTTTAAAAAATGTGTTCAGGTGTCCATATTATGATTATTTTTCAATTTAACTTCATTCTCTATAGTGTACGCTTATGTGCTGTAGACAGCACTTGTCAGTATATCTTTTCATTAATAATCTTCCTCGTATGTAATCGTTAAAACTTTGTAACTAATTCATCAGTTCATAGCATAAATACACGTCAAAAATGACTCTCATACTCCAACGGCAAGTCTATCGTGCTATCAAAAAGGAGTGCGTTATATGGCAGTAAACATTCTTAATAGCCTCCCTATCGATATAAAAAAATGAAACTCAAAACATAAAATTATTTAGGGCCAAATTAAAGAAGTACCTAATTTCTCACGCCTTCTTTTCTGTAGGTGAATTCGTGACATTCAATAACACTTCATGAAATTGATACTAAAACTTTGTGTTGTACCAGTAGACTATATTGTAAACCTCTTCTGTATATATTTCATCTAGACTGTGACAATAAATTAAGACTTTGTAATAGTATTAGGTTTTTTGACTTGTTCCATATTCTAGCTGTAAAGCAATGTATGAATACAATGGAATGTTAATAAGTACAATACAATACAGTACAATACAATACAATACAGTCTAATATACACTACATAATGAATACGTCCGCATGGATAGCTCAGTTCGTGAGTATAGACAATCATTGTTAATACTGTACTGTATTTTGATTAAACAAAATCCTAATGAAAATGATCAAACTTGAAAGCGTGATATTTCCTAGTTTACATAAATGAACTACTTTTCTTCCCTCCTATACCTAGTAAAGTGATTTGTTTGTATTTTACGCCAGTATCATCGAACTCCAGTCGTGGAAGGGGGTAGCAAATGGTGTTTTCGGTTCTTAACCGTTGATCCAAAGGTAGAGCCAGGTTAATATTAGAAATGTTAGTAAAAATAAAATGATGTCCGTGTACTTTTACGACTGTTGTAGTGCTAGCTATGACGTCATCGAAAACATTTTTAATGATATCCTATAGTTTTCTTAATGTCATCTGAAATGGCATACGTTTTATGTAATATTTGTTTCTGTAGACTATGATTAGGGTTACTTTGTTAACCATTTAATTGTTAGTACATTTTGTTAGCGTCTGTGTTATGAAATCAACATAAAACAAGATATTCTTAACAGAAAATGACCTCTTTATGTCTCTGACATTTTCATGTTTTCTAAATCTTCTTTTTTTCACAGTTGCCTCCCCTAATATTTTACCAGAACACAATATGGCAGTAATAATTTCAGCTGAATTAAGATCACAGACAAGTTACAGCAAATGACGAACATTTTTCCTTTTATATTAATTTTACTATTCACTACGACTAAGATGTACAGTATGTTACGTAAAGTCGACCACATCCAGTTGGTAATGCCTGCTCGCTATACTGTAGATAGTACGGGGACATCATTTTATTTTTACTAACATTTTTAATATTAACCTGGCTATACCTTTAGAGAACCGGAAACACAGATTGCTACCCCCCTTCCACGACTGGAGTTCGATGATACTGGCGTAAAACACAAACAAATCACTCTATTAGATATAGGAGGGAAGAAAAGTAGTTCATCCATTTACGTAAACTAGGAAATATCACGATTTTGAGTTCGATAATTTTCATTAGGTTTTTGTTTAATCTTAATACAGTACTGTATTAAGAATAAGTGTTTTTACTCACGAACTGAGTTAGCCATGCGAACGTATTCATTATGCAGTGTATATTATACTGTCTACAGCATATTAGCGTACAATGTAGAGAATGAAGTTAAATTGAAAAATAATCAAAATATGGATATTTAAACACATTTCTGAAAATGGTGGCCGTTCATTTCGATACAGGCTTCAGTTCTTTTGTGCATATTATAGCACTATAGACTATTGCATCTAATTCCAATTGCCAGTTTCGTCCTTCGTACTAGTAACTCATGTTGAAATAATTCTGTACCTACTCTATAAAAGAGTACCTTACGTACTGTAAATTCAATTTTCACTTCTGCCCGACCCGCACAGATAAAATTACTCAGACATGCTATCTAATGTCCGTCCAAGTGGTTATGCCGCAGGATCGTAGAAAGAAGGGAAATCACGTGACAGTTAATTATTTAACGAGGCCCTATTATTTAAGTTATTTTAAACAGTTGTATAATATTACGTAAACGTCCAATTCCTAACAGAAATTAATGTTTTCAGAAAATAGCTAAGACAGCCCTGCTTTTACGGAGGGGCGAACAGAAGCAGGTGGAGGAAATAGGGATGCGACGTAGGCAAACGGACAGCACCTGTGCGAAAATATGATTCAATATTGAAAGCTCTTTCGTCACAGGAAAACGCGAACATATTTCTGGAACGTACTATACTCACTAACTCATTGCTGTTTACTATATGCGGTCTTGGATCTGTGTGTAGAGGACAGTTGGAGCTTCATTAGTATAAGGAATGGGAGTGAAGTACATTCAAAAACTCAGGTATAATAAAAATTGAAGTAAAAATAAAATGATGTCCATGTACAAATAATTCGTACTGAAAAATAACATGTATAGTCGACATCTAGCAGCCTGCAGTGTCTATGTGGGAGCGGGAGAGAGGAATCGGCTACATGACGCTACTCCTCGGTAACCATGACAACAGCAGTTCAACCAATAAGACAGCTGGTTAGAAGAGTGTTTAAACTTGATAGAACGCGCGAGGGGAGCCGATTTGGAGACGTCCTACCCACCGCTGACAACTGTACTGCTTATAGTTACGGCTGGTTTCGGCTGTATTGGGAAGCTCTCTCTCTTTGTCTGTTCCTGGTTTTAGAAACTTGAGTCACGTGTTGTTAGTTTTCTCTCCCTGCGTAAAAGTTTTCATTTATGCTGTTAGATTTTCTCTTGTTTGCGGGTGTTCTTGTTATTTTATTCTTTTGTGTTACGAGATGTATTTACTTATACAGTATTTTAAATATATCGAGAGTTTAGAAACAAATGCAGATTTGTCTCTAGCTTCTTCTAGTAGCAGTTATTCAGTATGCTGTGACCTATTTGATAGGTTTGCGAAGAAAGAGGAACATCGAGTTAATTTGCTGTAAAATTAGACTATGTAATAGTAATGAGCAAACCCCGGATTCTTAGGTTCGAATCAATTTTGTTGCTATCTCCTTACTCTCGAAATATTGCTTTTCTTATTCGATTTATGTAGCAAAGCGTAACATTCTTAAATTCAATATGACCTAAAAAGACCTAATTCGTAGGTTAGGACTTGGAGTGTCGTAAAGAGAGACAATCTTTACCAAGCCGTTGTAGTATATTAATAGTAGCCTATGTTGTTTATTTTTTTTTCCCCCGTAAAATTATATAAATTCCTAAACATAATATTTAAAATCCTAAAACATAAATTGGAAAACCTAATTTTAATTTCTTTAAACCTATAACTTCTGTGCTTGGTAATGAGGTACGTCACAGGCCTTATATTTTTATATTCTCATCATTTACGTCTTGGCCTCCCCAACCTTCAAACCCACCGTGCGCTACTGGAAATAGGTGGCCTATTTGGATGAGTTCCGTTAAAAAGTATGCACAACTCTTTTTGTGTACTTCTTCTGTCACCAGATCATATCATCATCACAATCGCAATGATGAGAATGAAGGATAATATGATAAACATGTAGGTTGGGAATAATATCGAAAACTTCAGTATAACCTACGTTAAATTTTCACAAATCATTGTTGTTTATAGAGTGTAGGCGTCCATTAGCATTGATTTCTGTGTGACTATAAAGGAGCAGGTTGGAAGCCAGCCTTGGGTTCAGATCTGGATCGATCGAGGTCAGATAGAAATCTCTTGTAATGATATCCGTCACCCACTGCAGGAAGTTCTTCTCCAGCAAGAAATCTCGCGCTCCTGTTAATAGAATTCGTCTGCTGCACTCCTACTCGATGGTAATTATTCACCAGTAGCTCAGAGTTGACACAAACGAGCGGACTGCACATTACACCGCGGAATAAATTACACAAATTAATTTCCACCGCTCTGGATAATGACTTGAAACTGTATTCATGCATTTATATTTGTGTTTGCAGTGGCCATAAAATCAGATATGCAGAGCTTTATTGACAGTTCCCATGGTTACAGAGCACTTCGTTATTCATCTGTCTACTTTTATTTCAGTGCTGTCTTACTCATGCTTGATATATTCTGAGAAACCAGAACTGAATCTGAGGTGTTTATACATGTTTCTTGATCTGTTTAAAAATGAAAAGCAGTTTAAAAAAATAGTTTCTAAACATAATTGAATTGGTCATTGCTAGAAGGCCCTTTGTCCAAAAATGTTAGTTCTGAATAAATCGAAAAAAACTGTTTTTAAGAAATACTAATCTTCGTAGAAGCAATGTGGTGACTGTCCATCATAAAGGTATATTTGTGCTTTCTGGAAGCACAATTTTTATTTTGTTGTCATATGTAGTTTGTATAATATTATTAATTAAAAATTCAAATTTAAGGGCCTTTTAGCAGTGAACTTAAAATAATTTCACATTTGGTTAAAAATGGAGTACTGTAATAAAATACAGGATTGTAAATTAAATAAACTACCATTATTTCAAGTTAAAAGTATATTTCTCTTCTTAAAATATATTTTAATTACGTATTACAAAGTTTTAGGCCCTTGTTTTAAATCTAACTTGACGATTTAATTCTGTATTTTCTCTATGTTCTGCTAGTGGAGAATTTTCAACTTTCTCATAATAAGGTAACTGTTCATGGGGAATGTAGCATAGAATTTTCTTGATATCCTGCATTTTGTCTGGGTTGATTGCAATCAATTGATCATAAGTAGGACGTTGGGGAAGGACTATGTTTTCAATTCCAGGTAGACAAAGAGCAAAGGTACTGTATGCCTAATACAATCATCAATGAACTTGGATGTTGAAACAATATGAGGAAGAGTGGCATTGTACATATATTCATAATAACTCGCAGGGGAGAATGACAACTTCGAACACCGAGGTACCTTTCTACCATAAGATTCTACAGAAAGACATCTTTTGTAAAACATGGGCCACCAGTTAATGAGTGACTTTATTTTTGTGCATGCATACATATTTTATTTATTTATTTATTTATTTATTTTATTTATTTATTTATTTATTTATTTATTTATTCTGGTGTAGTTAAGGCCATCAGGCCTATAGCCTATAAAGATTTTTGTGGCCTAAGGAAATAACATTTTTATGCAATATTCATTTACGTCAGTGATTCAGTGTAAATATTCTGAACTTACCTACAATCCTCACCAGTTCGTCTTTCAGCCACCAATTCTCCAGAGTAAGTCACATGTTCAGTGCCTTTAACTTTGGCTTTCTTTAATATATTTCGTTTCCAACTGCAAGTATCACTACAGCTCTTTTTGCTTTTCAAACTCTCAGTGTCCATTTTAATTAGCCGAAATTGCGCATAATATAATAATTTGTATTAAAACACAAATAAAGATCAGAGCAGAATAAACAGACCGCTTCAAACAATGAAGATAGCTGATAGTATAGTAAGTATAGAGGTTTGTCGTCAGATGGAAACACCGCTAAATGACAAGATCACAGCTAGAAGGCCCTCTATCCTGGAGTAAGGGCATTTTAGCATGACACGAAAAATGAAATGCTCAACTGTGCGTGTATATGAAGGCTTGAGGAAAATCCTTTTAGCACAGATTGGGTATTTATGTGTAAGGATGTTGAATCTGTAGTTAACTCATTTTTGCAAAAATACGGAGAAAGGACCTTTTAGCAATGACCAATTCAATTGTAGTATGTTTATTGTATGGTGTAAAAAGGGAATTACAGAAAGAATAAGAACAAGTAAGCAAAGAGAGAAAAATAAGTACAAAATAAGCAAGGTAATGAAGAGAGGACAGGTTTGACAATAGAGGGAACAAAGAAATTAAGCATAAAAAGACAAAGAAGATTCGGAAGAAATGGATGAGGAGAAAACAGATGAGGAACACAAAGACGAGGAGAAGGAAGAAATGAAAAAGAAAGGAAAAGATTGAGGAAAGAGGTAAGGCGGTGAAGAAACTGAAAGAAGTTGAGAAAGAAGAACGAAATGAAAGATGAAGAGGGATGACAAATAGTCGAATGGAAGAGGAGACATTACTTACGGTTGACCCTGTATTCATATTTATAGGCGAATAAACTCTTAACTCTTAAATTGATGATATATCCTAAAGGACACAACAGGTTAATAGGCTATCTATATATATAATTTGAACTGGTAATGGAAATTACGGGAAAACGGCTGAACGGATTTTAATGAGTGACCCCTCATTTTCCTGCCTGGCATCCAAAGTTTTTCGGAAAAGTAGTAGTTTTCAGTGAAATGTCAATTTTCGTACATAATTTTCCTATTTTCCAAAATCCATCTGTTGTCAGTTTTGAGAACTAATTTTAATGAATCACGGCCGACTTGATTGAATTTCAGAACAAAACACAAACTACAACAAACAATAGGCTATTACACGAAGGCCATGACCTGCAAGATTGCCGACATATTTAGAGCTCAATTCAATTTGTTATTAAAAACTGATTCTGCAGTGTATAATTTTCTGAGTACAGCTGTGTATTGGATATTCAAATCTACGAAACTTGAGGTGGTTTGATGACATTATTACCATTAGAAATTAAATATTATTATAGTTAATATCATGATGCGTCTATTCTTCAATAATTGTACATAATATTGATGCTATATTGATGACATGAAAGTGAAACGTTTTGAGGTTATGTAAGTAAATGTAGAGAATATCTTAATTTAGATCTTCATTCCTATAATTTACTGAGTGGCTGCTATATATAACTACAAAACTTAAGTAAGATAATAATATTGTTATTAAAAATCAAATATGTTTATGCTTATTAAACCAGTGGTGTTGGGTCTTTTTCATATACTTAATGGCGGTGTAGCTCAGGATAGGAACCAATGGCGGACGTATGTGAGGGCGGCAATGAACCTCCGGGTTCCTTAAAAGCCAGTAAGTAAGTAAGTAAGTAAGTAAGTAAGTAAGTAAGTAAGTAAGTAAGTAAGTAAGTAAGTAAGTAAGTAAGTAAGTAAGTAAGTAAGTAAGCAAGTAATGGCGGTGTAGTGTAGATATTGATATGTGTCATTGTCTTCAGTATTGGCTCGAGAGAGCGCAAAAATTACAGTTCCTAATGAAAGACAAAAAGGTATTACTTACTAATAAAATAAGAGGTCTAGAAAATTTTGTAGTCTCCAGATCATTTCAGCAAGATCTCTTAGTAGGATAAAATGATTTTACGCTCTACATTTCAAGTTCTACATGCAGCAGCTATACGAAAATGCTATTGTTCGAAAGCTTAGCAAACCTGACATTTTTTTAACTTTTGCCTACAATCCACAATGACCTGAAATAGCTACTGCTATCGTCCTGACATTGATATTTGCGTTTTCGCGTTGAAACTGAAAAACTGAAGTTGGATAGGTTCAAGAAAAAGTATTTGGCATAAAACATCCATTCCGAGGGAGTATGTTTCATTATTATGGAAGCAAATAACTATCAAAAAGACATGTATTCTTCATTGAAAATAAATCTGAAAAATTTGTATTCGAACGTCTAACGAACTTAGTTTGCAGCAGTATTTGCTGCACAAGCCACTAGTATGCTATAATTTTAATAGAACAATAGAAAAAAATTGGTAGGAAAAAATTAAAATTCCACAATACTATAATATTGTACAACATATAAAATATGGACATTGCGATAGTTGTTTTCTTTACGGTCCGACAAGGTTTAATAAACTAGCGTGAGAAATGAAGCTTTGTCAAGTTAAGGTTCGTTCACAATAAACCGGAAACGATAATCGGGACGAAAACGAAAACGGTAAAATTGTTAAAATGTGTACATTTAAATGTGAGCATTCACATTAACGAAAAGCTTGCCGGAGCCCGGGATCGGGAACGGAGAGTTGGCCAAGTTTCAACTTTGGCGTTCACGTTTCGATCACAGCCCACTAGATTCATTCTATTGCCATCTAAAAGCTATTTTGTCGTCGTATATTTTGTAGCAAGAAGACCGTGACATAACCTATGCATTATTTTGTTCTGTGCTGTGCATCATGAAGCAAGTTTTATTTGATGAGATTCTAATATTGAAATCCTCACGTTTACGATAAGCGGCGCGCCTCGTATAAAGATGATGACGTCTTTCAATAGCTGCATCTTTCAACACCGATCGGAAGCGAATCATATTTTATTACTGTATTAGTTGTATTACACACTACATATTCATGCTTCAATTCAATAACTACTGTTGTGTTCATTTTTGTTCTATTACAAATGTTTCTTCTCTAATTATTTTACGTTATTGTAGACTTAAAATAGGTTGTGATAATAAAGATGCATGGGCATATTTATAGTACCGTATCTAATGAAATGTTTCAGTTGAAATTTCGAAGTTGGTTCACCTGTTTTTATGTTTGCTGCCTTGTACTCATGAGAGAACGCCATTGGTAAATTATACACAAATAACATCAGAATGCGTAATATCGACTTTATATATCGTTATTGACATACATATCGAATGCATAGTCGTCTACGTTCTCGGTTTATTGTGAAACAAAAATTTTCATATTCACATCCTCTGCTTCTTGTTTTCATTCTGGTTCTCGTTCCCGGTTTATTGTGAACCAGCCTTTAAGGGTTAATATCACTACCGAGTACCTGGTCACAATAGGTCTGAGGTCTAGGTAAAAGTTATCAGGAGACATAGAAGTCCATTTACTTACGTCGGGGATCGAACCCACGCGTTTCTAATTTGTAGTCATGGGTGGAGCTTCACGAGTGCAAAGAAGCTGGAAGTGTCGCATCTTGTCGGTGCATTGAACCCCTGTGCCGTGGGGACAGGTGGCATTCATAATTAAAGTCGTTACATTGACAGGGGATGTCAGATAAAAATATGACGTGTGTGCTTCAACAGGACGGCGCGGCGGTCATATCTATGCAAATCACACCGCCTGTGCAGAGCAGAGATGGCTTGTCAACTGTAAAGTGCTTTATATGTGTGAGGACGGGTTCTGCTAGCATTGCATTTCATCTTGCATTTTGTATACCGTAAAAACCCAATAAAATTTGCTATTCTAAGTGACATCCATATCATTTGTTAAATTGTTGTTGTTGTTATTATTATTATTATTATTATTACTATTATTATTATTATTATTATTATTATTATTATTATTATTATTATTATTATTATTATTCTGCGAATGCTAAATCGACGTTTATATTCTAAGATGGAAGAACAGTTGGAAGAAGAGCAGTTTGGCTTCAGAGTAGAGCTGGGGACGGAGCGAGTAGAACTGTTGAGTTACTCGGTTCTATCGGTTTATGTGCTTGGCAGCGGAGCACCGAAGTTACTCGGTTAACCGTAGCCGTTACCGGTCAGTTCACACATTCAAACAGAGTTCGCGTGTTTTACTTAATTCTAGCAGACAACAACGTAGGTACTGTTGTCTGCAGGACAAATTATTTCCTTCTAGTATTGAAGAGAAGTTCACCCTATTATATGACCTGTCAAGTGGACCTAATGAACATTGACAGTCTGAACGTATTATTATGGTATTACTATACATACATACTACTACTACTACTACTACTACTACTACTACTACTACTAATAATAATAATAATAATAATAATAATAATAATAATATATTATAATATAATATTATTACTATATTATTATTATTATCATCATCATATTAGAGTGTTTGATTAATATTAAAATATGTTAAAAAAGAAGTGCATTATATTTTTCTTCTACTTGTGTTTATTGGATTTGTGTTACCTCATCAGTCATTTGTCATTAATAACGAGTAGCATCACCTCTTGCATTCAGCACTGCTCGACACCTTCTTGGCTTTGAAAATAATATGAGATGAAAGATTTCATCTTGACCAATGTTCTGCCAGTGAATTTGGGGACGTGCGAACAGCTGATCGAGAGTCTCATTGTTTTCAATGTCCTCTAGAACTCTTTTCTGAAGGTTAACCCACATATTCTCAATTGGATTAAGATCCGGGGACTGAGGAGGCCACTCTAGAACTTGAATATTGTGTCTTCGCAACCATTGTGTTGTTGTTCTGGCAACATGTGCATTGGTATTGTTGTGTATTAGAAGGAATTCAGGACCAATTTCTTCAACGATGGGAAAGATTACAGGCTGCAATATCTCTTGAATGTAACGATTTGCTCCTAGTGTTCCTTCAACTAAAACAAAGTCAGTCTTCCTGTGTGGCATTATTCCTCCCCATATCATGATAGAACCTTCTTGGAATTTATGAACCTCCTGTACATATCTTAGGCCCGATTGTATAAACCATTTAATCTTAGATCTGAGGTTAAATTGATCCTTGTTTCAGCTGAACTTGGAATTTTGTGTTGTATAAAGTCTAATCTGAGATTAATTTGTCACAAACTAAAGTCAACTTTGACTGAAGAAATTTCTCCTATTAAGTTAGATGATCCAAGTTCAGTTATTTCTTTTCTGTTTGAAATATACGAGTGAGAGATTGTGCAAATAAAATACCCATTATTATTAATATTAATAGATATGTTAGGTAAATTTATATATATTTCTTTCAATTTCTTGCCTTAATACACAAACATTCTTATATTTTATATTCTATCGTGTTCAGCAGTATCAAATAACATAACCTATAATTATATTATGTTTATAACAACCATTAATTATTAATGGATATGATAGGTACATTCATAAATGTTCAATTAACTGTATTACTAAACGAAAATTGTCGTTTTATAAAGCTTTATTATGTTTAGCAGTATCAAACACCACAACATGATAACAACTTGGAGAACAGTCAACCTTCTTCTTATTGTCCGCCATTATTTACATTGCAAAAAAGAAAACCAGTGTCTCCAACAGAGTGTAATACGGAAAGTCGCCAAAAAGTAGTTGTAAAGTCGCTAGATTTCTCATGATCAACAAAGAAAGATTAAATTTTGTCACTATGTGGTGCTAAAAAGGTCACTAAATCCCTATTTAAGCAATATAAAAGTTAAAAGAAATTGTTGTTGAAAAAGAGTTAAAATCGCTAGATTGGCAACACTGAACAAACCTGTATAACATGGTCCGCGCATCACGTATTTCATTTGTTTATGCGATGTTGCCAAATCCTTTTCACGTGAACTTAGATTGCATTTGAACCAAGGTAATTTGATCGCAGAAAAGTTTTATACAATAGAAGAAGTGTCTGAACTCGGTTTACTTTTCGATCTTCGATCAAAGTTGATCTTTAGTCAGGGAGTTTTATACAATTGGGCCTTAGTCTTTCTGTTTGACCTGGTTATCTCCATATGCGTATTATTCTGGAATCTGGATGTAGGCCGAAGCGTGATTCATCAGTAAAGAGAACCTGACCCCATTGGTCATCTGTCCAATCTTCATGTTGCTGACACCACAAAACACGAGGTTCTCGATTTCCACGTCGAATAGCTGGACACCTCAATGGGCGACGGGCATTAAGACCTCTCTCGTGCAATCTGTTCCTAATGGTTTGGGTCGATACAACCACATTCCCAACATTCTGCAAAACACTTCTTAACATGCTTGAAGTCCGTTCTCTCAAGGCTCTTAGGCACAGAAATCTCTCTTCTGCAGTAGTTGTAACTCTCGGTTTACCTGGATGCTGTTATTCTGGACTACCACATTCACAATATCGATTCCACATTCTGGATATTACGTCTCTTTCAGTATTCAGAGCCCTCGCTGCGTCAGCTTTTGTTCCACCGTTTTAAATTATACCAATTTGCTCTAAACATGTCATCGAGATTTAAATGACGACGTTGAGCATTCATTTCTACTATTTCTTAATGTTTTACGCTGTCGAAGTTACCAGAATTCTCCGTTACAAATGAACTAAT
Source organism: Periplaneta americana (assembly GCA_025594305.2). Taxonomy (NCBI): domain Eukaryota; kingdom Metazoa; phylum Arthropoda; class Insecta; order Blattodea; family Blattidae; genus Periplaneta; species Periplaneta americana. The sequence continues at coordinate 42,310,645 of JAJSOF020000021.1, read as the reverse complement.
CACCCTATCTGACGCATTAAAGTAAGAAATTCCAATGTAATAAAGTAAATAAAACAAAACACTGGTTGCTATGGTGACTGGTGCATAGATAAATGAATAACTCACTTATGTGTGCCCAATGCTTAGTACTTATTTGGATTTGGAAAGAATTTTATAACAATATCATCTGTTCCTTAGACAATTTATTTAATAATAATAATAATGATAATAATAATAATAATTTATTTGAACGATCATAATAATGGTACACTTTTGGTTGGCACTCCCGATGAAGCAAAAGCTTATGGCCGGGAGTGGAGTTTACATCGAATAATGAAAAAGTAATATTACAAGTTTAAGCCTACACTAAAATAATTATTTAATTGTTTAATTTAAATAATCAAATATATATATATATAAGCAAAAGAAAATTGATGAATATCCAAATAATAATACAGAAAAAGAATACTATAAGAAATACAGTCAAATTATATCAAATATATGTAGGCAAAAGAAAGTGATGAATATCAAAATAATAATACAAGAAATGGAATGAAATTATATCCGGTAAAAATAGAAGATTCGGTTAACTAGAAAGTACAAGAGCCGATGGCACCTTTAAAAAATAATAAAATGAAATTAAAAAGTATTAAATAATACAATTGTAAAATAAATACAAAATATTATGCAATAATATAATGGAGTATTATATTATATACATAAATGATATTTTAGTTCTAATCGACTTACTGAATTTTGAAAGATTGAAAGATTCCTAAGTTAGAAATATATATTTTTTCAAAAATTTAATTTTCAAAAATTTATTAAGGAAACCTTAAAAATTATTGATAGAATACAAGTTTTTGTACCTACATTACACGAAAATGGCAAAGAATGAATATACCTTCATTCACAAATGTAGTGTAAAATTGTATACCTGTAGCTGAATGGGTAACGTTTTTTATTGTTGTATAAATTATTATCCAAAAAATATTATTTTTATAGCCAACAAACTAGTTGACAAATTTCAATGTACTTTTCAATAGACTCTACTGGAGTTGGTTCCCAAATCTGTTAAGGCTGGTTCACAATAAACCGGGAACGAAAGTCAGAACTAGAACGGAAAGCGGAGAACGTGAAAGTGAAGATTTTTTATTCATAATAAACCGGGAAAGGAAACGGCTATGCATATCGATATGTAAGTCAGTAACGATATGTAAAGTCGATATTACTCATTCTGACGTTATTTGCATATAACTCACCAATGACGTTCTTTCAAGAATACAAGCCAGCCAACATGAACACAGGTTAACCAACTTCGAAATTTATGGCACGGAAAATTTAAGAATTCAATTCAAGTGGAAATCTGGCCACATATAAACGTAAATTTATGTTAAAATGATTGTACTGAATTTCTGAATTAGTTACAAGCAATAAATGGGCAGAAATTATGTCACGGCCTCCTTGCTACAAAATATTCGACGACCAAATAGCTTTTTGCTGACAACAAAATGAATCTATAGCTCGACCAACTACAAAAAGACCTTGGACTTTTCCAATACTCACGTGGCCATGGAGGGGGAGATGTCATCACTATACGAGCAGCTCGCTAGGCCGGGTTACACTAGTCGGACTCCAACTGTGGTAGACAATTACACTGCCCCTTCCTTCAAAACGTTTTTTATCAAGTTGGCCGAAACTCCCGTAGCTTCCTTGTTGATGTGACAACATTATATTTCTACATAAATTCTTTTTTTTTTTCTTTTGTAAGGGGTTAGGTACATCTTACAGCAGTAAAATTTTGGAAATATTCAACATTTTTTTCATCCATTACTGTGTCTTGTACAATAATGAAAATTGGTATGTGTAAAACACTGTCCTTCTGCTATATGAAAAAAAATATTTTTACGATTTAAAAAAGATGATTTACATTTTTTTTTTCAGAATTCATTTCACTGTGCAGTGATGAAGCATTTTCCATATAACTCAAAAAACTATCCAACATTCTGTGATGAAATTTTTTGTGTGTATTTATGCATGTTATATCTACAATATGATGTAAGGTCACTTCTCCACCTTTGATAGATTGTCTGATAAAAATAAACTCATTTAGAAGAATGGTCAAGTATCAGTACTTTCTTCTAAAACAAAATTAAAAAAAATATATTATTTATTAAGGAATATAGTTGAAAGAGCATGATATTGTAAACATGAACTTCAGTAGTAAAATAAAAGAGAGAGAAAATGAAGTTAACAAGTGTATGACTTATGAGGGAAACGCTTCATCACTGTACAGTGAACTGGTGAACTGCCACTAATTTGAATTTGTATATATATATATATATATATATATATATATATATATATATATATATATATAAATAATTTTTTAAATCGTAAAAATATATTTTTAATATATCAGAAGGACAGTGTTTTACACATACCAATTTTCATTATTGTACAAGATACAGTAATGGAGGACCAAAATGTTGAATATTTCCAAAAATTGTACTGCTGTAAGCTGTACCTAACCCCATAAATACAGCTCAGTTACTTTATGGTGACAGCTCGTCGACGCGAGAGAGGAGAAGGTTCGACTGTGGGAGGGAGACTGATCCGAGACGGAGCGAATGGAGGGAGGGAAATACAGTCATATTAGAAATGAAGTTTCACGTTGCAGCGTCTGCATAATTTTGAGCTCCTGTGACTGTGTTCACTTCATATTCCGGAACAATAGTCACTAATACACACTAATGTGGAAATACAATGAGCATCAGTGCGGAACAATAGTCACTAATAAACACTAATGTGGAAATACAATGAGCATCAGTGCGGAACAATAGTCACTAATAAACACTAATGTGGAAATACAATGAGCATCAGTGCGGAACAATAGTCACTAATAAACACTAATGTGGAAATACAATGAGCATCAGTGGGAACAATAGTCACTAATAAACACTAATGCATCATCAGTGAGCAATCAGTGCGGAACAATAGTCACTAATAAACACTAATGTGGAAATACAATGAGCATCAGTGCGGAACAATAGTCACTAATAAACACTAATGTGGAAATACAATGAGCATCAGTGCGGAACAATAGTCACTAATAAACACTAATGTGGAAATACAATGAGCATCAGTGCTCAAATAAACACTAATGTGGAAATACAATGAGCATCACTAACAATAGTCACTAATAAACACTAATGTGGAAATACAATGAGCATCAGTGCGGAACAATAGTCACTAATAAACACTAATGTGGAAATACAATGAGCATCAGTGCGGAACAATAGTCACTAATAAACACTAATGTGGAAATACAATGAGCATCAGTGCGGAACAATAGTCACTAATAAACACTAATGTGGAAATACAATGAGCATCAGTGCGGAACAATAGTCACTAATAAACACTAATGTGGAAATACAATGAGCATCAGTGCGGAACAATAGTCACTAATAAACACTAATGTGGAAATACAATGAGCATCAGTGCGGAACAATAGTCACTAATAAACACTAATGTGGAAATACAATGAGCATCAGTGCGGAACAATAGTCACTAATAAACACTAATGTGGAAATACAATGAGCATCAGTGCGGAACAATAGTCACAATAGTCACTAATAAACACATAATGTGGAAATACAATGAGCATCAGTGCGGAACAATAGTCACTAATAAACACTAATGTGGAAATACAATGAGCATCAGTGCGGAACAATAGTCACTAATAAACACTAATGTGGAAATACAATGAGCATCAGTGCGGAACAATAGTCACTAATAAACACTAATGTGGAAATACAATGAGCATCAGTTCGGAACAATAGTCACTAATAAACACTAATGTGGAAATACAATGAGCATCAGTGCGGAACAATAGTCACTAATAAACACTAATGTGGAAATACAATGAGCATCAGTTCGGAACAATAGTCACTAATAAACACTAATGTGGAAATACAATGAGCATCAGTGCGGAACAATAGTCACTAATAAACACTAATGTGGAAATACAATGAGCATCAGTTCGGAACAATAGTCACTAATAAACACTAATGTGGAAATACAATGAGCATCAGTGCGGAACAATAGTCACTAATAAACACTAATGTGGAAATACAATGAGCATCAGTTCGGAACAATAGTCACTAATAAACACTAATGTGGAAATACAATGAGCATCAGTGCGGAACAATAGTCACTAATAAACACTAATGTGGAAATACAATGAGCATCAGTGCGGAACAATAGTCACTAATAAACACTAATGTGGAAATACAATGAGCATCAGTGCGGAACAATAGTCACTAATAAACACTAAATGTGGAAATACAATGAGCATCAGTGCGGAACAATAGTCACTAATAAACACTAATGTGGAAATACAATGAGCATCAGTGCGGAACAATAGTCACTAATAAACACTAATGTGGAAATACAATGAGCATCAGTGCGGAACAATAGTCACTAATAAACACAAATGTGGAAATACAATGAGCATCAGTGCGGAACAATAGTCACTAATAAACACTAATGTGGAAATACAATGAGCATCAGTGCGGAACAATAGTCACTAATAAACACTAATGTGGAAATACAATGAGCATCAGTGCGGAACAATAGTCACTAATAAACACTAATGTGGAAATACAATGAGCATCAGTGCGGAACAATAGTCACTAATAAACACTAATGTGGAAATACAATGAGCATCAGTGCGGAACAATAGTCACTAATAAACACTAATGTGGAAATACAATGAGCATCAGTGCGGAACAATAGTCACTAATAAACACTAATGTGGAAATACAATGAGCATCAGTGCGGAACAATAGTCACTAATAAACACTAATGTGGAAATACAATGAGCAGCAGTTCGGAACAATAGTCACTAATAAACACTAATGTGGAAATACAATGAGCATCAGTGCGGAACAATAGTCACTAATAAACACTAATGTGGAAATACAATGAGCAGCAGTTCGGAACAATAGTCACTAATAAACACTAATGTGGAAATACAATGAGCATCAGTGTCACTAATAAACACTAATGGAACAATAGTCACTAATAAACACTAATGTGGAAATACAATGAGCAGCAGTTCGGAACAATAGTCACTAATAAACACTAATGTGGAAATACAATGAGCATCAGTGCGGAACAATAGTCACTAATAAACACTAATGTGGAAATACAATGAGCAGCAGTTCGGAACAATAGTCACTAATAAACACTAATGTGGAAATACAATGAGCATCAGTGCGGAACAATAGTCACTAATAAACACTAATGTGGAAATACAATGAGCATCAGTGCGGAACAATAGTCACTAATAAACACAAATGTGGAAATACAATGAGCATCAGTGCGGAACAATAGTCACTAATAAACACTAATGTGGAAATACAATGAGCAGCAGTTCGGAACAATAGTCACTAATAAACACTAATGTGGAAATACAATGAGCATCAGTGCGGAACAATAGTCACTAATAAACACTAATGTGGAAATACAATGAGCATCAGTGCGGAACAATAGTCACTAATAAACACAAATGTGGAAATACAATGAGCATCAGTGCGGAACAATAGTCACTAATAAACACTAATGTGGAAATACAATGAGCATCAGTGCGGAACAATAGTCACTAATAAACACTAATGTGGAAATACAATGAGCATCAGTGCGGAACAATAGTCACTAATAAACACTAATGTGGAAATACAATGAGCATCAGTGCGGAACAATAGTCACTAATAAACACTAATGTGGAAATACAATGAGCATCAGTGCGGAACAATAGTCACTAATAAACACTAATGTGGAAATACAATGAGCATCAGTGCGGAACAATAGTCACTAATAAACACTAATGTGGAAATACAATGAGCATCAGTGCGGAACAATAGTCACTAATAAACACTAATGTGGAAATACAATGAGCAGCAGTTCGGAACAATAGTCACTAATAAACACTAATGTGGAAATACAATGAGCATCAGTGCGGAACAATAGTCACAGCAGTTCGGAACAATAATAAACACTAATGTGGAAATACAATGAGCAGCAGTTCGGAACAATAGTCACTAATAAACACTAATGTGGAAATACAATGAGCAGCAGTTCGGAACAATAGTCACTAATAAACACTAATGTGGAAATACAATGAGCAGCAGTTCGGAACAATAGTCACTAATAAACACTAATGTGGAAATACAATGAGCTGCATTTCGGAACAATAGTCACTAATAAACACTAATGTGGAAATACAATGAGCATCAGTGCGGAACAATAGTCACTAATAAACACTAATGTGGAAATACAATGAGCTGCATTTCGGAACAATAGTCACTAATAAACACTAATGTGGAAATACAATGAGCAGCAGTTCGGAACAATAGTCACTAATAAACACTAATGTGGAAATACAATGAGCAGCAGTTCGGAACAATAGTCACTAATAAACACTAATGTGGAAATACAATGAGCAGGAATCGAATCTCTATATTTAACAGTTAATCACTAATTAACAATGATATATACTCATGCGGAAATACCGGTAATGTTCATCAGTGCTTCAATGTTACCTTTCTCATCATCATCATCATCATCATCATCATCATCATCATCATCATCATCATCATCATCATCATCATCATCATCATATCATCATCTATGTAAAAGATGGAGCGGCCTTCTTCCCTGTACTTCTTTATTTTCCTCAAATACTGCAAACTTTTGGCCCTAATGCTGTGATTCTCCACCAGAATTTAGCGATTATTTTGTGTTTTTTTTTTCTAATAAAATCCTAATTTCATAATAACTTTCCTCAAAGTCGAGATACCTCCCTGAAAGTCGATAGTCTTTCAATTTCAATAATATATTTTCTTAAGTGTGGGCCGCTGTTCTGTGAAATATAGAACTCGTGCTATGGTTTGTCTTATGACAGCTTCATTAAAGTTGTCAACAGTTGATTTTGGCGCCGATTATATCAATGTCTTTAGTCTCCCGTATTATTTGGCTAACACAGCTCTCAGACACAGCGGTAAACTCTGCTACAAGTTTTCCAACATTTATTACGTTTTTCTTCCGACGCTATCTTCATAAAGCGCTACACGTTGCTCACGACTTCTCGCGACTGCGAATGCAATACCCGACCTTTCAGTTTGCTTCTAACAGGCAGCATTTTCACAAACAGAAAATAGCAGTGAATCTAGACAATAAATACTACACACTAAACAATACAAAACAGAAGCACTAGAATTATTTAAGTAACTAAATTAAATGTACGTAACAAACACACTAAATTGCAATATACAAGACAGTGGTGGTGTAGCACGTCCTTAGCGCGACTGTACGCCCACACCAACGCTCCCGAGATGTGACCGCTAGCGCAGCCAGGGGAAGACTAAAATGAACACCCCTTCGAACAAGCAGTGAACTCGCCCAAACCACTGCGTGGACAGGCCAGAGCTGTCACCATAAAGTAATTGGCCTGTACTTCGCAACGTTATAAATAATTTTACGCGCGTCACTTTTCAAAAGCCTGCCGCGCACATTTGGTTTCCCTTCCATTATTATAAACTACAATCTGTTTTAACTATACACAATACGCCGAAATGGAATATAAATAATTGATTGAAAAGGGAAAGATTGGACGCGGACACGAGTGCTGTTTCGAATAGTTTAGAACAGTGACCGGCATGTTCCGTGCTCTGTGACGTCATACGACGTAGCCGCCTTGCTCTTTGCTCGGCAATCTCTGCATACTGAGCACAGCGTGGAGAGAAGACTTAACTGAACAGTGGTGGTGCGGCGTCTATGCACTGACAGAGCGCGAGCCATTCTTCTGAGATAGTATGGGAACAGCACAATTACAATACATTTGTACGAAAGAAAACTGTACAACCTTGATAAATCAATGTAATAAAATATTTTGGTTTGTAATCAAATTTAATGTACTTACAATAATATGAAACTCATAATACAGCCACTTGCAGAAGCGTTTGCATATATAAATGAAATTCCGAAACTGCTATAAACATACAAACATATAAATAAATACTTTAAGCAGTACTGCAACACTTTATCTACTCGGAAACTTGAAAACAGTTGAAGTATTTTTAACGCACATTTTTTTACATAATATACAGATTAAACTATATAGGCCCTATCTTGGTGAGTAGTATGCAAAGTATATTTCAACTTTTGAAACACACCATCACTTTGTGTCGCTACCGTGCCCAAGCTAAACGCTTTGTCCTCTTTTCTCGCGTACTATTTTTGCAATATTTGGAGTCATAGTCTGGCTAACACACAAACGAAGAATATGTTTCAAGTTCAGATCAGACAGGTGGTTTCTATGTTGTGGTTTGCAGATCTTCATACAAGAAAAGAACTGTTCACATACATACGTAGATCCGAATATGCTCAACATCCTAGTAGCAAATCTATGCAATCGAGGGAATCTTGCCTGGGGAAAGCTTCTATAAAATGTAGATAGATCCTTTTGTTTTCAACAGTCCTGTTCTACTGCTGCACTGACGCCACTGCGCTGGTGTGTCCTAACATTAATACGACTCAACTGCTCGCTCTCCCAAGCTCTTGCGATCTGACTGGCTCTTACATCACAACTGCAGCATCTGCTGGCCACTGGTTTAGAACGTACTCGCTGCGAGACGTCGATCAGGGAGCGCACCTTCAACACAACAGATCCCCCACTATGACAACCTGCGCACGAACGAACACTGGTTTGTGGTGCAGCTTTTGTCAGTGGTCGGGCTATAGTAAGCTGTGATCGGAAACAAGAACTGCGAAGTGAAAAGTTCATCATCTTTCACGTTCCGGAGCTCTGGTAAACTTTTCGTTAATTCTGAATGCACATATTTAAATATATGTATTATAACAATTATTTCGTTCTCGTTCTTGTTGTAGTTTCCGTTCCCGGTTTATTGTGGACCAGCCTTTAGCCGGTTTCCTACGGTTTGCCGTGTGTTGCATGGCCTTCGTGGCGGTCGCGCGTTTCCCGGTCGACCTACATTACGTAAACGAACATTCTGCACTTATTTTGACTTGCTAATATAGTAAAAGTTTCAAGTTCAATCTATGAGATTTATCTATTTTGCAAATGTTTATTTGCTATGACATTGTATATGAAATATTAACGTTTTCACCTTTTCGGCATCATCAGATATTGTTAAGAAAACACGAAATCTAAACCTTGAACCAATTAAAATGTAACATAGTAATATGCATGACAAGATGGACTTTCATGAGTTTTATGTAGTTATGTCTTATATTAATAAAAGGTTTATTTGAAAAGGATTTCCTGGAAAAGTGAATTTGGAAACGTCGATATGATTTTTCTGATACATATAACTTATGTTACAAAAATACATATAAAATAATTAAAATTGACAAAATTGTTACATATTATATCCTGCGTTAGATCATTAGCAGACATACGAATATCAGCAAATTAATAAAATATTGGTAAAAAAACTCAATTGTTGAGTTTGTAATTATTACCGGAGAATTATGAGTGGAATGGTGATATAATATCAATCCATTTTATATTTAAAATAACATTTTTATAAAATCGGCAATAGCTAATTGATAAAAATTTGATAAAATCTTAAGTGTCGTAGTATATTTCTTATCAATATCTGATGATGCCGAAAAGAAGAAAACGTTAATATATTATATACAATGTCGTAGCAAATAAACATTTACAAAATAGATAAATGTTATGGATTGAACTTGAAACTGTTATTATATTGAACTAGATTTATCTGAAAACAAAATGAATTGTAGAATTGAGTTGCTAAGCTATGAAACGGATACTTACAAAGTTTGAGAAGTGGGGAAATTTTATATAAAAACATGCATTTGCATGGAAATCCTGACTTTAATCATAGGCAAAAGAAGAAGAAGAAGAAGAAGAAGGGAAACAACGTTGTGTAGATTAGTTATGTTTAAATCTTTAGATATGAAGTTTGGTATTCATTGCTCCATGCCTATAAAACGGAATATGGCAATTGATTTTTGTAGCTGCAGGCCTATTGAAAGCAATTACAAAGACACTGCTTGTAAAGCAAGACGCACTAATTGAAAAACTCCGTTCATTGTTAATGTATTTGCATGTGAGATACATAAAATTTATTTATTAAGATCAGCGGAACGTACGGTCGTCTTTTCAATTGGCATTAATATCAGGGACGACCGTTACGAAGAGCACCCACGGCTAACAGCACGGACGTAAAATGAATGAGACATTTATGCATTGAGGAACTTAATAATTTGTAGTGTGGCGTCCGTTAAGTTTATGACCCTGCGATACATGTCGTTCGATTGCAGACTCTTCCGCGCAACGATCTACTTCACCGAAAATGTATGAGCGAAGCCTACATGTAATTTTTATCACCTTGATGTTACAATCTCCCATTAAGTGTGTGTGTGTGTGTGTGTGTGTGTGTGTGTGAGAGCGAGAGAGAGAGAGAAGTAGGGACTGTCAAAAACTTCTTCCGCATTAGACTCAAAGGCACGGAGGATTGGTTGGGATTGATTTCACGAGGCTGGATTCTTCCACCTACGCCCTTTATGCCCATTATACGCCCTATTTGCGATGATTGTCTAAACCGACGGATAGCCCTTGAAGTAAAGTCCTATCTTCTACTTAAGAGCTCGAACACAGACTCCAGAGCTCCTAGCCCTTAGAACCTACAGCATCGAAACTAGTGCTAAAATCATCCTATACCCCGAGAAAACCCTCTACAACGGCTGTATTGTCGACCAGAAATTCCACACATATCCAACTGGGGGATCAAACCCGTTCCGCCTGGATAGAAGGCCAGCGGGCTAGTACTGTAGTCACAGACGCGATGGGTAATTTGGAACTGACCATCACATAAAAATGCAGCAGATTTAACCTCCCACTTGTTTCTTCTCTTGTAATCCTCTTCGTGTTCTCTTAACCTTGTTCTCCTTGTGTTTGTTTCCTTTTTATACGCCGTTGACTTGTTCCCTTTGTTTTCCATATTCTCCCCGTCTTTCAATTTTTCTCTTTCTTTGTTCTCGTAATTGTATTTTTCTCCTCATTTCTCTTTGCTTCTTTCTCGCTATTATCTCTTCGTTTCCTTCTTCGTATTATTTTATCTCTCTCGCCCTTTCTTACCTTTGCCTTGTTTCATCCTCTTTTCCTTTCTTCCTTCTTTTCTTCTTTCCTTTGTTTCTTCTTCTTTTCCTCTCTTCCTTCTTTCCTTTCTTCCTTCTTTTGTTTCTTCCTCTTTTCCTTCTTTTTCTTTCTTCCTTTCTTTCTTCCTCTTTTCCTCTCTTCTTTCTTTTCTTTCTGCCTTTCTTTCTTCCTCTTTTCCTTTCTTCCTTTCCTTTCTTCCTTCTTTTGTTTCTTCCTCTTTTCCTTTCTTCCTTCTTTCCTTTCTTCTTCTTTTCTTTCTTCCTTCTTTCCTTTCTTCCTTCCTCTTTTCCTTTCTTCCTTCTTTCCTTTCTATTTCTTTTCTTTCTTCCTTCCTTTGTTTCTTCCTCTTTTCCTTTCTTCCTTCTTTCCTTTCTTCTTTCTTTTCTTTCTTCCTTCCTTTCTTTCTTCCTCTCTTCCTTTCTTCTTTCTTTCCTTTCTTCCTTCTTTCCTTTCTTCCTTCTTTTCTTTCTTCCTTTCTTTTTTTTTCTTCTTTTTCTTTCTTCCATCCTTTGTTTCTTCCTCTTTCCTTTCTTCCTCCTCTTTTCCTTTCTTCATTCTTTCCTTTCTTCTTCTTTTCTTTCTTCCTTCCTTTGTTTCTTCCTCTTTCCTTTCTTCCTTCCTCTTTTCCTTTCTTCCTTCCTCTTTTCCTGTCTTCTTCTTTTCTTTCTTCCTTCCTCTTTTCCTTTCTTCTTCTTTTCTTCCTTTGTTTCTTCCTCTTTTCCTTTCTTCTTCTTGTCTTTCTTCCTTTCTTCCTTCCTCTTTTCCTTTCTTCTTTCTTTTCTTTCTTCCTTCCTTTGTTTCTTCCTCTTTTCCTTTCTTCCTTCCTTTGTTTCTTCCTTCTTTTCTTTCTTTCTTTCTTCCTTTCTTTCTTTCTTTCTTTCTTTCTTCTTAACTCCCAATGAATCTTGTTGTGTTCGCATCTGTAGTTTTCCCTTCCTAACACAGATTCACATAGTGGGACTCACATAACGCTAAGCCGTTACGCTCCAAGACAACAAAGACTATCATACTGGTAACTGACTACCAGGACTCGAACCCAGGACAGTGCTTGTTCCGCACCGCAGAGCTGCGTCTTAGCACTACATACGTACTCCACGACAGGCTATTAAGGAACCATTGAAGACTGCCTTGTTACCCATTACACGCAGTCTGGTACCATGGTGAAGGAGGAGAGGTCGGCCGCACTGCACAGCAAGTGACGTAATCACGATGTTCTGGTTGGTAACAAGCGGCATTGTCACTTGTTATTGCAGTCTTCGTAAAATGAAGTGAGATTAGCATGGACAACCTTGTAAGCAGGCAGCTCTTGTAATAGCTGGAAAATTACTCTGGCGAATAATATAATAAAATTGTAATTACTGGTCGCTGATAGCTTGCATCGCGTAACTGACAATTTGGTGCAAGGCCATCTTGATGAGCTGCACCAGCATCCATCCCCTCGATCAGGTACAGACAGGTTCCAGCGATCAAGTCTGTCCAGTTCACACCCTCACCGAGCAATTAAGACGTTGTTCAAGGAATGAAATGCACTGAATGAGGAGAGGAGAGGAGAGGAGAGGAGAGGAGAGGAGAGAAATGACTGGATGATTGAGTGACTGGAAGAATGAATGGATGCATGCCTGGATGAATGGATAGATGACTGGATGGTTTGATGAATAGGTTGGTGGTTGGGTGAATGGATGGATGACTGGATGAATGAATTGATGGGTGACTGGATGAATGAATTAATGGATGACTGGATGATTTGATGAATAGATTGATGCTGGGTAAATGGATGGATGACTGAATGAATGACTGAATGAGTGGATGGAGGACGGGATGAATGGATGGATGATTGAATGAATGAATGGATGACGGGATGGAAGGATGACGGGATGAATGGATGGATGATTGAATGAATGGATGGAGGACGGGATGAATGGGTGGATAATTGAATGAAAGGTTGGATGACGGGATGAATGGGTGGATGACTGAATGAATGGATGGATGACGGGATGAATGGATGGATGACGAGATGAATGGATGAATGAATGGATGACTGGATGAATAGATAGATGACTGAATGAATGGATGAATGACTGGATGGATGAATGGATGGATGACTGGATGAATGGATGGATGACTGGATGATTTGATGAATAGATTGGTGGCTGGGTAAATGGTTAGATGAATGGATGGATGACTGAATGAATGGATAGATGACGGGATGAATGGATGAATAGATAGATGACTGAATGACTGGATGAATGGATGGATGAGTGGATGAATGAATGGTTGACTGGATGAATGGATGAATGACTGAATGAATGGATGAATGACTGAATGAATGGATGACTGGATGATTTGATGAATAGATCGATGACTGGATGAATGGATCGATGACTGGATGAATGAATGGATGACTGAATGAATGGATGAATGACTGAATGAATATATGAATGAATAGATGACTGGATTATTTGATGAATAAATTGGTGGCTGGGTAAATGGATGGATGATTGGATGAATGGATGGATGACTGGATGAATGGATGAATGACTAAATGAATGGATGAATGAATGGATGACTGGAGGAATGGATGTATGACTGGATGAATGGATGTATGACTGGATGAATGGATGTATGACTGGATGAATGGATGGATGACTGGATGAATGGATGGATGACTGGATGTATGACTGGATGGACGGATGACTGGACGAATGGATGGATGATTGGATGAATAGATAATGACTGAATGAATGGATGAATGACTGAATGAATTAATGAATGAGTGTATGGATGACTGAATGAATGAATGAATGACTGGATGAATGGGTGAATAAGTGACTAATTGATTTAAATGTCTCACACTTGAAGATAAATTTCCACTGTATGCTACTTGGTGTTGCAAGTTACGGGGCAGTGCGTGAAGTGGAATAAGGGAGCGTGAAGAAAGTTACGCACAGTTGCTCTTTGTACACCCTTTTATCGAATCAAACGTTGATAACAGTGCATGAAACACAACTTTACGTACTGTTGTAGCAAAAATAATGTATTGTATATTCCCTTACATGTTCATGCACTTCTTTTGTTTACTTCTCACCAGACACTCGCTCTTCAACTTAGGAAATAGTGATGAAGGATGTGCATTAATAGCATTATAAAGACAAGCATTTACACCGTGTTAACATCTTTGACATCAATATGACTCCATTATAAAATATTTGTTTATTACGTATAATTTAACCTCTCACTCGCCATATGTCCAGGAATCATTTCCAGGAACCCCTGTGGACGTTGCACCCAGAGTTTTAATTTCCTGAGGCGGTTTGCTATTAAATCCTGCAAAGAAGTTTCTAATCCCACGTCTCTCACTACGAGATCTGTCGCTATCGGTCTGTGTGAATTACAGCCAACGACGAGGAGAGACTCTTCAACCGACTACAATAAACATTTCAAATTAGTCGTTGCGTCTCCTGTGTTGACTGGCGTGAACTATCAAGTTCTCTTGCCTTCTTACGATCTCCAATCGCGCATGCGGCAAGGAAAACGTCTGAACAAAACTTCAAGGTCATTACCAGAGACAGGAATGTTCTAGTATTACAGGCATACAGAAAGAAATTAATTAAAAAAGGACATAATTTTGTTTGCGATCAAATCTATCGTGTACATCACAACCCGTATGTATGTATGTATGTATGTATGTATGTATGTATGTATGTATGTATGTATGTATGTATGTATGTATGTATGTATGTATGTATGTATGTATGTATGTATGTATGTATGTATGTATTTATGTTTTTTTTTGTATATCAGCATGCTCCATTACATTGGAGTAATACTACATGCTTTACATAAAATATTACAATAATTAGTTACATAATTTATGACATGAGAACAAGATATTTACAATTTTGATTGAGATCTTGAAATTCTTATGCTGTAGATACAAGTGTTGCCTAATTGTACTTCTTCTATTTTAGGTTACCACCATTGTTAATGTTATTTCTAATTTCAATTGCTGTTACATTTTGCCAAATTCTATGGATTTTATAAATTTTCTGGAGCTTTTGAGGTATGTTGTTGTGAACTGATCAAAAGGTGGAGGCCAGGTTTGACCTGTGCGTATTATATTAGCTCGTAGAATTCTTCTTTCTTTTGTCAGTGTGGCACATCTTAATATTATATGGTTGACTGTCTGTTCTTCTTTTAGTCTGCAAGGGCACGTTGGAGTTGGAATAATCTTGAATCTGTGAAGGTACGATCTTGTGAAGCCATGATCTGTCACAATAGAAGTAAATTCTGCCCCGACAGGTAAATTTGTCTTCAGTCTGTCTTTAATTGATGGGAAGAATGATTTCGTTATTGCGCCTTTAGTTGAGATAGTCCACTGCTCTTGCCATTTTCTTAATGTATGTATGTATGTATGTATGTATGTATGTATGTATGTATGTATGTATGTATGTATGTATGTATGTATGTATCAGTGGCGTAGCATGAAATTTTGAGCAGGGGAAGCTAACTCAAATTGTCTTTCATGTACATATGAGAAAACTTACTTACTTACTTACTGGCTTTTAAGGAACCCGGAGGTTCATTGCCGCCCTCACATAAGCCCGCCATTGGTCCCTACCCTGAGCAAGATTAAACCAGTCTCTATCATCATATCTCACCTCCCTCAAATCCATTTTAATATTATCTTCCCATCTACGTCTCGGCCTCCCTAAAGGTCTTTTTCCCTCCGGCCTCCCGACTAACACTCTATATGCATTTATGGATTCGCCCATACGTGCTACATGCCCTGCCCATCTCAAACGTCTGGATTTAATGTTCTTAATTATGTCAGGTGAAGAATACAATGCGTACAGTTCTGCGTTGTGTAACTTTCTTCATTCTCCTGTAACTTTATCCCTCTTAGCCCCAAATATTTTCCTAACCACCTTATTCTCAAACACCCTTAACCTATGTTCCTCTCTCAAAGTGAGAGTCCAAGTTTCACAACCATAAAGAACAACCGGTAATATAATTGTTTTATAAATTCTAACTTTAAGATTTTTTGACAGCAGACTGGATGATAAAAGTTTCTCAACCGAATAATAACAGGCATTTCCCATATTTATTCTGTGTTTAATTTCTTCCCGAGTATCATTTATATTTGTTACTGTTGCTCCCAGATATTTGAATTTCTCCACTTCTTCAAAAGATAAATTTTACATATGAGAAAACGTATTACAATGGTACGTAGTAAAATATGATTTCATGGTTTACACATATCTCTAAGAAATAGACACGGTCATTTGTTTTTTTAAATCGCACTTTTCTTCGTAAGTCAGTCTTGATAATAGAGTTGTCCTAAAATTCAAGTAAATCGGTGTCAGGAACTGTTATTTCACTCATTATTTATTATATCAGCCACAGTGCACACTAACACTTCAACTGAACACAACTGACGAAAAGGGATAACTCGGAAACTAAATTATTTTCAATGTAAAAGCTAGCTTCTTGCTAGCCTTGCGACCAGGGTAGTTTAGTTAGAAAGGGATGGAAAATCTGCGGGGTGGGTTACACAGAAGAATGAGTGAAAGAAACCAGTTTGCTTGGAAGCTGGTGTGTGCAGGCTTCTTGTTTACTGCTGCATCACGAATCATCCTGAGCTGCCGCATCACAATATTTAACGCATAAATATAAACTCTATTAAAATTAATAAATAATTTTGTTCATAAACTGCAGGTTATTATGAAATTATTATTAACTGGGGAAGCTGAGCTTTTTAGCTTACATTGACGCTACGCCACTGGTATGTATGTATGTATGTATGTATGTATGTATGTATGTATGTATGTATGTATGTATGTATGTATGTATGTATGTATGTATGTATGTATATAATGTATTCACACTGCAAATGGATAAATACCTGGTGGTAGTGGTAACTAATTACACTCAATAATGATAATTAATGATAAATTAATAATAATAATTAATAATACTACTAATAATAAAATAATATTAACAAGGAGCATCCTAAATTAAAAGAAGCACGGTCACTTAAAATAACATTTAAAGTAAATCTAATTTGTATCTTACCCTAAGTTCGAACTAAAACCCACGAGTATGGTAAGTTCCTACGTGCACAAGTACCTTTCAGCACTACACTCATTTCACTGTCAACTCAGTGCACTGGAACTACGACACATTCACTGACACTATCTTGATTTCACTAACACTTCAAAAACATTTCACTATTCAAATACTTTGCACTACCACTATAAACTATAAAACTTCACTGACACAACACACTTCTTCACTGATACAACACTTCAAATAACAAAATATCAATTACACACTTTAAATCGTGTGCATAATATACTACCGTGTATGAGTAAAGTCTTTAAGCCTATTTTTAAATACATTTTTGGTTATTGGTAAAGCCTTTAGTAAGTCTGCAGGTAAAGCATTCCACTCCCAAATAGTACGATCTGTGAACTGTAGCAAAAATACACAAACTAAATACGCCACCTCTCCCCACCCTACCCATCTTACCCACCCCACCTTATCACACCCTACCCACTTCACCCATCCCACCCTACCCCATTCTACCCTACACCATTTGTAGTTACATTCTAACCAGAGGTAAACGAGAGCTTCTATATGTAATCATAATCAGACTGTTCTCATGTGGGGTTGTTGTTACACGATAGCTATAATGACATTCTACACTAGCTAGCTTGCCTCTCATACAATGTAAACAAAGTTGTGGAAAGAGAGCTCTAACAAGGAAATTTAGCGTTTCAAGGCGCATGTTCATGTAACATATTTTCATCCTCTACACGTGAGGAATGTTTCCCTAAAGTTTTTGTTATAGATTTTTGTTACACCCTGTATATAAGTCATAATATCCATGTTTTTATTTTTTTTTTAAGTTTAATAGGTTATTTTACGACGCTTTATCAACATCTTAGGTTATTTAGCGTCTGAATGAGATGAAGGTGATAATGCCGGTGAAACGAGTCCGGGGTCCAGTACCGAAAGTTACCCAGCATTTGCTCATATTGGGTTGAGGGAAAACCCCGAAAAAACCTCAACCAGGAACTTGCCCCGACCGGGAATCGAACCCGGGCCACCTGGTTTCGCGGCCAGACGCTCTTACTCAGGGCTGGGCATCGGGAGCGAATCCAAACTCGAAACGGAGACGCTTAATATTCATCCGTCACGGAAATCAACGCTGCGCGGTGTTCGGCGGGAAAGAAAGGGGTTGAAGAGAAGATTTTTTTAGTAGGTTATTTTACGACGCTTTATCAACATCTGAGGTTATTTAGCGTCTGAATGAGATGACGGTGATAATGCCGGTGAAATGAGTCCGGGGTCCAGCACCTAAAGTTACCCAGCATTTGCTCATATTTTGGGATGAGGGAAAACCCCGGAAAAAACCTCAACCAGGTAACTTGCCCCAACCGGGATGAAGAGAAGTTATATGGCTCCCCGTGAGAGAGTAGAATTCGCTCTTGGTGCCCAGCTCTGCTTTAACAGGTACTCCACAGTTGTAGACAATATCCATGTTAGGAAAGAAAAAACCTTAGGGTCTCCAGTATCTACAGGGTGTCTCAGAAATTAACAGAAAAATGTTCTGGAATGTTTTTAATTAAAAAAGAAAACAAAAGCAAAAGGTTTCTATCTTCTAACGAAAATAGTTATTCAGATATCAAATAAATATGACTTCTGATTAGGCAGAGTGTTGATGCACATCATATGTATTGGACATTTGTTTACTACCTGGCAACGAAGTTTTCAACTAACTTGCCGCGATTCTAAGAACAGTTCCTCATACAGTGTCTAATCAATTTCAGCTTTGTTGAATGATAATGATTTAAGTATAGAAGAAGTGTTACAAATATGGAATACCATTTTGTGTTTTCGTTTCGGAACCTACATGTGTTGAATACTAGAACGTAAAGTATCGTCCTGTTTATTGCTGAATGTCCCTGTGAATGGTACACCGGACTTAGAAATTCGTAAGATGTTATAAAATGTTTGAAAAAAATACTTTACTCATACTCTAACATATTTACTTCATAAAATATGGAATACTATTAACAAGTTACAAGATTAACAAAATTGCAAAGTCTAAATGGTCTCTACTAAGAAAAGCACCGAACAAGCATTCAGTATCTTCATTAAAAGGTGTTTTCCCAACCGTAATACTGAATCCAGATGAATCGTCTCTCATGTCTTTTCTGGAACTTGTTTTATGTGTTCTTGCATTGCCTTTTCATTCCACTGTTTTGTAAGTTTGTTGGAAGGTGAGGTTTTCCTCCTCCTAAAGGTGCCAACAATAGTAACGAAACATAAAACCAGGTATAAAGATGGAATCACAGTTTAGTATATACAGTTGCGAAGCTCAATACTTACTAAATATGCAAACATAGACAATTGAAATATGCATCCGTAGATAGTTGCTAGCCACCAGGATAGCTACTACCGCCTCATCACAGACTCTTTCCCTGGCAGACGATAAAATGTATTGTACTTTTGATATCGTGTTCTTTTGAAAAATTAACACCTTCCTTCCACTATTGAAATACGAAATACATAAGGTTTATATATTATTTTCATAAAGTATATATTATATTATAAACTCACCTTCCTGGATCTTTCGGAAGGATAACGCTGACCTCTTTTTCTTAGAATTTATAGTGCAACAAACGTCTCCTTGTCCCATATTATTACTCAAATTATTGTATTTTAGCCATTTACAGTTATTACAACCGATAACGAACATTTCACAGTTGACACAACTTTTCACAACAAAGCGAAATACGGCACAGCCAATGCTTTTTCAATCTAGACCAGGCCGTAATATATGTTCGGGTTTTCTATTTCAGTGTATGGAGCTCAGTGAATTATTATATTATAACTTTATTGAGTATCATAGCTAAGTTTTATTTAGTGTAATGTGTCCATAAGTTCCCTTTACTTCTTGTTGCATAATATGTTGCAGAAATAATTACAAAACTGTGTTATTTTAATGTGAAGAGAATTTTACATGTTAACATAATCTTTCGCATCAACATTTTAAGTTTAGAACGGAAGCTATTTTGAGGTTTAATGAAAAGAATTTATATTCTGATTTTAATATAGCACATCTACCTTCCTTGATAAAGACAGAAAATTTATCATACCACTCGTATGAAATTAGTGTACGTACGATTGTTACTTCGTCTCTTAGGTAGTAGATAAATACAATAATTCAATACTCAAGTGTAGTATTAAAATACAGACAAATTGAATGTGCGGAGTATCATACATGACATTATGCTTAATTATAATGTATAATTGCGAATTTAGGACTATAAGATATAGTAAACATAACCTATAATATTTCCATATGAATGGCAGGGAATTGGAGACCACTAAAATTAGACAGAAAGGGGCAACTGGGACAGTAAACATAACCTATAATTTCAACATATCTAAATATTCGTGCGGTGCAACTGAAAATTATTGAATCGTGCATAAATGAATGTACAATAATTTCGCAATATTTAATCGAAATAAAGGCAGGTATTACACACATAAGAACAACGTAATTTTCACACCAAAAATAATATTACACCTTAACTCGCAAGGAATTATGTCTGAAGTGTCTCCTAATCATTGTTTTAAATTTTATTAATGCAATTACACTACATTTTAGAGAAATATATGTTACTTTTTATGCATTCCAATTAATTTATATGGTTGAAACGCCGCCCTTCGTGATCGGGTTAAGCGAGTCACATGGTCTTCCTTACGGCCTGTATTATATCACGATGGCAGTGACACAGTCTATTGTTCCTAGTACACACAGCGCTCCAAGCGGCTAGCAACTATCGCGAGAAATGCAAAAAATCACCCCAAGCTTCGCGACTGTATATACTAGACTGTGATGGAATACTAATAATACTAGTATTTCATATTTGTGACAACACTGATGTAAGTCATAACCTCAAAACAGATAATTTAAAAAAAAATAAATAAATTTAACATATACATTGCTATAAACCAGTCAGCACTCGATGAAATGGGTATCGAGGAAGGAGTGTACTGGAATATGCACGGTGGTGCAGAAGGGAGAAGGAGAAAGCTTCCTTAGCTGTTGCGGTCAGTGGAGGATAGTCTGTTGATGGCAGACGAAGACTCTATTTGCAGCACCGTTAAAGATTATTATGTCGTAGCTCCTATGATATTCAATCAATCGCGCTGTAATTTTTACGATTCATAAATAAATGTCTAAGGAAAACATAGAAAAAATCTAAATCAAAACCTTTTTTGGACAGTAAGAAAAAAATACTAGCCTCGAAATTATTTGGTATTGATTTCATTTCCTCTGGGATTTAGTTTCATCATTTTCCTATCACCATTTAGCCGTGTCTCCTAATATCAAAGTAAAGGTTACCTACCATAGATATCCACTTAAGCCTCAGATGTGTGCTGCAAATGTGATAGCTTGCAATATTGTTGGCTATAATCTGGCGTCGTGTGTTGTTTGACATTCTCCGGTTGTCTCTCGAAGTTGAAGTGCAGGTTCTGCAATAAGCTGATTGCATTGTCAAGCCCGAGAAGCTATTATTGTCTGCCCGGTTGTTAATCTTTTTTTTTGTCACGGGATCGTGTTCCGACATGTGGATCACGTACCATTCTGGCTGCACAGGTCTCTATCACGTGCTTATATCTAGAAACATGACTGTAATAATTTTCTAATTTCCTCGTACAATCCGAAACATTTCTATGCTGAGCACCAGACGTCCAGAGTTTGAAAGACATTTTAGGTGTTATCCCTTATATCATCCCTTTGAACTACAGGGACTTTCAGAGGCTAGAATATGGTAATAGCAATTATTAAATGTCCTTTATGAGCTACAATGGTCATTCGGAAACAGTGACAAAATAATTGTAATTGTTTATGAAATCCCATTGAAACTATAGAGACTAATAGAAGACGGAAAGATAATAATTGTGAATGTAATTCTTCCTTTGAAACTACAGAGGCTATTAAGACATGAAGAGATGACAATATTAATTGTAATTTTTATATAATATCCCTTTCAAACTACACACCCTATTAGGACACGATGAGATGAAAATTGTAATTGTAATTCCTTATATAATACCCCTTTGAAACTGCAAAGGCTATTACGACAAAAGAGATGATAATATTAATTGTAATTTTTATAAAATATTCCTCTCAAACTACAGAGCCTATTAGGACACGATGAGATGAAAATTGTAATTCTTTATATAATTGAAATTACAGAGGCTATTAAGATACGAAGAAATGATAATATTAATTGTAATTTATTATATGGTATCCCTTTCAAACTACATAGGCTATTAGGACATAAAGAGATGATAATATTAATTGTAATTTTTCATATGATATCTCTTTGAAACAACAGAGGCTATTAGGATATAAAGAGATGATAATATTAATTGTAATTTTTATATGAAACAACAGAGGCTATTAGGACACAAAGAGATGATAATATTAATTGTAATTTTTATATGAAACAACAGAGGCTATTAGGACACAAAGAGATGATAATATTAATTGTAATTTTTATATGAAACAACATAGGCTATTAGGACACAAAGAGATGATAATATTAATTGTAATTTTTAATATGATATCCCTTTGACACTACAGAGTCTATTAGGACACGAAGATATGATAATTGTAATTGCAATTTTTTTATATAATATCCTTTTGAAACTACAGAGGCTATTAGGACACGAAGAGATGATAATATTAATTATAATATTTTATAAGATATCCCTTTCAAACTACAGAGCCTATTAGGAGACGATGAGCTGAAAATTGTAATTGTAATTTATTATATGATATCCCTTTCAAACTGTAGAGGCTCTTAGGACACAATAAGATGGAAATCGTAATTGTAATTCTTTATATAATATCTCTTTGAAACTACAGAGGCTAGAGATAATAATAATAATAATAATAATAATAATAATAATAATAATAATAATAATAATAATAATAATAATTTTAGCTGGCAGAGTTAAGGCCGTAAGACCTTCTCTTCCACTCAACCAGCAAAAAGTATACATACATATGTATCAACTTACAAATAATTCAACAATTTGATTTAGATAAGAGCTACATGTATACAAGAGTTATTTACGAATTAAACAACAAAATACTATGGACACGACACGCTATTAGGACACGAGATGATAATTGCAATTGTAATTCTCTCTGAAACATATCGTCAAGTGAGATGTAGTGCTTGATAATATATGTACATATCAGCCAGAACCTCAGTCAGAGGTATGTAAAAGAATAAACGGCCGACCGACTTGACTGTACGACCACCCAATCGAACTGAACTATCGATGTACCGATTGACTGCATTTGACTGATTGAATCGACTTCGTGGTGCCTGGACTAACCTGTGTAGATAGACTAACTTCCTGCACTAACTGAAGAATTAAACTGGTCTGACTGCTACAAAATAACAGACTTGCAAAGGGGTCGGATGACAATTGCCGTAACTGATGACTAAGATATCATGTACAGGGACATCATTTCATTTTTACTAACATTTTTAATATTCAAATGGCTATATCTTTGCATTAAAGGTCTAGAACCGGAAACACCGCTTGCTCCCCCTTCCAAGACTGGAGTTCGATGATACTGGCGTAAAATACAAATCACTTTACTAGGTATAGGAGGGAAGAAAAGTATTTCAGCCATTTATGTGAACTAGGAAATATCACAATTTTGAGTTTGATAATTTTCATTGGGTTTTTGTTTAAGCAAAATACAGTACTGTATTAACACTTAGTGTTTTTACTCACGAATTGAGCTGTCCATTCGGACGTATTAATTATGCAGTGTATATTGTACTGTTACAGCACATTAGCGTACAATATAGAGAATGAAGTTAAATTGAAAAATAATCATAATATGGATATTTAAACACATTTTTGAAAATGGTGGCCGTTCATTTCGATACAGGCTTCAGTTCTTTTGTGCATATTATCGCACTATAGATTATTGTACCTAATTCCAATTACCAGTTTCGTCCTTCGTACTAGTAACTCATGTTGAAATAATTCTGTACCTACTCTATAAAAGAATACCTTACGTACTGTAAATTTAATCTTCACTTCTGCCCGATCCGAAAAGATAAAATTACTCAGAAATCCTATCTACTGTCCGTTCAAGTGGTTTTGTCGCAGGGTTGTAGAAAAGGAGGGAAATCACGTGACAGTTAATTACTTAACGAGGCCCTTTTATTTAAGTTATTTTAAACAGTTGTATAATATTACGTAGACGTCCAATTCCTAACAGAAATTAATGTTTTCAGAAAATAACTAAGACAGCCCAGCCACTAGCCTTTACAGAGGGACGAACAGAAGCGGGTGGGGGAAACCGGGATGCGACACAGGCAAACGGACGACAGTACCTGTGCGAAAATATGATTCAATATTGAAAGCTCTTTCGTCATGTCCACACCTGTGAAGTAACGGTCAGCGCGTCTGGCCGCGAAACCTGGTGGCCCGGGTTCGAATCCCGGTCGGGGCAAGTTATCTGGTTGAGGTTTTTCCGGGGTTTTCTTCCCTCAACCCAATACGAGCAAATGCTGGGTAACTTTAGGTGCTGGACCCCGGACTAATTTCACCGGCATTATCAGTTTCATATCATTCAGACGCTAAATAACCTAGATGTTGATACAGCGTCGTAAAATAACCCAATAAAATAAAATAAAAATCTTTCGTCATTGGAAAACGCGAACCTATTTCTGCAACGTACTATACTCACTAACTCAATACTGCATATGCGGCCTCGGTTCTGTGTGGAGAACGGTTGGAAGGTTACTAGTAGAAGGGGTGGGAGTGAAGTACATTAAAAACTCAGGTACAATAAAAATTAAAATAAAAATAAAATGATGTCCCTGTATAATTTGAATATTCTTTGCGGTAGTTTCTCAGTCTGTAACAATTCGTAACATAATTCCCTGCCATATTGCAATACAAATATCGTAATGAGGAAATATAACCAATTATTTGGTGCGAACAACTTGTGCTGCCACCACCGCGGGGCCCAGGCAGTTGGCGTTATCCAGCACTGCCGCTTTCTCTCCAGGAAACTTGAGTTCTCGTTATTGCTGGAACAGAATGACAAGATAACACTTGACAACGCCCATGGCGACCTACACACCAAAATATGATAATGAAGACCTGCTCCACTTCGGATTTTAGTGCCTGCCAGACGACGTCTTGCAGCTCTTCGGAGGAGTACGTCTTACAGTAGAAGAACAATTTAAAGAGAGACCTCACAGCGGTAAACCTAGATAAGAAATATAAAAAAGTCAAGGAATAAAAGCCAACAGCTGAAAACAAACGTTCAAGAATGAATTGAGACTAGTAATAAAACACTGAATAAAGAGAGCAAATAAGCATTTAAAAGTATATACATTTATGAACAGATACTATTAAATAAAACTACTTAAAGTAATTAAAACCATTATAATGAAATCAAATGCACACGACTAAAATATAAATTGTTAATAAAACGAAGGCAGTTAAAATGGAATGATAGTCTACAGAATTTTAATTGAAATTATAATCTTATCGTTTATTAGTAGTCTGTCTTGTTTGGAAAAGACGTTATACAAGGAATTACAATTATCATTTCGTGATCTCTGTAGTGTCAAAGGAATATTATATAAAGAATTACAATTACAATTATCTCATCGTGTCCTAAAGATCCCTGTAGTGTCAAAGGGATATTATATAAAAAAGGAAGAACAATGTTTGTATAGGCCTACATCGGAAGTCTGTTTAGTGTAATATGTTACTAGTCGGCGATGTATGCAATGGAGGGAGAAAGGTACTTGCCACCTACCACATTATTTCCTGGGTTACTTGCCTCATGAGATATGCCTTTTTATTGGTCTCACTTATCAGGTTCCATCCTGTCTTCGGGACAGTTGACTAAACAACATTCTGTCAGTCCATTCGGTTGATAATTTCAGTAGAATCCAGTCGGTCGTTGAGTCCAATCGGTCGGTCGTTGATTCCGGTCGGTCGGTCGGTCGTCTTTCCGGTCGGTCGTTGATTCCGGCCGGTCGGTCGTTAATTCCAGTCGGTATGTCGTTTATTTCGGTCGGTCTTTGATTCCGGTCGGTCGTTCATTCCGGTCGGTCGGTCGTTGATCCCGGCCGGTCGGACGTTGATTCCGGTCGGTCGGTTGTTGATTCCGGTCGGTTGGTCGTTGATCCCGGCCGGTCGGTCGTTGATTCCAGTCGGTCGGTCGTTGATTCCGGTCGGTCGGTCTTTCCGGTTGGTCGTTGATTCCGGTCGGTCGGTCGGTCTTTCAGGTTGGTCGTTGATTCCGGTCGGTCGGTCGTTGATTCCAGTCGGTCGGTCTTGATTCCGCTCGGTCGGTCATTCCGGTTGGTCGTTGATTCCGGTCGGTCGTTGAGTCCGGTTGGTTTACCAGTTCAGTCCAATCTGTCGGCAGGTCAGTCCATTCTGTTGGTCGTTCAGGTCGGTTCAGTTGGTCTGCTAGTTTAGTCGATGATTCTGGTCTGTCTGTCAGTCATTCTGGTCAGTTATTTTAGGCATTCAGTCAAACAAATCAGTTCAGCTCTGTCCAATAATCCGGTTAATCATTCAATCAATCACTTATAGCCCATTAAATATGATCTTATACTTGTTAACCTTATTTCTTTCTCATTACTCTTACCATGATATTATTTAAATTTTCTCTATACCAGATTCATTTTGGACACGTCCTCTCCTAACACAACACAGAACATAACACTGACAATGGACAGATATCCATGCCCTGGGTGGAATTCCAACTCGAGACGGCGGTTTCCACACATCTCAAAGCGACGCAACATAGCTGTTAAGTACACTAAGACCTTCTGGAATGGCGGAAGTTAGCGGGACGAAGTTCTGTGGAATATTGTCACATGTTATTGGTCCTCTGTTATGCCGTCAGGCTATCATATCTTTCAGGAAGCAATGCAAAGGATCGATGTATATGACCAATAGAAGCGGAGAGTACATTAACTTTCAAGTCCTCAACTGCATAAAATGTCAATTATCCATTGGGGTTCTGTAGCAGAGATAATTTCAACTGAGTGCAATGCAAAATAAAACCTGTTGTGCGTAATGGAGTCCAGCTTTCGAACCACTCTTTGGGTATGTAATAAAATGTGTAATGCCGCAGAGAGTAGACTGGATACATACTCATACGAGGGGGTTAGAAGCAAAGGGGTGCAAGTGACATTTCTACTAACATGAGATAAGTGCATCCAGGGTAAGTTAAAGCATCTAAAAGTTTAGTGGCAAACATCACACATTAAGATTTAAATAAAAAATTTCACGGAATTTTCGAAAGCTTAAATACTTTCAACCTCATTTTCTCAAAAGTAATTTCTAGTATTCATCTACCCTTGATTTTTTATTTTACTTCAAAAATTTTCATTTCTTATTTTTATATCTTCTGGAAGCTTTAACTTTCAAGTTTTAAAAAATATATAGGTTTTGTCTCTGTGATGTTTGGTTAATTAATTATCTGAGTTTTTATTGACCGGAAACACCCTTTCTTTAAACCGGAAATGCAGTTCTACAAGTGTCAACCCGTCACATTCTGTCAATATTATATATTTTTCGTATAATAACAATTCGAATTCAGCGGTAGAGTTCGACTGTACTATTTTTCATACAGTCAGGAAACTGTGTGTTCGCTTTTACAATTTTTCATACCCTCAGGATGTAGATGATTTTTCTCAATTTTCAGCTTTCTAGAATTTTACAACACTAATTTTAACACAAATTGTACTTAGAATTGAGATATTTTCATCATTCTTAACTGATTAACATAGCTAAGTGTCAAACTACAAATAGTGTCCTACTGCTTAAGAAAGTTAATTTAAAACTCCAAAATAATAAAATTTTAATTTCATGTTTGAAATGTTGAAAAAAATAAAATGACTTTTCCCTTAATGGCATAAGATAGGGAAAATCTGTTTTTACAACTTATTCTGTGTTCTTTTAGAGGTAAGATAGTGAAAGGAATTTTGTTCCAACATAAAAACTGTAGGCCAAGGACTAAAGCAAACAAATTTCATTTATTTTTAAGTTGCTCCTTGCCCCCCAAAAATATTTGAGAGATTTATTTTGTGTGAAAATCTTTAATTTTGTGTCAAGCAATCAGGGGAAAAAGAATTTTTAAAGATTGAATAAAAATTGCAAATTTTTCTTCCAGGGTAGATAAGTAGGCCTACCTCAAATGCACTTACATCCCTTTACTTCTCACCCTTTGTTTATAATTTATTTCCTGGCAACAGTAAAATCAATATCATACGACATTAAAAGGAGCAATTGATAAATTCTTAACATAATGTAAAAAAAAAATTACTGTATCTCAAACAAATTTTTATTTATCCAGTCTTTTCACCTTTATAGATTTTAGGTTTTATGCTTTCCGCTACAACAAACTATATCATTGATCGGTTTTTCTCAGCCTCATATTCCTTTGCAAGGACGCGCTTTCGCGTACCTTTCAAAACGTTTCATTCATATATAGTAGTTTTTGCCCAAGGGCAGGTCTTTCGCTGCTAACCCAGTATTCTACAATCTTTCCTATTTTCTGGCTTCCTCTTAGTCTCCGTATATGATCCATATATCTTAATTCATTCATCATCTGATATCTTCTTCTGGCCCGAACTCTTCTCCCGTTCACTATTCCTTCCAGCGCATCCTACAGTAGGCACTTTATTCTCTGTCAGTGACCCAACGAATCCTTTTTTCTCTTCCTGATTATGCTTCGACATCATTATTTCTTCACCCACTCTTTCTAGCAGTCCACACCTGTGGAGTAACGGTTAGCGCGTCTGACCGCGAAACCAGGTGGCCCGGGTTCGATTCCCGATCGGAGCAAGTTACCTGGTTGAGGTTTTTTTCCGGGTTTTCCCTCAACCCAATATGAGCAAATGCTGGGTAACTTTCGGTGCTGGACCCCGGACACATTTCACCGGCATTATCACCTTCATGCCATTCAGACGCTAAATAACCAAAGATGTTGATAAAGGGTCGTAAAATAACATACTAAAATAAAAATAAAAATCTTTCTAGCACAGCTTCATTTCTTATTCTGTCTGTCCATTTCACACACTGTATTTTTCTTCATATCCACATTTCACATAATTCTAGTCGCTTCTCTTCACTTTGTCATAACGTACGAGTTTCTGCTCTATACAATGCAACATTCCACACAAAGCACCGCTAATCTCTGCCTTAGTTCTTTTCCCAGAGTTCCATGCCTTTTTCTTTTTATAATTGCTATCCTCCTTTTGACTTCCTGGCAACAGCTCACGTTACTGCTTTTAGTACATCCTAAGTATTTGATGCTGTCCACTTGCTTTACTGCCTCATTTCGAATTCGCACGTTGACCTTCTTTATTTTTTCTTCCGACAACCATGGATTTCGTCTTGTTTGCATTTATCTTCATCCCATACTGCTCACAGCTGTCATTTAGCTCCAGTAACATATTTCTTAGTATCATCTTTCTTCTGCTAATAACGCCATATCATCACGCTTTTTTTCTTCTTCCTCTTACTATCACCCCTTACATGTTTTCAAAACAATTCATTAACTTCAAGTAGATGTTGAACAGGGTAGGTGATAAAAGACATTCCATCGATAATGATAATGATAATAAATAGAAGAGCTTGATTCCAAAACTCTCTTAGTTCATTTTACCATTTTTATGACTTATACAGATATACGATTATGTTTGAGCTACCGTATCTGTTATTAAATTTTAAGCTTGGTTTCTACCAAAACAAGGGCAATCCTTGTCTAAAGAGTTGTGTTATTGTATATGTCACTTGAAAACTCGCTCAATCCGTAGAATGTGGATACAAAAACGTGCATAGTCTTAAAAAAATGGACTGAACGCGTTTTGGGATGACACTCTTCAATTGCTTCAAAAGTTCCGTCTTACTTACTTACTTACTGGCTTTTAAGGAACCCGGAGGTTCATTGCCGCCCTCACATAAGCCCGCCATTGGTCCCTATCCTGAGCAAGATTAATCCAGTCTCTACCATCATATCCCACCTCCCTCAAATCCATTTTAATATTATCTTCCCATCTACGTCTCGGCCTCCCCAAAGGTCTTTTTCCCTCCGTCCTCCCAACTAACACTCTATATGCATTTCTGGATTCGCCCATACGTGTTACATGCCCTGTTCATCTCAAACGTCTGGATTTTATGATCCTAATTATGTCAGGTGAAGTATACAATGCGTGCAGCTCTGTGTTGTGTAACTTTCTCCATTCTGCTGTAACTTCATCCCTCTTAGCCCCAAATATTTTCCTAAGAACCTTATTCTCAAGCACCCTTAATCTCTGTTCCTCTCTCAAAGTGAGAGTCCAAGTTTCACAATCATACAGTACAACCGGTAATATAACTGTTTTATAAATTCTAACTTTCAGATTTTTTGACAGAGGACTAGATGACAAAAGCTTCTCAACCGATCAAAAGTTCCGTCTAGCTTCATTAATAAATTACTGGATATAATGTACTCATCTGCTTGTTGTAGTATTTATTTAGTCCTCAAATTCATCCTTATGTAACATAAAAATTGCATACGAAGAATAAAAACGTTTCACATAATCCAAGGGACTACACAAACCACGTGACACATTTTTTGCCCTTAAAACATCCATCGCCCTAGATCGGGTTTGAAATTAACAATCATCTACAATAATCTGTTGGTAATCATTTAACTTCATGCAATGTAAGGTCACAGTTACTATAGGCTATCTGTTGTTTGGATAGCTGCCAATCTTATATGACAACGAAGCTCCATTATGTTCTAACCATAATAATATACTCGTACGTCATTGATTTAAATTTAAATGTTTCAATTAAATTTTTCATTTGTTTGTTGTCAGAGGAGTTGCACATTCTGATCACTTGACAATTACTGTGTTCCGTTAGTTGTGTTTAAGATGTTTATTCAAGAATTCTCAGAAGTATCGGAGACGGACGGACAACTGTGCCAGTATTGAAATGGTTGTTGTTGATATGATGATGATGATGATGATGATGAGGATGATGTATTTGTTGCAAATTAAAAAAAAATTGTTTTTAAAGATAAATCACAATCAGAACATTTTTTTGAATGTGATAGTGTGCTATACGTGCATTGAAGTCTCCGACATTAACTATGAAAAGTATTCAATTTGTTATAGATAATTTCATGTATTTTGAAAGTTTTGAATTACCAAAAAGGTATATAACCTATGTGTAAAAAAATGCCGCCGCGATGGTCTAGTGACTACAGCGCTGGACTTGTAACCTTGTGCACTCGGGTTCGATCTGCGGTGTACCCCCGATGTATAAAGACTGGTTCACAATAAACCGGGGACGGAAACGATAACGAGAACGAGAAGAGAAAAATGTTTAAAATGAATGTATTTAAATGTGAGCATTAACAATTAACGAGCAGCTTGCCGGAGCCCGGGAACGGGAACGTGAAGGTTGGCGAAGTTTTAAATCCGCCGTTCTCGTTTCCGATCACAGCCTACTAGATTCTTTCTGTTGTCATCATCGTGTATTTTGTAACAAAGAAGCCGTGATATAATATCTTGTCCATTCATTGCTTGTAACTAACCGATAAATTCATTAGAATCACTTTCAATTTAGTGCTACGTGTAATATGTAACAAGATTACCACGTGAATTGAGTTCTTAAATATTCCGTGTCTTAAATTTCGAAGTTAGTTGACCTTTCTTTATGTTGGCTGACTTGTACTCATGAGAGAACGCTATTGGTCAATTATACAAAATAACATAAGAATGCGTAATATCGAATTTACATATCGTTATTGACATATCGATATGCATAGTCGTTTCCGTCCTCGGTTTATTATGAATAAAAAATCTTCATTTTCACGTTCTTCACTTCTCGTTCTCATTCAGGATCTCGTTTCCGGTTTATTGTGGACAAGCCTTAACTTGTGTTTGTCAAGCCTGTGACCCAGATAACACAGGGGTTTCTCCGGTTCCCCTGTGGCATCTCATCTCATATCTCATATCTCATCTCATCTCATCTCATCTCATCTCATCTCATCTCATCTCATCTCATCTCATCTCATCTCATATCATATCATATCATCTCATATCATATCATATCATGTCATATCATATTATATCATATATCATATCATATCATATCATATCATATCATATCATATCATATCATATCATATCATATCATATCATATCATATATCATATCATATCATGTCGTATCATATTATATCATATATCATATCATATCACATATATCATATCATATCATATCATATCATATCATATCATATCATATCATATCATATCATATCATATCATATCATATCACATCATCACATCACATCATATCATATCATATCATATATCATATCATATCATATCATATCATATCATATCATATCATATCATATCATATATCATATCATATCATATCATGTCATATCATATTATATCATATATCATATCATATCATATATCATATCATATCATATATATATCATATCATATCATATCATATCATATCATATATCATATCATATCACATCATATATCATATCACATCATATATCATATCATATATCATATACCATATCATATCATATATCATATCATATTACATCATATATCATATCGTATCATATCATATATCATATCATATCATATATCATCATATCATATCATATCATATCATATCATATCATATCATATCATATCATATCATATCATATATCATATATCATATATCATATCATATCATATACCATATCATATCATATATCATATCATATCATATCATATCATATATCATATCATATAATATCATATCATATCATATATCATATCATATACCATATCATATCACATATCATATCACTTCATATCATATCATATCATATCATATCATATCATATCATATCATATCATATCATATCATATATCATATATCATATATCATATATCATATATCTCATCTCATCTCATCTCATCTCATCTCATCTCATCTCATCTCATCTCATCTCATCTCATCTCATCTCATCTCATCTCATCTCATCTCATCTCGGGTATAGCGTAGACCAGCCGCCTAAGGCGCAACCTGGGCAACGATTGTCATTAACTTGGTCTACAGAACTGGCTTCATATGGGTCAATAACGAACAGTCAAATACCCGCCATTGGCTGTAGACAAACGCATCTGCCAGTTGAGCTATGTTGGTGGCCTACCTGTAAACTGAATAAACTGAATGACTCTTTGACAAACCATTATTTTTATCGGCTATTATTGGAAACCTACATTAATACTTACATGGCTTTTATTATTAATTATTATTATTGTTATTATTATTATTATTATTATTATTATTATTATTATTATTATTATTATTAATCTAATGCTCCAGAATATTGGAACTCACCCATCAGTGTTCTAGCCTCCCAATATATTTGTCCATTCGTCCCGTTCCAGAATTTGTGAAGTGCAGTGCATTTCCTAAGATGGTCGGTCACAGTTCATGATGGCATTTCTTCTGCACAGCATACAGTTCGGTGAATCCAGATTGTTGAAGCGATGGAGGTGTTCTGCCAAGCAGTCGTGTGCTGTAGTTAGGCGGAATGCTGCCACAGCTTCACTTCGGGAAGTTTCAATAATGATGTTTTTTTCCGTTACCAATTCCGCCCACATATCCCCTTGGCTAATTTCTCTTAGTTTGTTTGATTTTTCCTTTCTAAAACTGGCAATGATTATTGATTTTGCTGAAAAAAGATAGAGTTGTTTTCTGTGGAGTGTCAACTATTTTTATGCCTTTTTTTCGCCAGAAGATCATCCGTCTCATTTCCTTTGATACCAACATGACATGGAATCCATTGGAGTGTGATTTCTTTGCCGGCTTTTTGTAATCTGTTGATCAATGTTTTGATTTCCGAAACTTTGGATGTGGGTCAGAGGTCTGCATCGGACGTTTTCGCTCGAGCGCCAAGTAGTTCATAGCGTAATCCGATAGGTAGCGCACATGCATGATGGATAAAATTGTCACGAGCGATAAATCATCGAACGGTATAAGCCGAGCGTTAGAGATTCGTTCTTATTACAGTGATGAACTGTGTAGTAACATCATAGATGTTTATCATTTCAAAACTTTGCAGTGTTTAACTAACCTCTTCATAGTACAACTACAAAACTTGCTTTAAAATGTAATATAAATGATGTAGGTAAATGTTTTTTTTTTCTTTTTGTCCACACAGGAGTGATTTTGTTTTTGCCACATCTGATAGATGTTATTGGATGTAAATGTAATTATTATAAACATAGAACACAATCACGATAATGCAAGAACCGTATCAAGTTTTCTAGTAATAATAATAATAATAATAATAATAATAATAATAATAATAATAATAATAATAATAATCTCTAATAATCTCTAATCATTAGTGTATCAATCTTTGCGTCTGTAACAGTTGTACAGCATGATTATTCGTTTTATTATATTTTCTGTGACGTTATCTCTGTACTAATATTGTTATTAATCTACTGCTATATCAATAATATTTTGTAAAACGTTTCTACATTGTCGCAGTATATAGGCGGAACACTATGTATGGACCTATCATATTATATATGTGGTAAATAAAATATTGAATAATTATTAATTAGCAATAATAACTGTATATCGAAGTTTTTCATACTATTATATTTATAACTTCATGTTCCTGTTTTGGTACGTTCCATTGACTGTTCCATTAAACGTTTGTCATAAAGCCTTATTTTTACCGTGTGAGCAAAACATATGTGTATCTTATCTGTCGTCTTCCATACAAGATAAGACATGTCGGTGAGATGACCTTGTACTGTGCTTCTATTTATTACGAGCGTATCACGACCGATCGTATCTCACTCGAGGTGCGACACTCGACCGAGTTCAAGCGAGCGATTTAACTCCAATGCAGCACTCTGATGTCGGTATATATAAAAATGATCTGACAATTTCATGCGGTTATATTGAATTATCAGCTTTTTAAAACGGGATAACTTACATAAATTTAAAACATTTAGTAATGTACCTGGGGAATAAAATTGACATAGGCCTATACATTATTTGAGTTTAGTAATTTAAAGTTCTAACATAAAACGTTTATAAATCTGACATTGGATAAATGAAAGGTTCAGAACCATAGTGGGCCAAGCGCCATTTACTAAAACCGCAGAAAACAAGGATTAAAATGAAATTATTATCATAATTCAATGGAAACATACAGCAAATTATATAAAGTTTACACATTAAAACTAAATGATATGTCAATCTTCATTAAACTATGGTATTCACTTAACTTTAACTCTCAATTTCTCCGGTTTTAATAAATGGCGCTTGGCCCACTATGGCTCTGAACCCTTCAAATCTGGTCACACTCTGCCAATACGTAGCATTTTAAAAATGGTCACCAGATCTTTAAAAGTAGTAGGTGGGGGTTAAATATAGGACAGAATGTTAAACAAATGTATAAGGTAATTTATTTATGCAAAAAAAAATATTTATTTTCACTATTTTGGCCAAAAATTCAGCCCTAATGTCCCTTAAGGACAATGTTCTATGATCAGTTGCATGTCTCACTTAGGTTTGAGACAACATAGTACAAATAAGACCACGAAACACACAAAAGTCTCTGTCGAAAGGAAATAACTTTCTATTTCACAGTCGGAAATCGAACCTGGGAAAGCTGCCACTCGACACAGCGTAGGAAAATAATATTGCATGTGCCGTGTAGTGCACTGGATTGAACAGCGAAACAAAACCTGTTACAAATAATGCAGTCTAGCTTTCGAAATCCCCTATAGGTATTATAAGGCGTTACGAAATGAGTAATGCTATCATCTTCGAACTGGGCCTGACAGGTGAGGCAAGGTCTTCCGACAAGTGGAGAACGAGTATCATAGGTCTCCACACTCGAACCGGTCCATCAAGGTTGTGCGAGCGTTGTGCAATTCAGGATTCTAGCCGGTAACTAGGGTCGCTTTACAGTAAACAATTACTATGGGCATGCTGAGGCAGAAGTCGGTAGCGGAGAAAGTAGCACCTAACTGTGTGGCGGCTCAGCCGAGTGGTGGCTTCCCACATAAGGGGACTGGGGTCGACCCCAAGGAGGCTTCGTGAGATTTGTAATTGATGAGGAAACTAATGTGGTACAGATCATTTCGTAACATATCGTTTATTCATTTGAAAATTTATTAGTTTATTGTGAGTAAATTCACTCCATCCTTCCATCAATTCATTCTTCCCTACATCCTTCCATCCACACTTCCATCCATCATTCTTCCAGCATTACATCCTTCCTTCCATCCATCCTTCCATCCATCCATTCATCCTTCTATCCATCCTTCCATCAATCAATCCATCCTTCCATCCATCCATTCATCCATCCTTCCATTATCCTTCCATCCACCCATCATCCTTTCATTTATCCTTCCATCCATCATCCATCCATCCATCCATCCTTCCATTCTTCCATCCTTACTTCCATCCTTTCACCCATCCATCCATCCTTCCATCAATCCATCCATCCATCCTTTCATCAATCCATCCATCCTTCTATCCTCCATCCATTCTTCCATCAATCCAACCATCCATCCATCAATTCATTGTTCCATCCTTCTTTCCATCCATCCATAATTCCATCCATCCATTCATCCTTCCATCCTCATATCCTTCCATCCATTCTTCTACCTTTCCATCCATTCTTCCATCCATCCATAATTCCATTCATCCTTCCATCCATTCATCCATCCTTCCATCAATCCATCCATATTTCCATCTACCTTCCATCCATCCTTCCATTCTTCCATCCATCCATTCATCCTTCCATCCATAAATCCTTCCATCCATCATCTATCCTTCCATCCATCCTTCCATCAATCTATCCATCCTTCCATCTATCTTCCATTCATCCTTCCATCCATCCATCTATCCTTCCATTCTTCCATCCATCCATCCATCCATACTTCCATCCATCCTTCTATCCTTCCATCCATTCTTCCATCCATCCATCCATACTTCCATCCATCCTTCTATCCTTCCATTCATTCTTCCATTCATCCAAGCATACTTCCATTCATTCATTCATTCATTCATTCATTCATTCATTCATTCATTCATTCATGCATTCATTCAGTAGCTCAGACGGTAGTGAGTTTACTTGCTGATCCAAAATTGCTCTCGGGCGTGGGTTCGATTTCAACTTGGGCTGATTACCTGGTCGAGTTTTCTCGCAGGTTTTCCCCAACTGTAATGCGAATGTCAGGTTATCTGTGGCGAATCCTCGGCCTCATCTCGCCACATACATCTCGCCATCACCAATTCCTTCGACGCTAAATAACCTAATAGTTGATATAGCGTCGTTAAATAAACAAGTAAAGAGATTAATTTACTCACTACATTGATTCACTGAATTGTTAATTGGTAACTTATTAATTTTAGAATCATGTCTTCATTTGATATCTGGTTAATTCGTTCACAATTATCTATATTAATTTCATTATCCGTTATTCATTCGTTTGTTCATTCTATGTTCATTATAATGTTAATGACTTCATATAATTTGTAAATTTGTAATGTTTTTTGTATCGCAGTTTTACTCCTAGTTCAGTGTTAGAAAAGGCCATATGGCCTTAACTCTGCCAGGTTAAATAAACCATTATTATTATTATTATTATTATTATTATTATTATTATTATTATAAATTATTTAATATATCCTTTCTTTTATGAATGTTCAATAATTAATTAAATTATACATTCATTTATTGACTTTTATTCATTTATTTCTTCCTATTATTAAACATCTTATTTATTTTTATATCTACTTTTTCACTCATTTATTGTACTTTTAGGCCTATTTTATCATACTTAAGGGGTTAAAATTTTACCTGAACTTTTATTTGAGTACATTACATAACAAAAGTGCACTCGTTACTATTTGTCGATGATCAAACATTTATCTATCAGCAGAGGATCGTAATGATGTGAAATATGAAGGAATTAATTGATTTAAGTTTATAAGAAGTGATGTCTTGAAATTATTGTGGAGAAAAGCCATGAAGAAACTGTGTAGATTTGGTCATACTTACTTACAAATGGCTTTTAAGAATCCGGAGGTTCATTGCCGCCCTCACACAAGCCCGCCATCGGTTCCTATCCTGAGCAAGATTAATCCAGTCTCTATCATCATATCTCACCTCCCTCAAATCCATTTTAATATTACCCTCCCATCTACGTCTCGGCTTCCCCAAAGGTCTTTTTCCTCCGACCTCCCAACTAACACACTATATGAGGAGCTTCGTTTCAAAACGTATTATGTGCAACTTATAATTTTTTTACATGAACGACGAAAAACTGGATTACTCGTAAACCGGAGAAGTTTTCAAAACACTACACAAACACATTTTTAAGTAATGGTTTCATAGTTTACAAATATGACGACTTGGAACCACCAGACTTCAAGCATGAAAGATAAATGAATAGAAAGTAAGAAATTTAATTTCGTCCACTGGGGACTTTATCGGACATCGGGTTATAGGACAGTACGTTTCTTTCATCTACCATCATATGGTAGTACCTGAATGACATGGTTACGTTTCTCTATGCGACGTCACAGAAACGTAACCATGTCAATCAGGTACTATCATCGTGTGGTAGATGAAAGAAACTCTGTCCGGTATTACCCGATGTCCGATACTACCTGACTCTCCCTAATACGTTTTGAAACGATGCTCCTCATATGTATTTCTGGATTCA
The DNA here is from genome assembly GCA_025594305.2 of Periplaneta americana. Classification (NCBI taxonomy): domain Eukaryota; kingdom Metazoa; phylum Arthropoda; class Insecta; order Blattodea; family Blattidae; genus Periplaneta; species Periplaneta americana. The sequence continues at coordinate 42,271,568 of JAJSOF020000021.1, read as the reverse complement.
CCCATACGTGCTACATGCCCTGCCCATCTCAAACGTCTGGATTTAATGTTCCTAATTATGTCAGGTGAAGAATACAATGCGTACAGTTCTGTGTTGTGTAACTTTCTCCATTCTCCTGTAACTTCATCCGTCTTAGCTCTAAATTTTCCTAAGCACCTTATTCTCAAACATCCTTAACCTATGTTCCTCTGTCAAAGTGAGAGTCCAAGTTTCACAACTATATAGATCAACCGGTAATATAACTGTTTTATAAATTCTAACTTTCAGATTTTTGACAGCAGACTGGATGATAGAAGCTTCTCAACCGAATAATAACAGGCATTTCCCATATTTACTCTGTGTTTAATTTCCTCCCGAGTATCATTTATATTTGTTACTGTTGCTCCCAGGTATTCGAATTTTTCCACTTCTTCAAAGGATAAATTTACCATTTTTATATTTCCATTTCGTAAAATATTCTGGTCACGAGACATAATTTACTTCCAAATCTATCACTTTACTTGCTTCAAGTAAAATTCCCGTGTTTTCCCTAATCGTTTGTGGATTTTCTCCTAACATATTCACGTTATCCGCATAGACAAGCAGCTGATGTAACCCGTTCAATTCCAAACCCTCTCTGTTATCCTGGCCTTTCCTAATGGCATACTCTAGAGCAAAGTTAAAAAATAAAGGTCATAGTGCATCTCCTTGCTTTAGCCCGCAGTGAATTGGATACGCATCTGACAGAAATTGACCTATACGGGTTCTGCTGTAGTTTCACTGAGACATATTTTAATTAATCGAACTAGTTTCTTGGGAATACCAAATTCAATAAGAATATCATATAATACTTCTCTCTTAACCAAGTCATATGCCTTTTTGAAATCTATGAATAACTGATGCACTGTACCCTTATACTCCCATTTTTTCTCCATTATCTGTCGAATACAAAATATCTGATCAATAGTTGATCTATTACTCCTAAAACCACACTGATGATCCCCAATAATATCTTCTACATATGGAGTTAATCTTCTCAAAAGAATGAATGTTTGATTATAAATATAAAAAAAACATAATTGTGGAAGTCATCGCTGCTGTGGAAACAAGGCTAAAAACGAAACACGTTTACGTAACACAGTCGAGTGCTGTTTTGGAACTGCCTTTACGCTATTTACGTAATGTTCTCGTTTCGCCACGATGTGAAGCAGTTATACGATGGAATCACGTTTTAATTGGTAGCCTCTAGTCTGTGAAAGTTGCCTCCATGGCTACCATCATCATGGGAACAAATTGAACATCGCATTCCGTTCAGGGTCACAGCCGTCGCATTATACACTCCATTCAGCCAGGATGTAAAGTGGGTCACCTTCGATCATTCTTCTGATGCTACCAGCAAATATGGCCAGCTTTGAAAGTACACATTACGCCTATCTGTCTGGCTAATGATGGGTGCCTCTCTCTTAGGTCTTGCTTCACAACTCTCTCACGCTTATCCATAAGGTTTTATGGAAATGAATGAATTAATCTCTGATGTGCGATCACGTTCTTCGCCACAGTATGTTGCTATGGACAGCAGAGCTTCTGGAATGTTGCCAGATTTCCTGGTCTGTTAATTTTCAGGGCGTTAAAAATTACGAAGCATCTTTCTTGTAATAGAAGAAAGCTACTTTTTTATAGTCTATGTTGTAATTCTGCAGTCAGAATTGTACATATTCAATCCTAATGAAATCGAAAATGGTACTTGCTTTCTAACTTTTTTACGCAGTGTTCAAACAATACTGTTTCAAGAACTCGTGCATGTGATTCTGAAAGTAAATGTTAATGAAGGAGTAACCAAGATGCTTTCATTCTTCAGTCATTAAGGTACTTATCTACCCTTGGAAGAAAAATTTGCTATTTTTATCCAAATTTTAAAAACTATTTTTTCCCTGATTACTTGACACATAATTATGGATTTTTACACAAAATAAATCCCTAAAATATTTTTGGGAGGGCAAGGGGTGCAATATTTTAGAATGGGAAATTAAAATTTGTTTGCTTTAGTCCTCAGTCCACAGTTTTTAATGTTACAACGAAATTTCTTTCACTGTCTTACCCCTAAAATAACACAGAATAAGCTGTGGAAACATTTTTCCCTATATTACTCCATTAAGAAAAATGCCACTTTATTTTTTGAAAATTTCAAACATAAAATTAAAAATTTAAGATCTTGGAGTTTTAAATTGACTTTCTTAAGCAGTAGGACAATGTTTATAGTTTGGCACTTAGCTACGTTAATCGGCTTCATTTTGGTGCAAGAATGATGAAAGTATCTCAATTCTAACTGTACTTTGTGTTAACATTAGTGTTGTAAAATGTTATAGAACTGAACATGAAGAAAAATCATCTACATCCTGAGGACATGACAAAATTTAAAATCAAACTTACAGTTTCCTGACTGTATGAAAAATAATACAGTCGAACTCTGCCGCCAAATTCGAATTTTATTACACGAAAAATATATGAAATTGAGAAAATGTGACAGTTTGACACTTGCAGAACTGCACTTCCGGTTTAAATGGTGCTTCCTGTCAATAAAAACTCAATCAATTAATTAACCAAACATCATAGAGACAAAATTGACATATTTTTGAAAACTAGAAAGTTCAAGTTTTCGGTTGATTTAAACATTAAAAAAATTAAAAATTTTAAGGAAAATTATAAATTAAGGATAGATGAGTAGGTACCTTAATGTACAGTTCAAAAGTGGTGGCTATTTCATGTTGTTAAATGCTTAGACCAAAAGAGAGAAATAATTTAATCTTGCCTGACAAAACTTCTCTGATGCATGGCTAATACATATAGCAGTATAGGCTTACAGATATTGTCTCATAATTAATGTGGTTTTAATAACATTTTACATACCTACTGTAAGTCGTGATACAGAATGTATTTAGTCTTGAAAAGCAAAGACTGTTTGATTTTATGGTCTTGGTCTATCTTTCAACAAGTGCCACGTTGCCATGACGATACCAGTCCTTAATTTTTGAAGTGAAGAATTCGCGGATAGCTACTTCGAATTGCTCAATGTCTTGTAAGTTTCTTCCCCGTAGAAAATGAATCATGGATCGTAAAAATGGTAATGCGGAAGGAGTAAGTCCAGGGCTGTTAGTTGAACGTGGTAGGAGTTCGATTGTTCCCAGATTCTGGATTTTTGTCTGGTAAGTTGAGCTGTGTTGGATCTTGCGTTGTCCTATGAGAGCAGAACTAGCTTATGATTCACCATTGCCAGATATATTTAAGATAAAACAGCTTAAATTCGTTCAAATTGGTCAGAATATAACAGAGCACCTACAGTTCGTCCACTTGGAACCAGTTCAAAATGTAGGCCTACCACTCCATAACTCCACTAGACACACAACATTATCTTACAGTAGATCTCGGTCTATTAATATATTAATATTACTAGCCGTACCCGTGCATTCCGCTGCACCCATTAGAAATAAATATAAAGTAATTACATAATTAAAATAGGACATTTGATCCACGGAACATTCGTGTTTGATAGAAGGATAAATCGTTTATTATGTTACTTAATTTAAAATGTAATAAAAAAGTTAAAATGCGATCATTTTGATCCAGAGACCACTCATTTGGTCATAAAATATTTTAGGAAATACAGCAAACAAATGCCTATCAAGTTTTTTGTGCATAAGAAGCTATTTTAATCTTACCTGTCCTCGATTCACTCAGAAGTTACTGTAATAACATTATAGCATTATGTCCATCTAGAGAAACTACACTTTCCAATGGTGAATTAATAATTAATTATACAAATCGGTTAATTTAGCTTCCTATGTTACTTCATACAAACACAGAAACATTCTCTGTAGGCTACCATATGTTTCATAGCTTTCGATTGTTGTTGTCCAAGGCCCCTTATAGACGAAGGCATTTGTTTTTTATTTCATTACACCACCTTAGATGACTTTGTTATTGTAATTTTGAAACTCATTTACCTCATTAAATATCAGTCCTATCAAAATTTTGCATGGGATAAAACATATCGGAAATTATTTTTAAAGAAACTTTTGTTATGTAATATTTTCATGAAAATTAATAATAAGGAGATATTTCGATTTATTTAATTCAAGCCCCCTAAAACCCCCCTTTTAAATAAAATATTTTGAATGCCATATAGCCTAATTTCTAAGTTACAACGAACTTAATTTGTATTCCAATTTTCATATAAATAGGTTCAGCCATTATCGCGTGAAAAGGTAACAAACATCCAGACAGACAGACAGACAGGCAGACAGGCAGACAGGCAGACAGACAGACAAAAATGTCAAAAAAGCGATTTTCGGTTTCAGGGCTGGTTAATTATATATGTTTAGGACCAATTACTTTTGGAAAATCGAAAATCCGGCGACGCAGAAAACCTTTTGCGAGCGTCGTTAAATAAAACAGAACATTTAACATTTTATTAGTATAGATATCATGAATATTTAGATACAGGGTGTATAAATTTTGATCGTCAAGTTTTGTCAGTTAATAGGGTTTATAATGTTTTTTTTTAACTAACAACCAAACATTCTGATGGGGGCAATTAAAAAAGTTACATTTTTTTCCTTCCACTATATTAATGTTGTCAAAAGAAGTGCTTATACAAATTTTGGCCACTCGACTGTAATTACGGTAGCCGTAAAAAATAAGTTCGCCTGGGGCCGTTAACAGAAAGAAAACACAATTTCATTAAAAATGTATTGGAACAGATACAGCAATTGTTGCGCTATTTGTGAACATATCCCCAACTAGAATTGGGACATTTGTCATACCATGGGATCAATTTTTGCATCCCTGTGTCGTAGAAGTCAGCCGCCTGGGATCGGAAGCAGCGTTTGACAGCCGTCTGCACCTCTCTGTCGATCCCATGATATGACAGATGTCTTAATTCCGGTGGGGAATATGTTGAAAATAGCTCAACAATTGCTGTGTCTGTTCCAATAAATTTTTCTGATGAAATTGTGTTTTCTTTTTGTTAAGGGCCCCTGGCGAACTTATTTTTTACGGCCTTCGTAATTGCGGTCGAGTGGCAAAATTTATATAGGCACTTCTTTTGACATTATTAACATGGTGAAAGAAAAACATTCAACTTTTTAATCTGTCCCCATCAGAATGTTTGCTTGTAAGCCCACGTCAAAAATATCGCATTAAATATATTACATCGAAACCATCTATAGAGTGTTTCCCATTTCACTTTGTAGTCTAGTCTCTGCTTAGTAGGACATAGCTACTCAAAACTTTATCTGTGTGAGTAGTACTGATATAACCATCGGCATCTTTTAGTTAACAGTTTTTGTTCTGTCCCTTTAGAACGGTAATACCAACTAGCTTATTTTGACAATGAAACGTCTGTGTTTGAGCCATAAGAGAGAGAATTGAAACTTTTGATCCGAAAGATTAACCATAAAATCATAAGATGTACTATGGAAACAGAAGTGCGAGATGAATTTCGTGTCTTATGATTTTCATTGCGGTCCGCCTCTCTCAACTGTATGAATTAATTTTTGTGCGAGATCGTGCGTATTTGCTTGTTTTCCGCACAGAACCATTTATATAGAACTGTGAAATTTCTTTCACATTAATTGTTTCCCAAAACCTAACACACATAACAATTTCCCTCTTTTACCTAAAATGTAGAGGAATTTTGGGAGATTCATTTTACTGCTTTAGGCTTTTAACATATTATTTTCCGAGACGTTTAAATCAGTCTTAATTATAAATTGGAAATTATTCACGTCAATTTCACCTAAATGGAACCATGTTATCTGTATTGATTTTAAATATTTGCAAATTTTGCACAAAACGTCTGAAACCAACGACAATAATTCAAACTTATTGCATTCCTGATTCAAGTAACATGAACAAGCCGTAACCCTAATCAACAAGATTCCAGATTGAGGATGTTATTACTGCAAAACGTATGTTTTATAAATAATATTGTTAAAATATTAAAATGAAAAATAAATCATTTTTACATAACCTTCCAGGTGTTTCCAATTTTTAAGTTCCATTTATAGACTGGGAGAAAAAAGACAGACGTAATTCTCACTGGCCTGCTGAGTAGCTGTAAACACAGAAAACATTTTTCAAAAGGAAGAATGTTGAAGAAATGATATTTTGGTTTTCACGTTGACCAAAATTGAAAAAACCAAGATGGAATTTCATTGCAATCTAATTCCAGAACATTCTGTCTTTTCAGGTTCATTGTAATAAACGATCTTTGTCCATCATATGGTTCATACAGATGAAGCATGGTTCCATTTATCCGGTTAAAAAGTGACGACCAAAATTCCTTTTTCATTTTAGGTATAATGAAAACGTCAAGCACAATTCGTTTTGAAACAATTAATGAAAGAAATGTGTCAGTTCTATATTTGTACTATTACGGTTCAAAATTTGATAGTTAAACATCAGAAACCATATCTGGAGATTTTCTTACGTAAATACGTCTGTAATGAAGGGTCATTGTTCCTAAAACATAATTTTAACAGAATATGTCAAACTCTTCTGAACCAAGGTTTCCACTGTCAGTCTTTTTCATAAACGGAGTGAGTTAAGTTGGAAAATTTGACCACACTCTTAATACTATCAGCTTTGTTTTTCAAACTTTTGTCTTCCTATGCTCGGCCTTCGTGATATGACACAGTTGCTACAGGGAATTTAACAATAATATGAAAAGAAGTAAGCGATGGCATTTGTTCACGACGTCCTTTCTTGTCACTGTTCAGAAGGCTGCGGTTCGATTTACAATCTACCTCTCACGACATGGGGAAAGGAAATACACATTCAAAAATTCTTCAAGAACGAAGTTAAAAGTGAGTTATTGCCACCAACTAGAGATATTTCTCGATTTATATATCAGATGTATGAGCAACGTAATCGGCGTTTCCAGCTTAAATTGCTCCTATATTTTAGAAACCCCTGAAACGATTCCCGGACATTTTTCCGAATCCATTTTCCCGAATACCTGTTCTCCCGAAGAACTCCCTCCCGAATGGAATTTCTCGAAACAAAAATATCACGAAAAATTCCTATTATAGTGAATAATAAGTATATATTGGGTCTCATCTTGAACGTTCCATCGAGAAATAAGACGTGACTTTTGAATAATATTTCTAAGTTCTGACGTGCTTCGAACACGATTACCCGATTTTCAGTTTCTCCATCTTATCAGGAACTGGAATGCTTACCTGCAGACTTAATAAAGGCTTTACCAATAACCAAAAATGTGTTTAAAATAGGCTTAAGGACTTTACTAATAGACGGTAGTATAGTATACACACAATTTAAAAGGTGTACTTGATATTCTGTTATCGAAGTGTTGTATCAGTGAAGTGTGTTGTGTAAGTGAAGTGTGTTTCTGTCAGTGAAGCTTTATAGTTTATAGTGGCAGTGCAAAGTATTTGAACAGTGAAATGTTTTTGAAGTGTTAGTGAAATCAGAATAAATCAGTGAAATGTATCGTAGTTCCAATGCAGTGAGAAAGTTGACAGCTAAATGAGTGTAGTGCTGAAAGGTACTTGTGCAGGTATGAACATAACATACTCGTGGGTTTTAGTTCGAACTTAGGGTAAAGATACAAATTAGTTTTACTTTAAATGTTACTCTAAGTGATCGTGCTTCATTTAATTTAAGATGCTCCTTGTTATTATTATTATTATTATTATTATTATTATTATTATTATTATTGTTGTTATTATTATTATTATTATTAGTATTATTATTAATTTATTATTAATTGTATTTTTTATTAATTGTGTTTATTATTGTAATTATTGAGTGTAATTAGTTACCACTGCCACCGGGTATATACCCATTTGCATATATACATACCATTTGGATATACATACATACATACATACATACATACATACATACATACATACATACATACATACATACATACATAACTGTTAAATATAAGGTAGTTATCGCTTTGAAAGTTTTTTCAACCTCTCTGGGATCTCCTGAAATTGTTTTTGCGATATTGAATTAAATGGTAGATCTTTTCGTCTTTCCCTCCATAAGGCTTTTTTTTTTTTTTTTTTTTTTTTTTCAAAATTTCACGATCCGATAGCACTGTTAAAACATATGAAACGATGTTTTAATTTGGTCCTTTAAATGTGCAGAAATATGATTCGAACAAATATAATTTTCCTTCTAGGAAGGAATATTAAATTGTTACACTTGTACGGATCAAATTTCTGCAAATTTAGAGGACAGAACTAAAATTCTTTCAATCATTTATTATCATAATACACTGCTCTCTTAGAGAGAAAGACAGTTTTGTCAGCTTTCCCAATAACGCGACTGCCTCATTGGACAAAGCATAACAAAAAACACACAAAGAGAGGGGGAAAACAAAAAAAAAAAAAAAAGGAAATTAAGTACAGATAATAGCATACACATAACAGGCCTAAACATAGTAAACAAATAGATTAGACGTTCAAACAAAAGTTCTTCCTTCTTAGGAAACAAAGTACAGGTGGTATTTTAAAATGGCAAGTGATCCTCTGATAGCAGTAAGGGAAACATCACGAATGAAGTCGTTGTTCAGCTGGAACTTCTTGCAGAAACTGACAAAGAGGCGAGGTATTGTGCCCTAGCGCCAACCATTAGCCCAACTACTTCAGTGGAGTGGTGAGGTGATATTTCTCCAAATAGAATGGAACTTTGGGCTCATAAATTCTGCATTTTTCTGCGTGGACGTCAGCGGGCTGTTGTTCCTGTGCCTCGAACCTGACTGTCGGGTCGATAATGTAGGCGGATGTAGAGCCTGGTGGAATGGCAAGCATGTCAATTCGCCAACAGGAGCAAATATTGGGAATTCAATCAATGGCTTTCCCAAAACGTGTTATGAAATATTTCATATAAAACAATTTTTATCTCGCAAGGAAAGAAAAACGAGCAAAATAGTATTAAACTTTTTGTTTGAAATATCTAAAAAATAACCCTGAAATTACTGACATTACTTATGGCTCACCCTACACTCGCTCGCTCACTCACTCACTCACTCACTCACTCACTCACTCACTCACTCACTCACTCACTCACTCTCTCACTCTCTCACTCACTCACTCACTCACTCACTCACTCACTCACTCACTCACTCACTCACTCACTCACTCACACGGTTCTTAATTTATATTCTTGAAATATAATTGAATCGTTGAGTTGGAAAAGGGGTCATGTCGTGAAAAGTAAATTGTTCAGGAGAGACAAAAAACTCTGGACATGACCCCTTCTCCAACTCAATACTAATCTAACGCACACTTCTGTGGACGGGACATGACTCCTTGTTATACCAAACAATGCGTAAAGACATAGCAGTCAGGTATCGCCAATAAATGCCATTTTTAAAAATGATGGACTTGACCCCTTTTCCAACTCACCGATTCAATTGTAAGTTACTAGTGGCTTGTGCAGCAAATGCTGCTGCAAACTAAGTTCGCTAAACGTTCAAACAAAAATTGTTCAGATTTATTTTCAATGAAGAATACTTGTCTTTTTGATAGTTATTTGCTTCCATAATAATGAAACATACTCCCTCTGAATGGATTTTTTTTAGGCCAAATACTTTCTCTTGAACTATCCAACTTTAGTTTTTGAGTTTCAACGCTAAAACGCAAGTATCAATGTCAGGACGATAGCAGTAGCTATTTCAAGTCATTGTGGATTGTAGGCAAAGGTTAAAAAAATGTCAGGTTTGCTAAGCTTTTGAACAATAGCATTTTCGTATAGCTGCTGCATGTAGAACTTGAAATTAGAGCTTAAAATCATTTTATCCTACTAAGAGATCTTGCTGAAATGATCTGGAGACTACAAAATTTTCTAGGCCTCTTATTTTATCAGTAAGTAATACCTTTTGATCTTTCCTAAGGAACTGTAATTTTTGCGCTCTGTCGAGCCAATACTGAAGACAATGACACATATCAATATCTACACTACACCGCCATTAAGTATATGAAAAAGACCCAACCCCACCGGGCTAATAAGTATAAAAATATTTGATTTTTAATAACAATATTATTATCTTACTTAAGTTTTGTAGTTATATATAGCAGCCACTCAGTAAATTATAGAAATGAAGATCTAAATTAAGATATTCTCTACATTTACTTACATAACCTCAAAACGTTTCACTTTCATGTCATCAATATTATGTACAATTAATGAAAAATAGATGCATCATGATATTAACTTTAATAATATTTAATTTCTAATGATAATAATGTCATCAAACCACCTCAAGTTTCGTAGATTTGAATATCCAATACACAGCTGTACTCAGAAAATTATTAGACACTGCAGAATCAGTTTTTAATAACAAATTGAATTGAGGTCTAAATATGTCGGCAATCCTGCAGGTCATGGCCTTCGTGTAATAGCCTATTGTTTATTGTAGTGTGTGTTTTGTTCTGAAATTCAATCAAGTCGGCCGTGATTCGATATAATTAGTTCTCAAAACTGACAACAGATGGATTTTGGAAAATAGGAAAATTATGTAGGAAAATTGACATTTCACTGAAAACTACTACTTTTCCGAAAAACTTTGGATTCCAAGCTTCAAAATGAGGGGCCATTTATTAAAATCCGTTCAGCCGTTTTCCCGTAATTTCCATTACCAGTTCAAATTATATATATATAGATTAGACTATATGCCTTTCATTTTTATAATATTTGTATTTATTTGTTACTTATTTCTAACTTAATTTTTCATTAGTTACTCTGTTGGTTCAATAATTTTTGACGTATTCGCGCCAAGAAAACTGTGGTTTGTTTCCCTTTATGGCCCGTTAACAATTTATTATGTTCCAAAAGGTAGTCAATGTGAACATTCCTCCCCGGTATTCGCAAAAGGGACGTCGAGTACAGGATCCCGTTACGCCTCGCTGAGTGTCCAGATGTTCGTTGTGTGTTATGTAACAGCTTGACATGCACGCCGGGCTGCAATGTCCAGATAATCTCAACAGCAGACTGATCAGTGCGTGCGGCGACTGACGATTGTTTCTGCCAGTTTCCTAGGAGACAGTCCATTAGTCATCTGCTTATCTATAACTACCAGCATGCTTCCAATGCCACTCGCTAGGATTACCAGCCAGCCTAATACGGGCAATACCGTTTATAACTGTTGGTAGTACATTCTCACACGGAAAGGACAGATTGAGCAGAAGAGTTAAATACTTGACGTATTATTATTATTATTATTATTATTATTATTATTATTATTATTATTATTATTATTATTATTACTTACTTACTTACTTACTGGACTTTAAGGAACCCGCAGTTTCATTGCCGCCCTCACATAAGCCCGCCATTGGTCCTATCCTGAGCAAGATTAATCTAGTCTTTACCATCATATCCCACCTCCCTCAAATCCATTTTAATATTATCTTCTCATTTACGTCTCGGCCTCCCCAAAGGTCTTTTGTGCGAGATCGTGCGTATTTGCTTGTTTTCCGCACAGAACCAATACGCGGTAAGTGTGAAATACCACATTCAGTATTCCCAACCTAACACACATAACAATTTCCCTCTTCTTACCGCTTAAGCGCGACATTCATTTTACTGCTTTAGGCTTTTAACATATTTTTTTAGAGACGTTTAACATAGTAATAATTATAAATTGAAACTTACCACTGCAATTTCACCTAAATTGCAATGTTAATTATTGTTTTTAAATAGTTGCAAAAATTAAGTAAAGTCTACTACACCACAAACTTATTGCATTCCTGATACAAGTAACATTAAGGAAGCCGTGAAAAAATCAACAAGGTTCCAGATGCCGATGTTATTACTGCAATATGTTATATAAATAATATTGTTAAAATATTAAAATGAAAAATAAATCTTTACATAACCTTACCATTTGTTTTAAGTTCGCATTTATAGACTGGAGGAAAAAAAAAAAGACAGACATATATCACGGCCTGCTGGAGTATACTAAACACAGAAAACATTTTATAGCAACAATGTTGAAGAAAGATATTTTGGTTTTCCGAAGTTGTCGTCATTAAACAGAAACCAACATGGAGATTTCATAGCAACTAATTAGAAATTCGTCTTTCAGGTATGTAATAAACGATTTTCGCACAAAATAATGTACGATACACGAGCGGTATGTTTGTTTTCATGTTCTCGGAAATTAAAAAAGCTCAACTACGTTTCGCTTTTTCAATCTTTTCCTCGACCATGAAAACGTCAACATACCGTTCTTGTAACGTATATTACTATTTCCCTCCGGTTTCACAACTAAATTCTGTATTCGCCCATACGTGCTACATGTCCTGCCCATCTCAAACGTCTGGATTTAATGTTCCTAATTATGTCAGATGAAGAATACAATGCGTGCAGTTCTGTGTTGTGTAACTTTCTCCATTCATCTGTAACTTAATCCCTCTTAGCCCCAAATATTTTCCTAAGCACCTTATTCTGAAACATCCTTAACCTCTGTTCCTCTCTCAAAGTGAGAGTCCAAGTTTCACAACCATAAAGAACAACCGGTAATATAACTGTTTCATAAATTATAAATTTCATATTTTTTGACAGCAGACTGGATAAAAGCTTCTCAACCGAATAATAACAGGCATTTCCCATATTTATTCTGTGTTTAATTTCCTCCCGAGTATCATTTATATTTGTTACTGTTGCTCCCAGGTATTTGAATTTTTCCACCTCTTTTTTAAGGATAAATTTCCTATTTTTGTAATCCAATTCGTATTATTATTATTATTATTACCTGGTTATTTAACGACACTGTATCAACTACGAGGTTATTTAGTGTCAATGGAATTGGTGATAGCGAGATATTTGAAGAGATGAGACCAAAGATTCACTATAAATTACCTGACATTTGCGTTACGGTTAGGGAAACCCTCGGAGAAAACCCAACCAGGTAATCAGACCAAACGGAACACGTGCCCGACCGCAACTCCGGTTCGGCAGGCATACGCCTTCGCCGAGTGAGCTACGACGGTGGCTATATTACTATTATCATTATTATTATTATTATTATTATTATTATTATTATTATTATTATTATTATTATTATCCGTTATCCTTGTCGACTAACTAGTGATCTAGACTGGTTGGAATCAGTGATGGCAAGTTGAATCCGAGAATTCTCAATGGGATTACCTGACATTCGGTTTACAACTGGGAAAATCTTGAAAAATAATGTGGTAAAATTTTACTGGCAGAAACTGGGAGCCACAACTCCTTCTTGACAATTAAATATACAGGGTGAACCGTAAATAATATCATTATGTTCAGGAGGTTGTTCTTTCAGGTATTTCAAACAAAAAAGTTTAATAAAATTTTGCTGGTTTTCCCTTCCTTTTCGAGAGAGCAATTATATTATATGAAACATTTCATAGCGTATTCTGGGAAAACCATTGATTTAATAGGTTTTCCCCAAGGCACAGTTCTAGGCCTGACTTATTAAAAATTGACTTACAACAATACAATGGTGTTCACTATTCATATGGAGATGACACAGTTTTACTTTTTGGTGGGAAAACCTGGTATGATGCATATAATAATTCAAATAATGGACTTAAATTATTAAAAAAATGGTTTGACATAAATTATTTTTCCATCAACGAAAATAAAACCATAATTATTCCATTCTCATTATCTGAAACATGTAACAAACCTCCTACATCTATATTAAGTATTAAATTACATAATTCTGATTGTTGTCTTATACAGTGTAAATGTCCGATTATTAAAGTGTCCTCTGAAGTTAAGTATTTAGGCATAATTTTCGATAATAATTTAAAAAGGAACCAACACATTAATTACCTTTGTAATAACTTACGTAAAATAGTATATTATTTCGTTTTATTGAGGAATTACTTGACAATAAGTTTATTACGTACAATATATTTAACTTTATTTCAATCGGTAGCTATGTATGGAATTATAGGATGGGTAGCTCATTTAAATCAAATTTTAATCCACTTTATTTATTACAGAAGAAAATAATTAAAATATGTCTTCATAAACCTATTGATTTTCCATTTCAAAATTTGTTTCTAGACTTTAATGTACTTAACGTAAGACAAATTTATTATGTTGCATTATTGAAATTCATACATAAAAATCGAAATAATTTTGAATTGTATTCTCATAGTTATGAAACAAAAGGTATGAATTCTTTAAGATTGTTTGAACCAAAATGCAACACTGTTACAGTATTTAATCATAGTAGTAATTTAGGCCCAAGAATATATAACAAATTTACTGTATATTTAAATATCCTAATCTTGTCAATTCTAATAGTTGCAGTATTAAATTAAAACGTTATGTATGGATTTTATAAAAATTGAAAAATTTTAAATTTAAATTTATATACTGTATTTGCACAATAGATATAAGACAAATTGTACTGTATAATTATTAATTTCAATTCAGGAATCCGCCCCTGAGCACGAGTTCTACTCTTTCAGGGGCGAGCTAAAGTTTTTCTGTATATATTATATTTTATGTTACACTTATTAGCAAAATAATAAATAAATAAATAAATAATTCCCAATATGTTTAGTCAGTTTAGGAGAGCAGAATATTATGATAATAAATTACTGGAAGTATTTTAGTTTTGTCCTTTAAATGTGCAGAAATTTAATCCGAATATATATAACATTGTAAAATTCCTTTGCAGATCGAAAAGTTACATTTCTTCGGATTGAATTTCTCCACATTTGAAGGACAAAACTAAAATTCTATTGATAATTTATTATCATATTGAATTGCTCTCTTACATTCACCATGCATATTGGGAATTAAATCAATGGCTTAACGCGTCTGACCGCGAAATCAGGTGGCCCGTGTTCGAATCTCGGTCGGGAAAAGTTACCTGGTTGAGGTTTTTCCGAGGTTTTCCCTCATTACAATACGAGCAAATGCTGGGTAACTTTCAGTGCTGGACCCCGGACTCATTTCACCGGCATTATCACTTTAATTTCATTCAGACTCTAAATAACCTAAGATGTTGATACAGCATCGTAAAATAACCCAATAAAAATTATTGGTTTCCCAAAACACTCTATGAGATGTTCCATATAAAACAATTTTTATCTCAAAAGGAAGCAAAAATGAGCAAAATTGTATTAAAATTTTCTGTTTGAAATATCTCAAAGAATAACCCTCTGAAATTAATTATATTACTTCCGGTTCATTCTGTACAAACATACATATACTAGTTCGAGTCGTCATGGGAAAGGAATTTTCTCATGAAATTTTTGCTAGTGTATGGGACCGGTACCCATCCATAATCGTGATGATTTTTGGGAGCTACGGTAGCTCACGTAGTGAAATTCAGTTTTGAAAAAAATGCTAAAACGCCTGGGGAATTATCATGCTGACCACATGATGTCACCGTTCTGGTTGGATGATCGTTCACCTCTGTTGAGGCATATTGACGTGAGGCCAGTAGTCGACTGATCGGTGATGACCCTTCATGGGCTGTCACGCCACGCAATACGATGTCGGTACTAGTTATCGATCACACACGTGGACCTAGTTAGTTTCTAATTCCGTTCGCGTCTAATTTACGATTTGGACCACCTACATACATACATACATACATACATACATACATACATACATACATACATACATAGGTACGCCGCTTTGTTCCTTGATTAAATTGGACCAAGTGTTCGGCCTGCTATCTCGTGCCACATCTCGGAACAAGGTTACAGTGGCTGGACATTGAACCGCGAACCCCGAGGCGTCGGCGCGGCGCGAGACAAGAGTCTTTGGTGCGACTCCCGACAGGTCAGATCATGGCAGACACGCAAGGGAGTGGATGAACAAGTGGGGAAGTGAAATGAATAAACGGGGGGATGGATAGAGAAATACTGATAAAAGCATGTGAATAAACATATGTCTAAGCAATTCGTGAAGTAAATGTATTATATCAATCGTAGTTTTCTCCCTAAGGGCAGGTATTTCACTGCAAATCCAGATTTTTAAATCCTCCCTATTTTCCACCTTCCTCTTACTCTTCGCATAGGATGCATATATCTTAATGCTATCTATCACAGAAGAAGAAGAATCAGAAAAAAAACAGAGAAAGAGAGAAAGAAAGAAGGAAAGAATGGAAGAATGAAAGAGAAAAAGAATGAAGAAAGAAAGAAAGGAGAAAAGAAAGAAAAAAGAATGAAAGAAAGAAAGGATGTAAGAAAGAGAGAAAGAAAGAAAGGAAAAAAGAAGAAAAGAAAAAAGAATCAAAGAAACAAAGGAAGAAAAAACAATGAAAGAAAGAAAGGAAGAAAGAATGAAAGAAAGGAAGGAAGAAAGAAAGAAGAAAAGAAAGAGATAAAGAAAGAAGGAAAGAGAGAGAGAAAGAAAAAGAAAAAGAAGAAAAGAAAGAATAAAAGAAACAAGAATAAAAGAAACAAGGAATGAAAGAAAGAATGAAGGAAAGGAAGGAAGAAAGAAAGAAAGAAGAACAGAAAGAGATAAAGAAAGAAGGAAAGAAGGAGAGAGAGAAAGAAAGAAGAAATAAGAAAATAAATATATAATGAAAGAATAAAAGAAACAAGGAATGAAAGAAACAAAGGAAGAAAGAAAGAATGAAAGAAAGGAAGGAAGGAAGAAAGAAGAAAAGAAAGAGATAAAGAAAGAAGGAAAGAGAGAGAGAAAGAAAGAAAGAAAAAAGAAGAAAAGAAAGAATAAAAGAAACAAGGAATGAAAGAAACAAAGGAAGAAAGAAAGAATGAAGGAAAGGAAGAAAGAAAGAAAGAAGAACAGAAAGAGATAAAGAAAGAAGGAAAGAAGGAGAGAGAGAAAGAAAGAAAAATAAATAAGAAAATAAATATATAATGAAAGAATAAAAGAAACAAGGAATGAAAGAAACAAAGGAAGAAAGAAAGAATGAAAGAAAAAAGGAAGGAAGAAAGAAAGAAGAAAAGAAAGAGATAAAGAAAGAAGGAAAAAGAGAGAAAGAAAGAAAGAAGAAGAAAAGAAAGAAACAATAAAAGAAACAAGGAATGAAAGAAACAAAGGAAGAAAGAAAGATTGAAAGAAAGAAAGGAAGGAAGAAAGAAAGACGAAAAGAAAGAGATAAAGAAAGAAGGAAAAAAAAGAGAGAAAGAAAGAAAGAAAAAAGAAGAAAAGAAAGAAACAATAAAAGAAACAAGAAATGAAAGAAACAAAGGAAGAAAGAAAGAATGAAAGAAAGGAGGGAAGAAAGAATGAAAGAAAGGAAGGAAGAAAGAACGAAAGAAGAAAAGAAACAACGAAAAATAAAAGAAACGATGAATGAAAGAAAGACAGAATGAAAAAAATTAAAGAAACAAGGAATAAAAGAAACAAAGGAAGAAAGAAAGAAAGGAAAGGAAGAAAGAAAGAAAGAAAGAAGAAAAGAAAGAGATAAAGAAAGAAGGAAAAAGAGAGAGAGAAAGAAAGAAACAAAAAGAAGAAAAGAAGGAAACAATAAAAGAAACAAGAAACAAAGGAAGAAAGAAAGAATGAAAGGAAGGAAGGAAGAAAGAAAAGAAACAACAAAAAATAAAAGAAACGATGAAGGAAAGAAAGAAAGAATGAAAAAATAAAAGAAACAAGGAATGAAAGAAACAAAGGAAGAAAGAAAGAATGAAAGAAAGAAAAGAAAGAAAGAGATACAGAGTGTGGAAAAGAAAGAGTGAGAGAAAGAAAGAAGAAAAGAAAAAAGGAGGAAAGAAAGAAAGGAAAGAAATAAATAAAGAAGAAAGAATTTCATTTTTATTTTAGTAGGTTATTTTACGACGCTTTATCAACATCTTAGGTTATTTAGTGTCTGAATGAGATGAAGGTGACAATGCCGGTGAAATGAGTCCGGGGTCCAGCACCGAAAGTTACCCAGAATTAGCTCATATTGGGTTGAGGAAAAACCCCGAAAAAACCTCAACCAGGTAACTTGTCCCGACCGGGAATCGAAACCGGGCCACCTGGTTTCTCGGCCAGACGCGCGAGCCGTTACCACAGGTGTGGACAAGAAGGAAAGGATTGAAGGAAAGAAAGAAGAGAAGGAAATAAATAAATAAAGAAAGGAAGGAATGAAAGAATGAAGGAAACAAAGAAAGAATGAAAGAGAGAAGGAAAGAAAGGAAAAGCAAAGTAAGAAAGAAAGAAAGTAGGAAAGAAAGAACGAATGAAAGGAAAGAATGAATGGAAGAGTGAAAGAAACAAAGAATGAAAGGAGGAAAGGAAGTAAGGAAGAAAGAAAGAAAAAGAGAGAGGGGGAGAAGGAGAGGAAGGAGGGAGGGAAGAGGAATTAAAGAATGAAAATAAATAAGTACACAGATCACAGGCTAAATGGAGAAGTAAGAAATGGAGAATAGACTAAATGGAAGGAAAGAAAATATATAAAATAGTTTAATAAAACCGAGCGAGTTAGCTCAGACGTTAGCGTTTGAGACTCTCATTCGAGAGGTCCCGGGTTCAAACCCGTGACCGACCAATCTGACTGGGAATTTTCATGGTTTCCCTCAGTCACAAAGGCAAATGCCGGATTGGAAATTTACATACCATGATTTATCACCGCCTCAATCATCAATATCATAAACATTAATCATAATCTATAATCAGATACATGAACACAAGCCACCTACAACACAATAGAAACAAGAACTCAGAAATAATAAGAGCAGTCTACTGGTATACCCACAGATCCTAACACGCGATATGACCACAGATGTTAAAGCGTGTATAAATAAACTTTATAAAAAATTAATGAAACAAAAATTTGTCTGTACGGCATCGAGCATTGGTCTCTTTACAGAAAACTTCGATTGCTTGACCTACAATAGAGGTTTATTAATTTGAGAAAGCGTAAACTTAATTGACGTACTGCAGGGATAAGAAGTGCGGACATCGGATTAGTGAGGTCACGACTGATCTGAAATAGCTTCGAGTTGCGAAGTCGCGCTTAATCGGAGGTAGGGAGGTGTGTTTAGAAACCGGTTAAATGAAGCGATTCAATTATGTACGTTTGTGATTATGGCTAAAGACCTTTAATTTGACATGTGGGGAACTGAATGCGGTCTACGAAATGATACGTTACCATTAAGAGCGTTTAAACAGCTTCAGAAACCCTGCAGTGATCATTACCGGCAGAATGACTTAATCTATACTGCGAAGTACAAGGCTGATTAGGCAAGCGTGCGTAGGTCATTAGAATGTACGGGTGCAAGAATAAGGATAAGAGAAAAACGCATTGAGGAGGACGGAGAGTACATGGAGAAGTATGCAAAAACGAAGAAGGAAGGAAAGTGAAGGGGAGACGAAGATGCAGATGAAGAAAATGAAAAGAAAGGAAACGAAAAGAGGTTTAGGCTTACAAATCGATAATACATTGAATTGGAAAACTCATATTAAAGAAATTATTCCCAGACTAAATTCAGCATATTTTGCTATTACATCTATTCAAGAGATAGTAAAATATCAATGTCTTAAAAAATAATAATAATATATTTTGCATTGTTGTGGGATTTAATCGATTAATCTAATCGATTAATTGGTCAATTTCTGTTGATAGGTTAATCGATCAAAATATTTAATCGAATAATCGAATGGATTAAAATTAATCGGTTGTAGTTGATATTAATTATTATTTTGTTAATACAAACTCATACTAAACATTCCGACAATATTTCTCCTCGGAAATTGCTTACTTAAAATCACAATAGTACTGTTATTTTCTAACTGTAGACCAGGTAGCTTAGGGAAAATCGTTGCACAAACACTTCAGAAAGAGATGGAGATATGAGGCTAGTGACCTAGTGTAACTCTATTGAAAATTGAAACAATGTGAAACCCTTATTAAGTTTTATGGTATTCCAAGAAAATTTCCGCCTTGTTGGCAGCTCATCTTCCTAGCATATGAAATACATACTTTCTTGGCATTCGTCCCCCTCATCCCTTATAAAATAGCCGTGTCTACACTGTGTGCAAGTGAGAGCGTAACTACCTTCTTCTCTTTCTAAAATCTGGTAATTCGATTAAAATAGGGGCCAGTCTTCTGTTTCGACTGCAGTTGCAATTTTTGTACTGAGTTTGCCTATGAAGATTGTCTGTTTAGTTTGATAAAGAAAAAAAAAATAAATTTTCTGTGGTTTGTAAAATGTGTAAACTCCATTATGTCATATGAGAATTTGAGAGGTAAACTCGGTGAAACGTTTGATTTAAAGTGAACGATCGTGGAGAAGTGCTTGACAGAAAAAGTGTTTTCGTGTTTAGTGATGCAAGAAACATTGTTACTAAACGCAGAGATGCACTTAATTCGGAGCATGTGAATGCACTCACATGTTTAAAATTATGGATGAAGCAGGATTAACTAGGTGAGTCTTCATACTTTTTGTTATTTATGTTTGTCTCAAAAATTCCCGGAGAAATTGACACAATAAATTATAAGCCTCATAATAAATATATTAATAAACAATTAAAATAGTTGTTTTGTAATATAACGATTACAATATATACAGATATACAACATTTAATACTTACTGTATGCTTGTCACCGAAGACAAGTTAAATTTAACAATAATTGTGTATTACAGTATATTAAAATATTTCTTCAACTCGATCAAAACTCGATTAATCTATCGATTAATTTATTAAAGTGAAATAGTTAATCGATTAAATATTTTGATCGATCAAGAGCACTACTTGGCATACTTCAACTCAGTAATGAGTTTTGGAATAATATTCTGGGGAAATTCCACAGATAGTAACAGTATATTCCTACTACAAAAAAAGAGTAATTAGAATAATAGTATGTGCCAAATCTAGGGAATCGTGTAGGAGAATTAAAAAAAACTACAAATAATGCTCATGGCTTGTCAGCATAATTTTTCATTAATAATCTTCCTCGTATGTAATCGCGAAAACTTTGCAACTAATTCAACAGTTCATAGCATAAATACACGTCATAAAATGACTTTAATAATTCATCGGCAAATCTATCGTGCTATCAAAAAGGAGTGTGTTATATGGCATTAAACATTTTTAATAGCCTTCCTATGGATATAAAAAATCAAACTCAAAACATAAGATTATTTAGGTCCAAATTAAAGAAGTATCTAATTTCTCACGTCTTCTATTCTGTAGGTTAATTTATGACATTCAACAACGCTTCATGAATATTTCTGTCTTGTATTGATACTGACCCCTTGTGTTGTACTAGTAGACTATATTGTAACACTCTTCGGTATATATTTCAACTAGACTGTGGCTATAATTAAGACTTTGTAGTACTATTAAGATTTTTTGACGTAGACAACCATATTCTAGCTGTGAAGCGATGTAGGAATAACATGGAATGTAAATAAATACAACACAATAGAATATGGAACGAATAAATAAAAGGATAATTACACAACAAGAAGAAAACAAGAAGGGGAAGAGAAGAAATAAAGATGGAGGGCGAGAGAAAAGGAAAGCAGTAAAATAAAGTAAAAGAAGATGAGGATGATAAGAGAAACATAAAGGCTAGCAAAGGAAGGAATATTTTTTCTAAGTCACTTAAATTCGTTTAGTCTAAAGGCGTCCGCAAAAATTATAGTATATGGAGGTTTGAATACACGCAGGACTAGTTCAACTCCCCTCAGGGCGCGATATATCGAGAAAATAGGATCGACCTGCTGCGTTAAAGCAGGCTATCGCCTGATTAAATTTTCTATATTACTTTAACTGAGAGCTGTGGGCAATAAATCTAGACTCAGCAGAATCTTCCCAGCGTTTACTAGGTCGATCGGCAACCCAGTTGGCTTTGCCGTCCTTAAAAAGTGTTAATCGCTTCCCATCTGATATAATATATTTCTTGCCATCATCATGACCTTATCGACGAAGTAAAGGGAAGTTCTCCTTTCTAATCTGTCTCATCGTTTGAAATCGGTTCATGTTGCCGATTGCGTCATCAGTTTCCCATGTGTGCGAGAATCAAAGCCGGCTGAATTTCTAAAGGCAGAAGTTGTTGCCAAGATACCAGTGGCGTGCTTCAGGAGGCCGTGTGTGAGATTCAAAACCGACTAAATTTCTAGAGGTAGAAGCTTTATAGTTCGAACGTCTAATTAATACCCAGGCGGAAGACCTTGTGTTTTTATATATCTTTTTAGCACGCATCAGTACTTGTAATGTCAAGCGGTCTTGTCATATTTTCGTTGCAAAGGTTATTCCTGGTTACAATTATTTTTATACTGACAACAGTACATTGATTTCTACCACTACCATCCACAGTGAATGCATTTTAAGCTATGAGCTTATTTTCAATTAAAATTCAGAGTATATTTATTAGCCTTTTTTGTTGTCATCATTGAACACCAGATACGACAACATTGTTATTTACTCCACGTGGAGTAGACATGAGATCGTCAATTACAATTGCTAACACATCATTGGTAGACATATGTTACTGCTTCTTGTGGCTGGATAGACATCTGAGAAAGCCTCATCAGTAAACAAACTCTTATCTTATCTCTTCAAAGAAAAGCGCCCTTTTTCGCAACGTCTGGGTAATAAATGAACGCTCTGAGTATAAATAGATACCAATGGCGTGCTTCAGGAGGCCGTGTTTGAGATTCAAAGCCGGCTGAATTTCTAGAGGCAGAAGTTGTTGCCAAAATACCTGTGGCGTGCTTCAGGAGGCCGTGTGTGAGAATCAAAGTCACTGAATTTATAGAGGCAGAAGTTGTTGCCAAGATACCAGCGTCGTGCTTCAGGAGGCCGTGTGTGAGAATAAAAGTCAGCTGAATTTCTAGAGGCATACTGGTCTGACAAGATGATCCTAGGTTACGGCGTGACACCAGACAGGTCCATTAGCTATACTATTGAGACAGGAGGACAGGGAGGCTGGCTTAATTTTGGTAGAGGACTCAACTCCATGAGACTCTTTGGATAGTGCAACAAAATGACCTTGTCTTAACTGGGCCAAAATCCCTCCCTAACAATACCTACTTTTGTTGATCGATGAACTATCAAAGCCAATTGGCTGTAATTATCCATCGATTCATAGAGTCATTCAACCTAAGAGCCAACTGGCTGTCTGCCTATTGAGACAACTCATCCTGCCTGGTTTTTCCGTGGTTTTCCTAAGGCGCTAGGCAAATGTCGGGATGAGCCAAAAGAAATGGGCCACGGACCTGCATTTCCCCATGAATCTCCCAATTGTCTAAATTAATTAACAATGGATCTTCCCCCGCTCTTCGTAAATGAGCCATTATATAGCCAAATGGCTGGTCTAAAAATTGAGACGATACAACAAGGCTCATGACAACAATCACCTCCTACATAATAGCCAAATTGGCTAGTTGTTGCCAAGACAACTCATCCTGTTAAGGTATTCAGTGGTTTTCCATGTGGAGAAGACAAATGTCAGGATGAGCCCTCTAAGAAATGGGCACGACCTATTGCCCTTCCCAAGATATTCCCTTTATTATAAACGACGTATGCCCTTTCAGAACCTATAAATTGTCTAGAAATATAAGTCACTGAATTAGTCGCAATTTGAAAGGACAGGGACCTTGTTTGCAGATTTAGATTTCACGGCGCTTCTTCCGAGGCCTTCAGATCATCAACAACAGATGACAGCGTCTCGCCATCCTAACGGCAAACACCAGCCATCTCCTCCTTGCCCCGTTCCGTGATCACTTGATCAAATCCCAGTCCCCCTCGCGTATGTGGTACCTAAGAGGTTACGTCCAATTTCGGCTTCCCCTTCAAAATTTTCTCGTGCTTCAGGAGGCTGTGTGTGAGAGCTCCTTCAGTGGAGCAGCGTAACCCGGAGTGAGACTAGGGCCAACAGGCTTGGAGCTCACATATCTAGTTTTGTACAGCCCCCAACCCCTTGCAAGGACGCGTTTTTGCTGAAATTTGTCCTCCCAATTCTCTTTCGATTTTTCAGATTTTTCGATTTTTCGATTAGAGGCAGAAGTTGTTGACAAGATACCTGTGGCGTGCTTCAGGAGGCCGTGTGTGAGAATGAAAGCCGGCTGAATTTCTAAAGACAGAAATTGTTGCTAAGATACTATGCCTCAGGAGGCCGTGGGACTCGACAAGAATTTCTTAATTGAATTATATTGTTACAGTAACGAAATTGCTTTCCTTACCTATACTGCAGAGTTCTGACTTTTTTTTGTCGTCCTTCCCCGAGAGTGGGCGAGGGGGTACGTACGGAGTTTCAGACGTCCCAAAAAGTGACAAATTTGAAGCGAGTACTGCATGGAAACTATAAGAGCTAGTTAATGATTTATTCACAGGTAGATATAGGACAGATATCGTTGGACCAGATGCGTGAGGGACTAGGGACGCGGCGAAAATGGCCGTTTTTAGTT
Source organism: Periplaneta americana (assembly GCA_025594305.2). Taxonomy (NCBI): domain Eukaryota; kingdom Metazoa; phylum Arthropoda; class Insecta; order Blattodea; family Blattidae; genus Periplaneta; species Periplaneta americana. The sequence continues at coordinate 42,247,221 of JAJSOF020000021.1, read as the reverse complement.
ACCTTGGCACTGTGTCTCGAAATAGATCAGTGGTGATTGCGTCGGTATGACTTGAGATACAGAAGCGAGCAGTACTTCCTTCTGTAGCTTAAAGACAACGCTATTAATGGATAAAAATATAATTTATCTTCTAGTTCAATTAGAAGAGTTATGAGATCCAGTTTTTGAGAGTACCAGTTAAAATTTCAGACATGCCCAAGAAATTCGGAGCAAAATAACATTGCGACTGGATGGCGGAGGATACAAGTATTCAGAAAAGACCACATATGTCGGAAGACCAACGGAAACGACAGTACAGGGCACGATCAAAGGTCACGAGAGAGCATGGAAATTCATTTCAGGGGAGAGGTTGGTATTTTTGGTGAAAAATGAGTAAATTAAAAAAAATTGTTTAAAATACTCTGTGATATGTGTGGAATGCATAGCATAACATTTTGTGGGTATTTGTGCCCTTATCGGATGTTGAGTCGCCATTTTCCTGCATTATGGATTTTTAAATCACTCGCCCACTTTTATTTTTGTTTCCGGTAAATTAAATAAAAAAAAAAAACATTTTTTTTTGCTTTAAAATACCCTTTGATATGTGAGGAATGCATTGCATAACATTTTGTGGGTATTTTTGCCCTTATCGTATGTTGAGACATCATTTTATCTTCCTGAGCTATGGATTTTTAAGTCACACGCCCGCTTTTATCGGTTTCCAGTAACTTCATTTTTTTTTTGCTACATTGCCAGACAAAAATGCATATAATTCCTGAACTATTAAAGATACATGCATGAAATTTAGAACACACATTGTTTAGACTGTTAGGAAACTTTTCTCTGTAACATAATTCTGTTAATTGATTTTGTTTTAAAAATATGTCCGTTTGTTTGCAAGAAAAGAAATCAGAAAATTGTTATTACATTTTAATTGTTTATTTTACAAACGTAGGGACTAATATCAAAATTCTGTTACAGACAGTTTGTAGAACATGCTTTTGCAAATACATTGCAAAAACTGTTTGAATATACCTTTAAAAACGGTTTAGATATATCGGTTTTAGTACAATCCTGCATTGGGTATATATATTTTTTTCAAATTTGGGCCCCCAAATAATTTTTTTTATATTTTTATTTGGTTGAGTTGCCACAGCTGTGAGCTTTCTACATACAAAAAATTAATATTTTACACGAAATAGGAAAAAAGTTAAAAAAAATATCATACATTTCAGTGTACAGTGGAAACAACTACTGTAAATATAGGTGGATTTGACATGAAGTGTTATTCAGATGTTTAACGACGCTGTATCAGATACTCGCTCATTTAACGTCGATGGGATTGGTGATAGCGAGATAGTATTTGGCGAGATGACACCGACGATTCGCCACAGATTGCCCGACATTCGCTTTACGGTTGGAGAAAATCTAGGAAGAAACCCAACCGGGTAATAAGACCAAGCGGGAATCGAACCTAATCCCGAGCGCAACTCCTGATCGGCAGGCAAGCGCCTCAGTAGACTGAACTACGCCGGTGACTAGTTATTCTTTTGTTTTTATTATTAGTAATAGAGCAATTAAAAGCAGAACGCAGCCTGCTTCATTAGTTTTAGTAGCACATACGTTGTACAATTAAAAGCTTGCATATTTTTTTAGACGAGCCCTGTCTATAAATGCAGTTGTTACGCCACTGCGTGATGTACGCACAGTGGCCTTATGTAAGGCACACATCACTCCGCATTCCCACGATGAGGCTACTGGATTGATAGCCACTGGTCTATTCAATTTCACCTCCCGTAATTAACTGTGTGATCAGGATTAAGCACCAACAACTGTTTCACTTTCTCCTTTGCTGTCTAATCATATTCGTCAGTCACATAAAAACAATGTTTGCAGTAACTCGGACCGACCTATACGAGCTAAGTTGTTAGAGGAATTGAGCAATCCAGTTGTGATCAACACAACACATCATTTAATAATTATATATAATAAATTTTCAGTCAAATACACTTTTCAATTTGTGAGGTCAGATATCTGTTACATCACAATATTAATACAAAGTCACTAATATTTTCGACTTTAAAAAGTCATCTTCAGGTGCATGAGATGCAAACAATATTTAAAAAATAGGTGATAAATTGATCTAGCAATAATAACATAGTAAGTAATGCACGTACTGGCATTTACAAATTGAAAAGTGTATTTGACTGAAAATTTATTATATATAATTATTAATTGTATTCACACTTTTCTGAACCAACATGTCTTTCAAATTCAAATTAAAAAAACAACAACATCATGCTAAATAAGTATCTGGGTATAAAATTAATGTTATGGTCTTAATAACAACAATAATAATGATGATGATAATAATAATAATAATAATAATAATAATAATCACTGATAAATACAATAATTACAATGATAATAATTATAATGATATTGATGATAATAAAGATAATGATAAGAATGGCAATGATAATTATAATAACTGTAATAATTATTATTCTAATGATATTAATGTTGATAATGATAATGGCAATTATAGCGATAATAGTGATATTATTAAATGGTAATAATGGTTATAATTTTATGATAAAGTTAATGATAATTATAATAAAATAGTCATAATATTGATAACAAGAATGATAATGATAATAATAATGATTCTAATGATAATGATATTCAATCTAATATGATAACGGCATTTATAGTGATTATTACACTCTTACTACGTCATACTACTTTTGACCAATAAAACGGTACGAAAGGACGTATTTCAACCAATAATGGCTGCTTATCGCACAATTTTATCGCGTCCCTAGCATTTGTTTAATTTTATCGCGTCCCTAGCATTTGTTTAATTTTATCGCGTCCCTACCATTTGGTTCTTTGTTTGCCAACATTTGAAACTGCGCTGGTCTGGACGTCAAAAAAAAAAAAAAAAAAAATAAAAAAATATATATATATATATATATATAATTACAAACCACTCCAGTCGATGCACAGCAGTTTCAAATATGACTCTCATTGGCATTCAAGAACAAGAATTAATAAAAATCACTGATAATACCTATGCATCTTCTGAAATCCGATTTACAAATAAATGAAGGGCACCATTCGGAAATCCTGAATAAGTTGAATACACCATGTAGGCCTAAATCAACGAGTTCCACTTCTATTACGCACACGTCCAATATAACATCAATTGAACCACCAACCACATTCAAATTTGAAAATTGTACATTCAATAATTATTCCTTTTAAAATTATTCATGTTTATTTTTTATGTCATCGTCGTTAATTAAAACTTTTCTAACACTTGTGTATATTAGTTAGGTTATGTTATAGCTTCAGCTATATGATATTATGGATAGTCACGTATCAGATTTATTTAAAATCATCTGTCAAGTGACGTTGATTACTAGGATTCGAATAATTAAAATGGAATGCAACTGTCTTAATAAAAATGAAACTGAATCAACAAAGCCTTCTTGACATAGTGTATAGATCGAGTACTTCTCGACGAGAAGGCATTGCTCACTACTGCCATCTAGCATGCATCTAGCGTAATATTTGTAATGTTGAGATGGTACAATTGAAGACAGTTGTATTTTCGTAAGTCAATATTTTATTGTATTGGAGTACTTCGTTATTTCTAATCTTTATATACTTTCTTCTAATCGTGTAATAGTCAATTAAATCCCACTCGAATTTTGATTTTCTCTAGATAAATCAAAACGTCTAGTGAGATTACTGTTGATAATATTAACGATAACAATGATAATGATAATTATAGTGATAATCGTGATAATATTTATGATAATGATAAATGGTAATAATTAGTGTTGTCAATAGATCAAAATATTTAATCGATTAACTATTTGAATTTAATCGATTTGAAAAAAGTTTTATTATACTATAATACACAATTATCGTCTTGGCATCCTTCCATCAGCATCCTTCATTTTGTGCCATCAACAGGAAGACATGGATAGACAACATCTTGCAAAATGCCCTGCTCTGAAATCCTCAAAGGAAGTCGACCGCTACTGGGAAGCCAGAGCCCGAATGTTTTTAATTACTTAATCCATAGTTTTGTTCACCACTTTCTTGTTTTCCCTCAGTAAATGATAGTAAATATCATGTACTAGCCATTAGATAAATAAATAAATATCTATATTTTGTATCGTTGTATTACAAAATAACACTATTTTAGTTATTTACAACATATTTATTATAGAGGCTTATAATTCCGGAAATGTTTGAGACAAACATAAATAAGAAAAAGTATGAAGACTCACCTAGTTAATACTGCTTCATCCATGATTTTAAACATGTGAGTGCATTCACATGCTCTACGTTTAGTAACAATGTTTCCTGCATCACTAAACACTAATTTTTTTTCTGTCAAGCACTTCTCCACGATCGTTCAATTTAAATCCAAACGTTCCACAGAATTTACTTCTCAAATTCTCAAAGACCGATGACATAATGGAGTTTCCACTTAATTCACAGATCACAGAAATCTGATTCTTTTCTTTACAAACTAAACACACAAGCTTCATTTAGAAACTCAGTAAAGAAACTGCAACAGAACAGCAGACTGGCCCCTATTGTAATCGGGTTACAAAATTTTAGAAAGAGAAGAAGATAGTTACTCTCTCACCTGCACACAGAGCAACCATGGCTAAGGGATGAGGGCGGCGAATTCCAGAAATGTATGTATTTCATATTCTAGGAAGACGAGCTGACAAACTTAACAAAGGTTTCGCATTGTGTTTCACCTTTCAATATAAGTAGACCAGGTTACTGTCCTCATATGCAAGTGTTTGTGCAAAGATTTGCTTATGCTACTGCTTCCTGCTTTGCAGTTACAAAATAACGGTATTATCACAGTCTACTATATACAGTCGCGAAGCTCAATATGTAGTAAAAATGCAAACATGTGTAGTTGCCCACCACTAGGATCGCTACTATCGCCTCATCATCACAGATCTCTCCTAGCAGATGACAAAATACTGTATGTTACACTTTCGTTGTGTTCTTTTGGAAAAATTAGCACCTTCCTTCCATTATTGAAATTTTAAATGGATAAAGTTCATTTATTATTTTAATGAAGTATATTAAATTCCACCATAAACTCGAAGATACCTGCAAGAAATAGGTTAATATTATTTTTGTTTGTGCAAAACGAACTGAAATTTACTATAATCGCTTCACTGATTCAAGATTATAGTGATAATGAACTATGAAACCAATAAATATTAATTTGCATTTCTCTTTACAACAATAATATAATAACAATAATAATGGATGTATGATTTGGGAGGCTTTCTCGGCGTTGGTTCGCTAATATGTTTTACATTTTATTGTAACAGGATATCAGCCGAGTTAAGAAATAACAACAAAATTAACAGCTAAATTAAAAAACACATCCTTTGAAAAAAAAAAAGCTATCTCTGCAGCCATCTTCAGGGAAGTGATGTCCGAACAGAAGTCGAAAGGTTATATAGATGTTAGGCTGTCTCAGGTGAAACGGGATTGGTTGGCGGATCGATTAATTTATTTTTGCCAAAATCCGGGGCCGAGAGCAAAACTTTATATTATTATAAAGATCATCGCTTCTTTGTCATTAGCTCCGCCCTCCTGGGTTTATTCCTGCGTGAAGTTTGGCGGGCGGCGAGCCAATGTTCCGCCGTTTGGAATCGGTTGCCGTCCTCGGTCCGTGATCTTCATGACCTTGATTGTAAGAGGGCCTGAGTTGGTCTAAGGCCGGTGTCCATGCCTGACTGAGCTGGAGTCCACTGTCTCTGTTAAAGTTGTTTTTCTCCAGCTTTAATTTTAACAGATCTCTTAAATGGCCTCCTTGATTGTAGACGATCCCAGTATTTTCAATGTGGCTTTTGATTTGTTAATGACCTTGAATGTTTTTTTATGTCAAACAAATGTATTTTATGCTCCTTTTCTATGCTGTGTTGCGCCACTGCAGATTTTTTTTAATGGGTAATACAGCCTATTTCAGGTTCCTCTTATGTTCTTTGATTCTGTCTTCTATTGTGCGGCCAGTCTGCCCTATGTATACTTCGCCACACTCTTGGAATCTTGTAAATCCCTGGAGTCCTTAAGCCCTGACTGTCTTTAACCTGAACGTAGATGACTCCCAAAACTGAAGAGAATTTTATCTCTTAAGTTTATGGATGGTTTTGATTATTAAAAAATTTTGAGGATTCAATGCTTATTTGTTACGTAAGTTTTGACATATAGCTCCCTCAGAAATGGAAATGAAGATCTAATTTAAGATATTCTTTCTTTGTAACCCCAAAATGTTCTTTTATATCATTATAGCATTAATATAAGTCTATTGTCACATCATGGCATTAACATCTTTCGTGGTAACTTGTTTGAGGGCTTTGTTGATGTCTCTCCGGCTGTAGTTGTTTTTTTGTAAGTGTTCTTTAATAACGAAGATGGTCCATTTCTGCAGGCAAGTTGTTGATATTTATTGCGGAAATGACTATGGCGCGATGTAGGAAAATAGAAAATTAGGGCTAGTCAGGAAAACTAACTTCTTTACTGCGAAAATCCTTGGGTGGTGGAGTCAAATTGGGATCATTCATTAAAATCTGCCGTTCCTGGATATCCACAAATTTATATGTAGGAAAGCAGATGGTACTCTCGGACATGGCGTGTATAGAAAGCCGAACAAATGATCTGTACCTGAATGACACTCAGCCTCCACCACCCTTCGCAGAAGAGTTCAACAGGCTGTTGAGATTGCATGCTAATTGTAGGTATGTATAATAGAAAGTTATGGTGAACCCCGTATAAGTTGTGGTACACCTTAACTAATATAAATGTTGATGACAAATATTTATCGACCAGTTTCCTCATCATATACTATGGATCTTCAGTATCTTGAGTAATTGTGCCTTGGTCATCGGCAGAATGTAGTTTGTGTAAAAATATTGTTGGTTCATTGCAATTTATATTGTGTTGGAATTCTCATTGAACTAGTTCTTAAGATATACTACTGTACGTAATAAAATTTTATTCAACCTGATAAAGTTAAGGCTATAAGACCTTCTCTAACACTCAACCAGGAGAAGTAACACTTTGTTACGAAGAACAGAACGAGATTTGCAGTTTCCTTTGACAGGTTTATAGACAAAATGGAAATTTCCTTTTTATGTTGTTTTTACTCTACACTTGTACTTAGTCTTATATTTATTTCTCGTTTTCTTTGTATTCTTTTTCGTTTTCAGTATACCATTTCTCTCTCTTATTTCTCATATTTACTATTTTTGATTTTTTTTTCCTATCTTCAGTGTTGTCATTGTTCTTCGTGTATCACTTTTATTTAGTCCTTCATTTTTCTTTATATTTCTGCTTATTCGCCGAGTTAGCTCTGTGGTAGCGTGTCTGACTTCAGACTAGCCGGTCCGGGTTTGTTTCCGGGCGGGATCAGAAATTTTCATGTAAAATTTCTTCCTCGGGACTAAGAGATTTGCCGGTGCGCAAATTCTAATCACTAGATTGTGCACCAATATGCCTGGGTTAAATCTCAAATCTCTCCGCAGTGCATATGAAGAGAAGGCGGCCCCCTTGGTGCTATTCGACAGGAGTAGGCTACGTGCGGGCACTGGGATTCCTCTTCTCCCTTCCTCATCTTCATAATCATCACTCATTCCAGACACCACACTTACACGAACACTTATACATACACTTACCCCAGTACACGACATAACTCTCCATAAATACACATCATATACAGTGTGACCCGCCGAAGTGGTGTACAACTACAGTCCTGTCATCTATCCGCAATATGCGGAACCCAAATCACGTAAAGTGAAACACATATTTCTGCTTATTCATCGCTTTCATCCTTCCTTTTTTTTATCACTTTTCATTCTTCATTCCCCTTTCCTTTCTCTTCTTCCGCTATTCTTACTTACTGTATTTCCTCATTTTATCATCCATGTGGTTCTTCATCTGCTCTTTATCCATTCCGAAGCCAACTTATAACTCCCTCCTTCGTAAACATCTGTATTCAATTTTGATTGTCATTGCAAGTTGTTAGGTTAATTTTATGGTTGACTTCAATTCGCGGTAAAAAGATGACGTGCTCGTAACCACAGCGACTGAATGGTCGACAAAAAAGCATCGCTACAAAGCTTCAATCATGTCATTTGCACGCTCTTGTGGACGCCCCTCCATTCGGAAAACAAACAATAGTGAAACTATAGGTCGACCAAATTTTCATTACCTCTATTGTTGGTGACGTTGCAGGTTGTGGAAGAGTGACCTATAGTTCGAAGCGATGCTACTAACACAGCGATAAATATTGAGAACGTGTTCGATGGTAGTGGATGATGGGGAAATAACTGCTCCACCCTATGACGATCTGTCCCTTTGTTACGTAACTGTATTTAAATGTTCACTTCGAGGTGTGAAGATGGATCTTTGACATGAATTACAGTTCCTGTAGCCATTGACTAATATGTAAGTATTAAGCAATTTTCCCACATAGTATTTGAGCCTACCTACATGAATGAATTAAGTGCATTTATTTATTTACTTAATTATGTTACTATGTATGTATGTATGAATTTTTAGTAGGTTTATCAATATCTCAGGTTATTTAGCGTCTGAATGAGATAAAGGTAATAATGGCGGTGAAATGAGTCCGGAGTCCAGCATCGATAGTTACCCAGCATTTGGTCATATTGAGTGGAGAAAAAACCCCGGGAGAACCTCAACTAGGTAACTTTCCCCAACCGGGAATCGAATCCGGACCACCTGGTTTCGCGGCCAGATGCGCTGACCGTTACTCTACAGGTGGATTGTATGTATGTATGTATGTATGTATGTATGTATGTATGTATGTATGTATGTATGTATGTATGTATGTATGTATGTATTTGATTGTTTGCCTGTTTACTTGTTTCTTTGTCTGTTTGGGTCGACCTGGTTGACACAGTTGGTATAGTGCTGGTATTCTATGCACGAGGTTGCGGGTTCGATCCCGGGCCAGGTCGATGGCATTTAAGTGTGCTTAAATGTGACAGGCTCATGTCAGTAGATCTACTGGCATGTAAAAGAACTCCTGCGGGACAAATTTCCGGCACACAGGCGACGCTGATATAACCTCGGCAGTTACGAACGTCGTTTAATAAAACATAACCCTAGAACCTTGTCTGTTTGGTTTATATTTGTCTATTTGCTTGTTTATTTTCTTATTTATTAATTTACTTTATTTATTTATTTACTTTATTTATTTTCTTATTTATTTATTTACTTATTTATATGATTACATATTTATTTGCTTACTTGCATTTTTATTTTGTTATTTATTGATTTATTCATTCATGCATTTATTCATTTAGTTATTTATTTATTTAGTTATTTGTTTTTTGACTATTAATTAATTAATTTACTTATACATAGTGGATACAAACACATGTAGGCCTACACATGATCCTTCGCACGAACCTGTTTGACCATTCATGCTCTAACCAGCGAATAGGGATTATAAAGAATGGACACTGAGCGAATTTTCCTGTGTTTTGTTTCTCTGTGCGCCAGCGGTTAGTTCCACTTTTAAGCGCTAGAGGTTAGTGTAATCGAGCATACGCTAAGATGATAATTGAGAACAGAGTTGAGACACAGGATCCAAACATCGCCAACCTTATTGCATAATCCAGTAACGCTTTGCTTCAAATAAATTCAAGTTAACAGCTTTTCCCTATATCTCAGTGACAAACTAGTTGCAATAATAATATTTTATATCTCAGATATCATAAATTATATTATAAAATAATATAATACATTATAAAATTAAGTATCGAATTCGTTTAATATTTGTATATAATATAATATAGGTGTATGGTTTTACTTCTCGTAAGAGTTTTGTTTTTCTATTTTCAGCGCTATCAAATCATTACATATTTTAATTGTTGTTGGGGTCAACGTCTCAGCTCTCATTATAAAGGAACTCTAGAGTCTAGACATTACAGTTAATGACGGATGTATTATTTTATGGATCCAATTTATTTTGAGTACATAATATACCTAGATGTATTAATTATATGTGTTATATTTCCGCTGTGTCGACTGCTAGCTGGTGTGATGTCAGAGCCAACTCTAGGGAGAAAGCAGAATCTGACGCTCTAGCTGGCTTGAAGGTCATTGAAATAGGTCCGGCTACATCAAAGGTAACGACGCGAAGTGTCCATTCTTTATAATCCCTATTCTCTGCTCTAACTGTGCACACTCTTAAAGAGAGATAAAAAACACACATTGAGACAAAAGAAAAACACAGCGTAACAAAAGAACATTAACCCCCAATATAGTTTATTTCCATTCAGTGACAGTGTCACCCATTGCAACACTATTAAATATCATTGATTAAAGTTCTCGTTAACACTTTGTTAAAAACATAAAATTTACTCTGTCACACGTTAAAAGTGTTAAAATTGTTAAAAAGGTATTTACCTTCGACAGACGGCCCGTTTCGACGCTGTTTGTCGTCGTCTTCAGTGTCTCTTGAACCACTGCTGATTTTGGCTCTGCGATGTGCAGTTGTCGATGGTAGGGGTGGGGGTGTGTTTTCCTATGGTGGGGGTTGGCTGTCTGTATGCTATGACGTATTATGATGTCAAACAATGTGTGCGTATTGAACTGTAGTTGCGTATTAAGTATGTATTGTGGGTGTGCTATTGTATTCTTATATATTTCGTATTGTTCTAGGATATTTAACTGTAAACTTTTTGGTGTGATGTGTAAAATTTCCATATCTGTTTCTACATACTTAATACGCAACTACAGTTCAATACGCACACATTGTTTGACATCATAATACGTCATAGCATACAGACAGCCAACCCCCACCATAGGAACAACACACCCCCACCCCTACCATCGACAACTGCACATCGCAGAGCCAAAAACAGCAGTGGTTCAAGAGACACTGAAGACGACGACAAATAGCGTCGAAACGGGCCGTCTGTCGAAGGTAAATACCTTTTTAAAATTTTAACACTTTTAACGTGTGACAGAGTAAACTATTAAATAACTCTGCCGCTATTTCCTCGGTCCCACTAGCCCTCGGCTGTACAACTCTTTTTTGCCATAAATTTCTCGACACTTTCAGAGAGTCATTCAGTATATCGTGTTACCAGGTGTCCTCTGCTAGATGTAATGAAGGCCTTTGGTTTTTGTCTCTTCACACTCCGACAAAATATGATGCTATGGCTCACGTTCTACCTCAAAGAAGACATATTTTCGTCCCCCTTCGTTGAAAATTTTAAGTGCCCTCCTTTGAGCCTATAGGATATTCTGTACATTCATTCATTGTGTTCTCTCCAAGGGCAGGTTTTTCACTGCAAACCCTTGTAATCTTTCCTATTTTTTGCCTTCCTCTTAGTCTCCTCATATAATCCATACATCTTAATGTCGTCTTATCATCTCAAATCTTCTTCTGCCCCAAACTCTTCTCCCGTTCACCATTCCTTCCAGTGCATCCTTCAGTAGGCAGTTTCTTCTCAGCCAGTGACCCAACCAATTCCCTTTCCTCTTCATATACAATGGCAAGACGATCTTATTTCCGAAGACAGTTCCTCATTTGAAAGTGATGAGAGCAGGGATGAAGATTTATAGCCCTGCTTTTGTTCCTAGAAAACAATTTTGTGCCCTGAGGTTTTATTTTTTTCTTCATTAAAATTTTACTTCTACATTGTTCAGTATGTTGACAGTACTGTTGCGATTATCGGTGGTATTTGGACGGTTTCCTCTGTTACATAAAAATAGCTTGTCACCCTAAAAATAAGACAACATTCATTGATACGTATATATACATTACATACATACATACATACATACATACATACATACATACATACATACGTCGGCCTCGGTAGCGTACTTGGTATAGCGCTGGCCTTCTATGCTCGAAGTTGCGGGTTCGATCCCTGCCCAGGTCGATGACATTTAAGTGCGCTTAAATGCGACAGGCTCATGTCAGTAGATTTACTGGCATGTAAAAGAACTCCTGCGGGACAAAAATTCCGGCACACCGACGACACTGATATAACCTCTGCAGTTGCGAGCGTCGTTAAATAAACCATAATTTACATTTTTACATACAGACGTACATACATACATACGTACGTACACTCACTCACTCACTCACTCACTCACTCACTCACTCACTCACTCACTCACTCACTCACTCACTCACTCACTCAAACAGTAAATACATTTATGAACCTTTAAAATGTATATTTATATACACATTAATTAATTTTGCATTTCAGCTTAAATTATAATATGGCCACTTTCATTCGGCTACTGTAAATAATAATAATATTGTTCCGATTCAAATGCTTGTGTGTATTAAATGCGATCTGTCAAATGTGTGATGGCCACAATATTGAACTGGAGTAGTTTTTTTGTCTTATTTTGTGCTTTGGAGCGTGACATCTGCCGAGAAAGATTAGTACTATCTATGTCTTTCAACAGTTAGGCAAAGTGTATGGTTATATTATATTATCGTATACCAATGAACAAAACCTTTCCACATTCGTAGAAAACTAGTTGTTGTGTGATTGGTATTACTGTTATCGCTGATGCTCGCTTGTCAGTGCCAATAGAATCATGGGTAGTTTTGTGAAGTGAAATTCCAACTCGTAGACTAAAAACTCGCGTCTTCAGAAATATTAAGCGTATTCAGGTATTATAATTGTGATTTCCGCGAAAATAGGGTGCTAAAGAGTAACCGAATCATATTATGGTTGTACAAACATTAAAGTTGTGGGTGAAGCGCAAAGAATTACCAGTTAATTGTGTATTCGAACTTTCTCTCTCGTTTGTATCCAGGCGGGCCGGATTTCCAGGTATTTAGATGAATCTGAATTGATATTTCTAATCTAACATATATGTTTTAGATTTATATTGCAATTATTTTAAATGTTTGTAGTTCAAACTGTAAAATAGCATAGTTACAATGATTACATAGTTTTCATTTGATTAATTCGAACATTTCCTAGCAGTGTCCTAGCATTGTGGGTAGCTACAGTTTCTTGTGACGTAATCTTTAGCAATGTTATTTGTCTCCGCGATCTAAATGCGTTCGAGCAATATTATGTGAATTCCCTCCATCTGTACATCATCGTCATCATCATCATCATCACCACCACCACCACCACCACCACCACCACTCCTCAATATCACCTCTAATTATCACTCCACCATAATCATAACCCCTTCGTCACCACCTTTATCATCATAACTTTGTCATATCATCAGCTTCATCTTTTTATCACTTTATCATAACTTTCCATATCATCCACTTCATCCTTATCATCACACTTTATCATCGTGGTCATCACTTCCCATCGCCATTATCTTTTTTATCATCACTCTATCATCATTTATTCATTAGTCATTTAGACATCACGCTTGTCTTTTGTCAACAACATCCTTTTTATCGACGACACCCTCTTCATTACATACTTGTCATTGTCTTCAAATCGTCATGCTTTTCATTTTCATCTCCATTTTCTTCGCTATTTTCAGTTTTTTCAACTTATTATCATATCATCGTCATAATGTTTATAATCATCTTACTCCATCTTCACCATTATTATTATTATTATTATTATTATTATTATTATCATCATTATCATCATCATCACCATCAAAATAGAGTATCCACCATCCAACCAGCCATTTTACGAATGTTGCACACTTTTGTCACTGCCAATGTGGCGCTATAAACCAATTTTCAAAACTTTTATCACAACCACAACACATTTCAATTCTTATTGTACTATGTATATCTATAATGTAATACATTACCACATTTAATATATCACAAAATATACACTGGACGAACTAAATGTAATTATTATGAAAGTCGCCATATTTACTTTTTCGAATTAAGATATACTTCCACTAGATGGCTACCGACACGAGAAGCAGGGCCGGCAATACATGCAAACGAAATTATACTAAATGTGAGGAATGTTACTACAGGTGTCTAGTATTTTGTGGTGACAGGTTAGATTAGATTAGGTGTGTATTGTGTGACAGGTTAGGTTAGGTTAGATTAGATTAGGTGTGTAGTATTATGAGAGAGGTTAGGTTAGGTTTGTTGTATTATTACTATGTTGGAAACACTGAAACCCAATGTTACATTATAGAAATATGGCTGTATTCTTCGTTCACGCACGACGATTTTCGAATATAAATAAGGTTCATATTTAGGGCGCGTTGCGTGGACTTACAACTCTCCCAGTGATCACATGAATTTCCACTAATCAATACTATAAATCCAAAGCATTTTCAGGATATTTGATCAAGTTCATGTAGTGGCTGGGACATAAGTAATATTTACCCATATTAGATTAAATATAGTCGCCATTTTCTTAATAAATTCTGTGAAACCCACAGGATATAAAATATGCAAATTTACGAAGTGTTAAGGGGTTACGTCCCCTTAACCCCCAGCTATTCACCACACCAACAAAACTTCCAATCAACATATTATAATGAAACACAATAAAGAAACACATGTATCAGAAAAAAATTCTGTGGTTTTCATAAAATTTCTTACGAAAATAGTAACTAAGTTATATTTAATCCAATATGGTCCCCGCATGACGTCTATAACAAAGTCACTACCACCTATTTTACACAACTCAAAAGTTGAAAAGGTACACAAGAAGTTAAGAAAATATTACCCAACCACAACACAATTCAAAATCACAGATAATCACAAACTGTATTAAATTAATATTTAAATCAATTTCAAAATACGCGATTTCCAATTGGTACTATATCATGCAGCTATGCATAAATCAATGCAATATTCTGTTGAATAGAAAACATCCAACAACCGAAGTGCAGCATCTTCGTTGGAGCTGTCTTATTTCCACAAAAACACAAATAAATCTGTAGGGATAATTACGTTTCTCAGATCGCTCGCAAATCTTTACCTCACACTTCGCTCCAGAAACTACAAAAATCTTCAAAAAGTAAAACACTCTCCACACTCCTCAAATTATGAGCAAAAGTGAACCAAGTAAGCAGTCGATCATAAACCATGTCAACTCTGAATCATCGAACTTGTAAATATAAAAAAAAAATAAATTCAGATGTCAAAACTACTGCGATATATCGCTCGACTCCACACATCGATTTTATCAATCCAAGCAATCATAACACCGCTGTCTGATAAAGTAATAACTTCTGTGTTTCAAAATATTGTATTTATTTACTTATTCATTAAATTAATTTATTTATATGCATTTATTTATGTATTTATTTATTTACTTATTTATTCATTTACTTATTTACTTACTTAGGTACTTATTTATATATTTATTTATGTATTTATTTATTTACTTATTTATTTATTTACTTAGTTTTATTTATTTACTTATTTTTAATTTACTAATTTGCTTACTTAATTACTTATGTATTTATTTGTGCATTTATTTATGTATTTACATTTATGTTATTTATTCTTTTATTTATTTATTATTCATTTTTTATCTATTTATTTACTTATTTCTTTAGATGCTTAGTTATTTATGTATTTATGCATATATATTTTTTATTATTTATTAATGTATTTATTCATTTATTTTTGTTTATTAGTCATTTAACACAAAGTGTTTTAAACCTGGTTTAAATATATTTATTCATTTATTTTTAATTAATTAATTAATTAAATTAATTAATTAATTAATTAATTAATTAATTATTCATTCATTCATTCATTCATAGTGTTCTGCCCAAGGGCAGGTCATTCACTGCAAACCCTTGGCCCTTCGAAGCTTCAAGAAAATTAGGTAGTGCATTGAAGGCTAGTACTTGAATACTGAATCCTTTTTATAACAGTTGATACTAACAGAGGGTAGATGTAAGTCTGATTTGTGTCTTGCATTAAAATTATGAATGTTTTTATTAGAATTAAAAATATCTTACTTTATAATAAAAACCAACATTAGGAAAATAATATACCGGCAATCACAATGTAAGGTCAAATTTCTAAATTTTGAAGAATGTTTCTACATTATGTTTCGTGGACACTTGTCGTTATTCTTGGGGCTTTCTTTTGTAAAACAAAAATATGTTTAGGTTCAGATGAGTTCCTTCAGAATATTAATCCATATGTCATTATAGCACGAAAATATGTAAAATATACCATTTTAAGAGTGTATCACCAATAAAAGATGAAAACCTTAATGCGTAAAACAGGTAGGGATGCAATAAATTTAAGAGTACGGTAATATATTTTATATGTCCTCTGATGTAGCACGTATGGCGAATCCAGAAATGCATATAGAGTTTTAGTTTCGAGGCCAGAAGAAGAAAGATCATTGGGAAGGCCGAGACGTAGATGGGAGGTTAATATTAAAGTGGATTTGAGGAAGGTGGGATATGATGATAGAGAATGGATTAATCTTGCTCAGGATAGGGGCAGATGGCGGGCTTATGTGAGGGCGGAAATGAACCTCTGGGTTTTCTAAAAGTCATTTGTGAATAACTAAGTAAATAAGTATGCTCCTATTGTGTGACCAGATTTGGAACGTACTGTACTTTTCTACGTATAAAATGTTGTTGTCAGATAATAGAAAGAGTTATTTTACAAACTTGAGAATGGTTATGTGTGTTCATTGTAACTCATGGTTAAATAAATAATAGGTAAATTGACAATAATTACTAATTTATCAGTAGTTTAGAAATATGCTATAACTTCAATTCTTATAGCCAATGAACACAAAATAAAATGTAATTCATAATCTGCCCATAAAGGTATTTCTCTTGAACCAGCTGTACTACTAACAACATCAGACCATCTATCGTTTTTATGCCAAAGTGCAAGGTCCGGTTTTGTGTCTATCCCTCGAAAAGCCAAGTCAATCCAACTACAGCTTTTTTTACCCCATCGGAGATATACTGTTACACTTGACGATATCATGTAATAGCTCAGGTAGTAGACCTGCAGATTTGTGTAGTTTAACTGTACAGAATAACAACCTCATTCGTCCAATAATATTTTAGGTCCATTATATTTCTATTTTATATTAAGGTAATCTTATTTGCAAATGATTATTTTGGTAAACGCTTTTAATTAATTAATTTTATTTATTTAATTTATTTAACTAACTAGCTCGTGACTACCAATTAAATTTATAAGACAAAAATGTTTCTAGCCACTACCGTAAGAGCCAGGCTCGTGTACGGTGTGGCCTTAGCCAATAATATAACATACAATTTACAAGGACAGTTTACTAAATATAGTAAGTAACTTAATTCAAACCGATAAATAACACACAAGAGCAAAAAAAAAAATAAAATAAAAAAATATAAAAAAGAAGAGGAAGAAGAAAGAGAAAAAGAGAGGCAAAACACATTTAATATAAATTGACAATCAGACAGAAGCTAGTGATATTCAATAAAAACATGAATATAGTCGACAGAAATAAAGGGTAAAAAGCACACATTTGTTAGTATTTTATATCATAAATGGAAGCAACACGTTGAAAGAATGACTCAAGACCGTATTCCTAAATTAATATTCCACTACAGACCAACTGGTAAACGAAACATAGGTAGACCCAGGAAAAGATGGCTTCAACAATTTTAAAATGTATATAGCCTACTTCATGAGACCGGAACGAGCCAAACAAGGCTTAAACCATGTGGCTGATGATGATGATGATAAATAATTTTATTAATTTCGTTTAACTAGCACCATGTTCAAGAGCTGCACTTATATGACATTTAGGCTCAATTAATGAAAAAGTAGACTTTTGTCTTCGAGTACGATATTCATGTCTATTAGATTTATGTTTTATTTGATTTCTGTGGTAGTAAGTTAGTAAACTATATTTATAAATTTATTCAATAGATAATACTTTAAAATCTGTATAAATTAAATTTGTTTGGTAATCCGTATTTTTGATCAGACAAATTTTTATTAATCTTCTGTGTAATAAAATTAATGGATTAAGTACAGATGAATCTACTCCACCCCAATTTATTATACCATATTGTATTAATGATTGTACTAAAGCTAAAAATATTATTCTCAATGGCTCCATAGTGCATTTCGAAGTATTATGAACTTATAAATTGTCTTTCTTATATTTGTACACATGAAATCAATTTGTTTATCCCAACGTAAATGCTGATCTATAATATTTCCTAAATATTTGACTTGTGTGGAAGGTGTTAGATGTAGACAATTACGATAATTATTTGTTAATTCCGCACAAGATGCTCCTTTTTCTATTAAAAGCTTCCTTTGCCATTGCTATCCTCCTTTTGACTTCCTGGCAGCAGCTCATGTTACTGCTTACAGTACACCCCAAGTATTTGAAGCTGTCCACTTGCTCTACTGCCTCATTTAGAATTCGCAAGTTTACCGTCTTTACTTTTCTTCTTATGACCATGCTCTTCGTCTTATTTGCATTTATCTTCATCCCATACTTCTCACAGCTGTCATTTAGCTCCAGTAGCATATCACTTAGTATCATCTCCTCTTCTGTTAACAATGCCATATCATCAGCAAATCTTATAAGCCTATACTTTATTCTTCTTCCTCCTACTATCATTCTTCCCATGTTCTGAAAACAGTTCTTCATTAAATCCTCCAAGTAGATGTAGAACAGTGTAGGTGATAAAGGGCATCCTTGACGTACTCTTCTCCCTATTTCACTTCCTTCTTACATTTCTCCTGCTATCCTGACTTTGTATCGTTGTTTCATATAAAGGTTACTGAACAGCCTCCTCTCTTTCCAATACATAGATGTACATATCAGCCAGAATCTCAATCGGAGGTGAAAGATAAATTATAATGACTATTTCGTTTATATGACGTCATTCCATTTTCGACCAATGAAGTGTAATGAAATTTTGAATTCCAACCAATCACAGTCACACTTTGCGATAATTTTTGCAGCTAGATTTATCGCTATCAATTTATCGCATGATCGTTCTTATGTTTAGTCGTTGTCGCCAACTGTTTCCCCGTAAATTGATGATCATGAATACATTAAGATGCAACTACACTGTTAAACTTTTCTTTCTACTTTAAAGCAATGAATGCAAGATTGATATTAATTAATATATTTACGCAGTGAAGACGACATTCAAAACGGCGCACCATGTAGACACAAAATCTTCATGCTTCTTAATTGAACGTATCTTTTAAACTTGATTCTTTCAATATTCTTCCCAGATTGCACGCATACGCAATTGGAATATTAAACTGTGTAGATGCAGCTTTAGTTCCGTTACACACTACAGCGAGAATTCGTTTGTCGAGCTATAAAAAATTCTTTCCTGTAGCACGAGTAACGGTCGAAATAAGGCACAGCTGACATTGGTCCTGCTCCCACAGGTAACTTAACCTATAATTGTAGTCTATAAAATTTGTATTTTGTGAATGAAATTAAACAATTAATAGAAAGTAAGATGTTCAAATTTATGTAACATCAAATTTATGTAACTTGCATAGTAATAATAAGGTCTTTGATCAAACTGCCTCCCGTATGAGGTAATAAAATTCTTGTGTTTTAATTAGGCCTATCTATACAGAGATGGCTTCACTGTGTACCAACGTGTCTCGCTGTGAATACATAAGCATTGGTATATAGCTGTCCCCACTGTTACTGTTAAATTAAATTATGATTTCAGCAGATAATGAAAATGTATTTATGTTATAATAATAAGAGAAAAGTGCAGTACATGTCATTAACATTGTTAAATCTGTATTTCGCTTTTCGCAATTGGCATAACTGAATAATATCGAATTTCTTTATTGCAGTAATCGATATTTATCTACGAGTATTTCAACTTCACAATGTCTGATTATGTTAAGTATTCGTTAATATACACTATCTACCAAAAAGTAATTGGGCACTGTTTTTTGCCCCTTTAGAATCTCATGGTACCACCTCTTGTTGCTATAACAGCAGCCACCCCGTCAGCCATGCTCTCCACTAGTTTGTGTAGGATATCCACTGGAATGCGTCGCCATTCCTCTTGCAATATGGCTCTCAGTTGGACAATGGAATTTGGCCGAATTTCTCGAAACCTCAATCGCCGGTCCAATTCGTCTCAAAGGTGCTCAATGGGATTGAGATCAGGACTCTGTGCAGACCAGTCCAACCGGTGAACATTATTGTCTGCATACCACTGCATAGTAGCCACCGAAACATGGCATCTTGCACGTAAAATCCTGGGTGCCCAATTACTTTTTGGTAGATAGTGTATAATTATTAACATTTCGTGATCGAATTTTAGGTACATATTATTTACATTTTTATTTTATTCGCAAAATAGTCCTAATAAATATCACTCGAGGTCTGAGATTGCTACAGATAGGGGTGCATTGTAGATCGGCTGTAGGCCTACCATAGTCTTGCGGAATAGCGCCCTGAAGAAGATTGGAATGAAATGAAGATAGGATAGGAAAATTGTTAAAGAACAGAATAGAGGCACTCAAAATTGTCTCACAAGAGCTGGCTTGATTTTTACCATTATGAAAGGACGATGATACTGAGAAACTTTAACATGTCCGACAGTCTGAGAGTTCATATTTCGACTGTCTTGAGCATAATGTCATTTGTTTGCTACAACGTCATGGTCCGGATTTTAAGCGGCCGATAGCCGCACAGGTGCGTGGTCATCTGTCACGATGCTACAAGACGCATGGCGATTGTACGCGGGGTGGACATTGATTGAAACACTGCGCCCAGCGTGCACATCCCCAGATAACGGGATCCCGCTGTAACATGCGACTCCTTTTATTTTGTCCGTGTGTATTAGACCAAATATTTAATTAATTTACTGGCACAGATGCCGGAGCAATGAAACGGTTGACGGAAGAGGAACATCAGTGCAATTGATTAAGGCAGAGTGGCTCGCCCATCAAGATCTCTGCGGTGGCCAAGTGTTCCTTCATCACCTCGTGCCTCGCCCCAGGGTTGACTTAACTGTGGTGTGGTCAAACCGTGGGGCGTGAAACCCACAGCGTCATCAAATACTTGAGTAGGGCTATAAGTACTGTTGTAATGATAACTAATGTGAATGGATGAATAAATAAATGAATAAAATAAATAAATAAATAAATAAATAAATGAAGAATTAAGTAAATAAACATCTATTAAACAATTATATCTTTTTCCCCTTTGCTGTGGAGACCTTCGGTCCTTGGAGTCATGACGCTAAAGTTTTGGTATCTCAAATAGGCAAAATTTTGATCTCCATTACTGGTGATCGTCGTTGCAGTACTTATTTGCGTCAGCGTTTTAAGTATTGCAATTCAACGCGGAGATGCAATGAGCGTTTTGGGTACTCTTTGCGAGTCCAGCTCTTCGGATGAACTCTTTCTCTTGTAAAAATTTATTTAGTATTCCGTATGTAAATATTTGTATTTGTATTTAGTTTTATATATTGTATTGTTCAAATTGTAAAATTTATTGTTAAACTCATATTTTTAAAAGAAGTAAATAAAGACATGTAAATAAAGAAATAAGTAAAGGAAGAAAGAAGAAGCAAAGAAAGAAAGAAAGAAAGAAGTGAATAAAGAAATAATTAAAGAAAGAAGTAAAGAAAAAAAGCAAAAAGGTATAATGAATAAAATAAAGAAGTGAAAAAAGAAGTAAAGGAAGAAGCAAAGAAACAAATAAAAAAGTAACAAAAGAAATACAGAAAGAAATAATGAAAGTAAAGTAAAATAATTAAGGAATGCAATAAAGAAAGAAGTAAAGAGAGAAGGAAAAAAGTAAAGTTGTAAAGAAAAAATGAAAAGAAATAAGGAATGAAATAATGAAAGAACTAAAGGAAGAAGTGAAGAAAGAAGTAAAGGAAGAAGCAAAGAAACAAATAAAGCGAAGAAATAATAATTAAAGAATGCAATAAAGGAAAAAGTAAAAGAAAGAGAGAAAGAAAGAACTAAAGAAATAATTAAAGAAAGAAATAAAGAAGATGTAAAGAAATAAAATAAAGAAAAAAATAAACAATATGGTAAAAAAGAAAAAAGAAATAAACAAATAAAGTAAAGAAACAAATAAAATCAAGAAAGAAAGAAAAGAAGTAAAGAAACAAATAAAGATAAAAGTAAATAAGGGAATAAAGAAAAAGTAAAGAAAAAATATAAAGAATTATAGAAAGAAGTGAAGAAAGAAATAAAGATATAATTAAAGAAAGAAGTAAAGAAATAAATAAAGAAAAAAGTAAATAAAGGAATAAAGAAGAAAATAAAGAAAGAAATTAGGAATTAAAGAAAATTAGGAATAAAAAATAAATAAATAAAAAGAAAGAAATGAAGGAAGAAGCAAAAAGAAATAAATAAATAAAGAAAGTAATAAAGAAATAGAGTAACGAATGAAGAAATAAACGAAGAAAATAGATAAATAGAGGATAAATAAATAAATAAATAAATAAATAAATAAATAAATGAATAAATGAATAAATCTATACTAATAATAAATCTGTAGCCGAAATTTTTCTGGTAATTTTCGATTTTCCAAAAATAATTGGCCCTAACATATATAATTAACCACCCTGAAACCGAAAATCGCTTTTTATAAATTTTTGTTTTTATGTATGTCTGTCTGTCTCTCTGTCTGTCTTGTCTGTCTGTCTGTCTGTGGTTTGTTGCCTTTTCACGCGATAATGGATGAACGGATTTCGATGAAAATTGGAATATAAATTAAATTCGTTGTAACTTAGATTGTAGGCTATATGGCATTCAAAATACATTATTTAAAAGGGGGGTTATAAGGGGGCCTGAATTAAATAAATCGAAATATCTCGCTTATTATTGATTTTTGTGAAAAATGTCACATAACAGAAGTTTCTTTAAAAATAATTTGCGATACGTTTTATTCCTTGAAAAATTTTGATAGGACTGATATTTAATGAGATAAATGAGTTTCAAAAGTAAAATAACTGCCATCTAAGGCCGTATAATGAAATAAAAAACAAATGACTTCGTCTATAAGGGGCCTTGGACAGCAACAATCGAAAGCTATGAAATATAGCCTACAGATAATGTTTCTGTGTTTGTATGAAGTAATATCAGAAGCTAAATTAACCGATTTGTATAATTAATTATTATTTCACCATTGGAAAGTGCAGTTTCTCTAGATGGACATAATGCTATAATGTTATTACGGTAACTTATAATATAATATAATATAATATAATATAGCATAGCATAGCATAGCATAGCATATAATAGCATAGCATAGCATAGCATAGCATAACATAACATAACATAACATAACATAACATAACATAACATAACATAACATAACATAACATAATATAATATAATATAATATAATATAATATAATATAATATAATATAATATAATATAATATAATATATGTAATGTAATATTGTATAATATAATATAAGTTATTTGAAGGGTTCAGAACCATAGTGGGCCAAACGCCATTTACTGAATACGTAGAAAACAAGGGTTAAAATTAAGTTATTACCATAATTCAATGGAAACCTATAACAAGTAAAATAAAGTATACACATTAAATCTAAATGATGTCAATGTTCATTAAACTATGGTTGTATGTAATAAAAATTAGAAACATGTTAAAGGAATTGTCATTGCACCAATGAGTGGTCTCTGGACCAAAATGATCGCATTTTAATTATTTGGATGCAATTTAAATTAAGTAACATATTAAACGATTTATCCTTCTATCAAACAAGAATGTTCCCTGGATCAAACGTCCTATTTTAATTATGTAATTACTTTACATTTATTTCTAACGGTGCAGCGGAGCGCACGGGTACGGCTAGTAAATAAATAAATAAATAAATAAATAAATAAATAAATAAATAAATAAATAAATAAATAAATAGATAAATAAATAAATAAGTTGTTGTTCAGTCAACTGTCGGAAGACAGATCTGAACCTCTCAAGTGATACCAACAAGACGCCACTTCTCTCTATGACAAATAAATAAATAAATATTACATAAATAGGCCTAAATAAATGTATGAATGAATAAATGCATGTAGCCTAAAAATATTCATGTACATATAGGCCTACGTAGCTTTATCGATAGGTGTCCTTTCATGCACAATATTATGTTCAGAAAAATAAATTTGAACCAACTTAGACTTTCACAAACAGCGGGACTCCCGGTCATTCGTGAGCATGACGTAAGGTCACCTATTAATTAAGTCAAGAATATTTAAATACAGGAAAGGTTCACAAAACCTCTTAGAAAGGAAAATAAATCTCAACATCTTTGTCAGGAATCGAACTCATCTAAATTCGTGTACCACTCAAGTCACGATGAATCTGTATTTCATGGCACAAACATATTGTAGAGTTCTCTGGCTCAGATTCTTAATTCTGAAGCGGAAAGATTAATGAACCGGATGACTGTCAATATGTGATGATTTATTGAGAGAAGCTTGTGGTATGAATCGGCGAAGACGGAAAAACCTAGCGACCGTAGATGCGTATCTTCTAAGTGAACCGAAAAAGTTACACATGTATGACATGCAAATTGAATAAGCAATTAAAATAACGAAGGCGAATTAATATGGATGTAATTTGGAGTAAATCATTCCTTAATTATTTCTCAGGTGTTTAATAGAATTCTTCTTTGTAGCTCACAGGTGTTAAGATGGCCGCTTTGGTTAGCATAATGAATATTTTCATCTACGTTTAAGTAATTTTATTGAAGATTCCAATTTCCTTCTATTTTTCATCCGAAGCTTCACAAGGTAACTATGTCTCTGTGACATCGCAGAGGCCAGAGAGTCACGGTAGGAGGTTTCCTTTGAGTATAGTGTTAAGACCACAAATACAGGGACATCATTTTATTTTTACTTCAATTTTTATCGTACCTCAGTTTTTGAATGTACTTCACTCCCACCCCTTCTACTAATGAAATTCAACCGTCCTCCACACAGATTCAAGACCTCATATACAGCCATAGTAGCCTTACGTTCCAGAAATATGTTCGCGTTTTCCAGTGACGAAAGAGCTTTCAATATTGAATCATTTTCGCACAGGTATTGTCGTCCAGTTCCCTACGTCGCATCCCGGTTTCCCTCACCAGCTAGTGGCTGGGCTGTCTTAGCTCTTTTCTGAGAACATTCATTTCTGTTAGGAACTGGATGTCTACGTAATATTATACAACTGTTTAAAATAACTTAAATAAAAGGCTTCATTAAGTAATTAACTGTCACGTGATTTCCTCCCTTTCTACGACCCTACGACATAACCACTTGGACAGACAGTAGATAGTATGTCCGAGTAATTTTACCTTTTCGGATCGGGCAGAAGTGAAGATTGAATTTCCGTAGCCTACGTAAGGTACTCTTTTATAGAGTAGGTACAGAATTATTTCAACATGAGTTACTAGTACAAAGAACGAAACTGGTAATTGGGATTAGGTACAATAGTCTATAGTGCAATAATATGCACATTAGAATTGAAGCCTGTATCGAAATGAACGGCCACCATTTTAAAAAATGTGTTTAAATATCCGTATTATGATTATTTTTCAATTTAACTTCATTCGCTATATTGTACGCTAATGTGCTGTAGACAGTATAATATACACTGCATAATGAATACGTCCACATGGACAGCTCAGTTCGTGAGTAAAAACACTCATTGTTAATACTGTACTGTATTTTGATTAAACAAAACCCTAATGAAAATGATCAAACTCAAAAGCGCAATATTTCCTAGTTTACGTAAATGGATGAACTACTTTTCTTCCCTCCTATACCTAGTAAAGTGATTTGTTTGTTTATTACGCCAGTATCATCGAACTCCAGTCGTGGAAGGGGGTAGCAAACGGCGTTGATCCAGAGGTATAGGCAAGCTAATATTAAAAATGTTAGTAAAAATAAAATGATGTCCCTGTATTACTGTTTATATTTAGTTCCCGATCTTTGATGTTGAGGATCTCTTTCTCAGCATCCAATTGTTGGCATTCTTTTTTATTTTAGATTCAAACCTTACTTCCTTATTTCGAAGTTGTTTTGGATGAAATACGATTAAGTCTTCATTTTGTGCTAATCAACAGTTATTTAAAATTTATTTTTAAATCGCTTTTCGTAAAAGTAGACCTTTTAACGCATGATAAGCGTGTCAAAAGTTGATTATTATACCATAGCATGCGAAAAGTACTTTTAGCACTGACTTTAAACTGTTTGCAGCGACTGTAAATTGTTTTCCAAAGATTTTACACGACAACAATTGCAAGTGATCACTAATACAGTTCAAACAATTGCAGATATATTTTAAAAATTACTGTTTTTGATTAGGAAATGTACACAATTGCTTCAAATATTTTATTAATAACTACAGGGTGTTTCCGAATTGGTGTTACAAACTTTTAGGGATGATGGCGAAGGGTACATGTATCAATTTGAGGTCAGGAACCATGGTCCGGAAATGACTGAGTCGAAAGTTATAAGCAAAAATAGTTGTGTGGAAATGAAATAATTTTATTCCTCTGTACACCTTATTTATGTGTATTTATCTGTACATCTGACACATACTGTATTCATCTGACGTTGTTTACATTGTCTACCTACAGAATTCCGTTCAGTGCGCTGTCTGAGGGATGGGGACAGGAAACTACACTAAAGCAATGCAGATAGGTAATGTGTAACGTACATGGTTATGCACGTCTGTAGACAGCGATGTATGTGTACAAGTTGCAGTGTCCAGTCGATCAGTCCTAGTGAAATGGAGGAGTACAGGAGAGCGGAATATGCAGACCTGATTTTCGAATACGGATGAACCAATGGGAACAGTAGACAAGCTCACAGATTTTATCGGTGCAAGTACCCACGTAGAGGACGTCCGGCCCATACCATATTTCCACGACTGTTCCAAAGGTTAAGGGAAGGAAGACACGTGGTGCGAAATTACAATTCCATTTCCATAGAGCTATTTTTGCTAATAAATTTCTACTTAATCATTTCCGGATCAAGGTTCTTTATCTCAAATTGATACCTGTATACTTCCCCATCATCCCTGAAAGTTTATAACACCAGTCCGGAAACACCCTGTATATCTTTGAGGAATTATATAGTTGTAAGGTTTTTTTTTTTTTTTTTGCTGTTCGATTTCACACGGAATGCCTCATATATTGGTTGGTAGGTAGGTACGTAAGTAAGTGGGTATAAAGCTATTCCCCTTCTGGGAATATAAGTCGAATATATTTACGTTTTCTAGATTAGTAGTTGAAGAGAAAGAGATCACGAAATTACATAGAAATACTAACTGTTGTTACAGATAGGTATCCTCTTTAGATAAATTATTTAATGTCTGATGAAACGACTTGAAATGCAGTCAAATACTTCCGCATGACACTGATTCGTTTACCACAAGAGAATTATTGTGGTGGTAGTCCCTCTTTGATGTCGAGGCGTCTCTCCCGGGCCATTAGGATCCTCGAGTGTTTATGGGTGCTTTCTTCAAATGCGATTACGTTACCGTTAATGTTGGAAGTAAATTGCAGGTTGTCCGATAGCCAGGCAGTCGCAATGTCTCGGTGGGAGGAGGATGAAGTATGGCTTTAATTATGTCACGCTGAGGAAATCCTAGCCAAACCCGTTCAACTCTCATCAGATCCATAAATTTACTAATTTTCTTGCAAGATCCTAATTTTGTTTCCGTTCCGTATAGCTTCATAAACTCATAAAACAAAATTATAAAGCGTCTTCAGTAATGATCCGTTTGTGTTCAAATTTTTTTTATTTCACAGCATTGCGACTTAAGACGTTTAAACAGATAGACCTGTTCCGATTTCACAAACCTGGGACTACCTTATATTTTATTAGGAATTTGATCAGAACAAATGTAACATTTTAAAATTCTCTTTCAGGACATTTATTCAGACTAATACACTTTTACAACGTCATACTACTTTTGACCAATAAAACGGTACGAAAGGACGTCTTTCAACCAATCATGGCTGGTTATCACACAATTTATCACTTCTCTAGCATTTGTTTAATTTTATCGCTTCCCTAGCATGTGTTTGTTTTTATCACTACCTTAGCATTTGTTTCTTTGTTTTCCAACATTTCAAACTGCACTGGTCTGGATACGTCAAAAAACAGAAAATTCCAAACCACTCCAGTCGATGCACAGCAGTTTCAAATATGACTCGCATTGGCATTCAAGAACAAGAGTTAATAAAGATCACTGGTCATAGCTATGCATCTTCCCTGAAATCCTATTTACAAATAAATGAAGAGCACCACTCGGAAATCCTGAATAAATTGAGGAATAAAACATGTACAGAATAAAGAATATAATTACAAACAAGAGAAATAGAAATAAAATAATACAATCTATATAAAAAGGAGATACAGTAGTATTAACAAAATTTGTACATCAACGACTTCCACTTCTTTTACGCACACGTCCAATATAACATCAACCACTAAAACATTCAAATCTAAAAATTGTACTTTCAATAATTGTTCCTTTTAAAATTATTCACTTTTATTTTTTATTTCATCGTCCTTAATTGAAACGTTTCTTGTTTATTTCATTATCCCTAATTACAACTTTTCTAACACTTGTTTATATTATTTAGGTTATGTTATAGCTTCTGGTATATGATATTATGGATAGTCACGTATCAGAATTGTTTAATTTTAAGATTTATTGAAAATTATCTGTCAAGTGACGTTGATTACTGGGATCCGGATAATTGAAGTGGAATGTAACTGTTTTAATAAAAATGAAACTGAATCAACAAAGCCTTCTTGAATAGTAACCGTCCACAGAGTTCAATGAAGATTCCATAGTTGGCACAACTGATAACAAGAAAACAGCTTATCATAACACACTATTGCCATCTAGCGTAATATTTGTAATGTTGAGATGGTACAATAATACTTTTGAAGTTTTGTGTTTTCGTAAGTCAATTAATATTTTATTGTATTGGAGTACTTCGTTACTTCTAATTTTATATACTTTTTTCTAATCGTGTAATAGTCAATTAATTCCCACTCGAGTTTTGATTTTTTGTACATGAATCAAAACCTCTAGTGAGATTACTGTTGATAAAATTTATGTACATTTAGGGGATTAGGTACAGCTTACAGCAGTAAAGTTTGGGAAATATTCAACTTTTTTTTCCTCCATTACTGTATCTTGTACAATAATGAAAATTAGTATGTTTAAAACACTGCCCTTCTGCTATATAAAAAAATATGTTTACGATTAAAAATTTATTTACATTTTTTTCTTAAAAATTCATTTCACTGTGCAGTGATGAAGCTTTTCACACATAACTCAAAAACTATCCAACATTCTATGATGAAATTTTTTGCGTGTATGTTTGCATGTCATATCTACAGTATGATGCAAGATCACCCCTCTACCTTTAATAGATTGTCTGAATAAAAATAATTTAATTTAAAAATGGTCAAATATAATTTTTTCTAATACAAAATAAAAAAAATATATTATTTATTAAGGAATGTAGTTGAAAGAGCATGATATTGTAAACATGAGTTTCAGCAATAAAATAAAAGAGAGAGAACATGAAAAAGTTAACAAGTTTATGAGTTATGAGGGAAACGCTTGATCACTGCACAGTGAACTGTGAACTTTGAAAAAATATATAAATAATTTTTTTTAAATCGTAAAAATATTTTTTTTTTTCATATAGCAGAAGGACAGTGTTTTAGACATAACAATTTTCATTATTGTACAAGATGCAGTAATGGAGGAAAATAATATTTCCAAAAATTTTACTGCTGTAAGCTGCACCTAACCTCTTGAAGGACAGAACTAAAATTCTTTCAATCATATGTTATCATTAACACACTTCTGTCTAATTACATCTAAATCTAACTACTGTCTTAAATTGACTGATAGTATATGGAATTAAATCAGTGGTTTCTCCAAAGCACGATGTGAAATATTTCATATAAAACGATTTTTATATCGGAAAGGAAGCAAGAACGACCAAAATTGATTTAAACTTTTTTGTTTAAAATATATCGCAGAATAACCTTCTGAAATTAAGGACATTATTTATGGTACATTCTGTATATATACAGGGTGATTCACGACGATTTACCGTCACGGAGCTTATTTCCGAAGACATTCAGAGCAAAAAAGTCATATAAGCATTTGTCCTAATAGAAAAGTATATTCTATTAATCCATGTGCTAAAAAGGATAAATGTTCATCTTCCCTCTTGCTTAAAAAATTCCCTTGTGCAGACGTTTGTATTTCCCTATTTTGACTATGCTGACATTTTACTGACTGAGCTTTCCAGCGACAACAAAACGAAACTTCAACGTGCTCATAATTTGTGTGTACGTTTTGTAAGCAATGTTCGTAAATATGATCATATTACCCCATCCCTGGAAACAATAGGTTGGCTTAAACTAGATAAGAAAAGAAATTTACATTCACTTCTCCTTCTCTTTGAAATCTTGAACTCTTCTATTCCTTCGTATCTGTCGCCTCGCTTCACTTACCTTTCTTCCCACCACAATCTGAACACACGCTCTCGCCATGAAACAATACTAACTATACCATCCCATCGCACCTCCTCACACTAATCCTCTTTCACAATAGCCCTGCCAAGGCTCTGGAATTCGTTACCTGCTAGCATCAGGGACTGTCGAAATAAAATTCAATTCAAACGCAAACTTACTAGGCAGTTGGTCAGTAATTGAGACTCGTTCAGACATGGTTTCTTGTAAATAGTTCTCTTAATGTATCACAAAATATTTCAATATCTGATGATTTCATCACTATAGAATTTTGATATTCTAGGTTTAATTTGTAATTCAGTAAATACAAAAATATTCTTTGTTCTTAATTTCTATGGTAAAATGTCTAGCTTTCATTAATTAGGTAATCTTGTCGTACTTTAATTTTTATTGTAATTGTAATTGTAAATTTAATATTAATTGTAATTTTATTCTTCATATTATAGTTGTAATCCCCTGGTAGAGAGGTAGAGAAGGCCTGACGGCCTTATCTCTACCATGTTAAATAAATAAATAAATAAATAAATAAATAGATAAATAAATAGATAAATAAATAAATAAGTAAATAAAAAATAAATAAATAAATAAATACTAATAATATTGTCAAAGTTACATTAATTTGAAGTTCTTAGTAAAATTCTATTTTTATTTAGTTTCAAGGGTAAAAAAATATTACAAATAGAGAATGAACTATTCAGAAGTGTCATTTCTTTAATTGGCTAGTGTTCTGAAGATAAAAATGTGTTTTAATTGCTTTGTACAGTTTTCGTTTTTCAATTTTTAGCTAAAAATGATATAATTCTTATGTACTTATCACAAAAAAATTGTTACAAATCATAGGACTTCAGGAACTTGATTCTTTACAGATTAATTATGCATCCTATTGTACAGTCTTAAAGAATTTATGAGAGTGGCGTGATTTGTAACAATTGTTGTGATAATTACGTAAGAAAATGTAATTTTGTAGTTAAAAAAATCTGTACGCAGCAACTATGGAATTCACAAGACATTTATAGCTTCATAATACTAGCTACGGTAATTAAAGAAATGATACTCCTGAATAACTTCATTCTATATCTGTAATATTCTTTTATCCTTAAAACTAAAGAATTATTGTATTTTACAAACAACTTCAAATTAGTGTAATTCTGAAAATATTGAGGTTAGGACAAATTTTTATATGACATTTTTTGCTCCGAATGTCTTCGGAGATAAGCTCCGCAAGGGATGGTAAATCATCGTGAATCACCCTGTATATATAATATGTATATGTGTGTATGTGTGTGTGTGTCTTGCTAGTACTTCTATCCTCTCAGTACGAATAGTTAAAACTTGTGAAATGCAATCGGCTTGTTATAACAGGAGTACATGCAAATGATATTAATATCTGAATAACTAACCTTTAACAAGCAGTTAACTATCTAGTTTCTTAATCTGAAGACTGATAAGATGCGAATGCTTTTAGCATACAAGTCCAACACCGTTACCATGCCAACACTATTTCTCAATAAAATGAGTGCAGTTGGTGGTAATCTTGACTGCCTGCAATATTGTTAAGGTAATTTATGTTACATTGCGGTATCGTATTCCACTTAACACGAGCTCTGATAGGATAATGATTCTGGCAGCTAACTACCGGTTTATGATGCACAGCTTCGCACGTTTGCTCCAAGTAATTACAACGATGGCGAAATCTTGTAACGGACCATCCCACGTCTGATCACTGAGTCGCGACGAAAAGGGCTGGGATTCGATCTCTGACAGACAACGAACTTACGGAGGCTGTTTTATCCGAAAGTGTCTGTTTCCCATGCCATTGTCATTCCATCGTAGGTCAATTATAATAGGAAACAAGTACGAATATCATCTAAGGATATCGTTCAGCATGAAAAAGGAATAGGAAGGACGTAATTCAGGACTGTGTTGTGTTGATTGATTAGTCACTGTATTCTTAGAAAACAAACACTCATTCTAAAGTTGTTATTACTTAAGTTGTATTGTATTGTATTGTATTGTATTGTATTGTATTTATTTACATTCCCTGGTATTCATACATCGCTTCACAGCTAGAATATGGAACATGTCAAAAAATCTTAATAGTACTACAAAGTCTTAATTATAGTCACAGTCTAGTTGAAATATATATAGAAGAATTTTACAATATACTAGTACAACACAAGGCGTCAGTATCGATAATACAATACAGAAATATTCATGAAGCGTTGTTGAATGTCATGAATTCATATACTTAATGGAAGACCTGAGAAATTAGGTACTTCTTTAATTTGGCCCTAAATAATCTTATGTTTTGAGTGATTTTTTTATATCGATAGGGAGGCTATTAAAAATTTTTACTGCAATATAACGCATTCCTTTTTGATAGCACGATAGACTTGCCTATGGAGTATGAAAGTCTTTTTTGACCCGTATTTATGCTATGAACTGTTGAATTAGTTACATAGTTTTCACGATTACATACGAGGAAGTTTATTAATGAAAAAATATATTGACAGGCCATGGGCATTATTTTTACTTTTTTAAATGGTTCTGCACAATTTCCAAGATTTGGCACTTCTTTGTAGTAGAATATAAGCCTATGTCAACTAATAGTAAATTATTAATTAGCTATGTATATGTTTAAGTAGGCCTTAATTTTGATTTCTTACTAATTCACCTCAATCTTGAATGCTTGTTAAATGCTAAATGAATGATGAATAAAAAATAAATAGAAGCATAAATGAATAATAAAACGTAAAAATGAATGAATAAATAAATACACAAAAATTGATAAAAAGTAAATAAGTAAACAAGCAAACAATCAAATAAATAAATAAATGAATAAATAAATAAATAATTAAATACGTAAATAAATAAATAAATAAATAAATAAATAAATAAATAAATAAATAAATAAATAAATAAGTGAATGAATGATTGAATGAATAAATAAATAAATACGTAAATAAATAAATAAATAAATAATAAATAAATAAATACGTGAATGAATGAATGAATGATTGAATGAATGAATGAATAAATAAATAAATAAATAAATAAATAAATACGTATATAAATAAATAAATAAGTGAATGAATGAATGAATGTTTGAATGAATAAATATATAAATAAGTAAATAAATAAATAATTAATTAAATAAATAAATAAATAAATAAATAAGTGAATGAATGAATGAATGATTGAATGAATGAATATTTAAAAAAGTAAATAAGTAAATAAATAAATAAATAAATAAATAAATAAATAAATAAATAAATAAATAAAAATAAATAAATAAATAAGTGAATGAATGAATGATTGAATGAATAAATAAATAAATACGTAAATAAATAAATAAATAAAAAATAAATAAATAAATACGTGAATGAATGAATGAATGAATGAATGAATGAATGAATGATTGAATGAATGAATAAATAAATAAATAAATACGTATATAAATAAATAAATAAATAAATAAATAAGTGAATGAATGAATGAATGTTTGAATGAATAAATATATAAATAAGTAAATAAATAAATAATTAAATATATAAATAAATAAGTGAATTAATGAATGATTGAATGAATAAATATATAAATAAGTAAATAAGTAAGTAAATAAATAAATAAAGAAATAAAGAAAGAAAGAAAGAAAGAAAGTAAGAGAAAGAGAGAGAAGAAAGATGAAATAAATAAATAAATAAATAAATAAATAAATAAATAAATAAATAAATAAATAAATAAATAGAGAAATAAATAAATAAATAGAGAAATAAATAAATAAATAAATAAACGAATAAATAAATAAATAAATAAATAAATAAATAAATAAATAAATAAATAAACGAATAAAGAAACGAATGAATGAATAAATAAATAAATAAATAAATAAAGAATGAAATAAATAAATAAATAAATAAATAAATAAATAAAGAAATAAGTAAATAAATAAATAAGTAAATAAATAAATAAATAAATGAGTGACATATTCTAGAGAAAAATTAAAACGTAAAGGTGGTAGTATATCTCCTTGTTTCAACCCGCAGTGAATTGGAAAAGCATCAGACAGAAGCTCACGTATACGGACTCTGCTGTACGTTTCACTGGGACAAATTTTAATTAATCGAACTAGTTTCTTGGGAATACCAAATTCAATAAGAATATTTTAGAATACTGGCAACTAGAATCAATGCATTTTATATGGTTTATGCCCAACAGCGTTTGTATAAAACTTTTTTTGGAGAATTGAAATTTAAGAATTTATGTGTTACATTCCATACTTAATGAACACTCTGTGTAGTTGTACACAATTACATAAGTATGTGATTTGTTTGCCCCATCTTAAGTGTTCATCAGTTATTATTCTTTTTACTAATGTCGGATACGTGACTGTTCGTCATTCACCCATATGAAGCCAGTTGTGTAGACCAATTTACCGACAGAGTCTTTGCCCAGGGTGCGCCATAGGAGGCTGGTCTACGCTACACCTATGATGAGATGAGATGATGATGGAGATTTGTTGAGATGCCACATGGGAACCGTAACCTTCGGAAAAAATCCCTATGTTACCTGGGCCACGGATTTGCCCAACAGAAGTTATAAATTGGGTGTAAACCGGGGATCGAACCCGGGTCTACAAGATTATGCAAGTCCAGCGCTCTAGCCTCTAGACCGCCATGGTGGCGTGTTCATCAATTATAATGTCTAACTATATTTTAATTTAACAGAAACTTTGTTTTTATGAAGGAACATAAACAATTGTTAGGAATAATTCAGTTACAATTATAATTTTTTAAATTAAAATTATCACGTAATTTTAATTGATGTAGTCCATTTCTCATGTCAGTGATATGTACAGATCCAGGAACAAAACTTGGGGCACCATGCGCAGTTTGTTACAACTGGAACTTAGAAAATTCAGGTGGCTCAAATTTTGTTTTTGGTCTGTGAAAAGTTATTGCCATTACCAGATTTTGGGAGAAAATGGATAAAATTTAGCGCATGATTTTGAATTCTTACAAAAATCTTTTAGATTATTGTTTATTTAAGAGTGCTGTAATCCTGTCGTACAAATTTTCTTACATTTGAGTTCAGCGATCCATTGCAGAATCTATTGAAGTCCTAAACAGAAAGAGGAAAAAAAAATGAGTCTGCGACAACACACGAAAAATCACACCTGATTTACCTAGGACTTGTATTACACGGAACTCAAGTTCGATTCTGGCAGATCCGTTCGATCTAGCGTTTCTCTCTTAACAGATATGTAGAAAATATTAGCCTACCTTTAAGTAACTCTGAACTTTAAAAGGACGTTAATTGAGTTACCATTGGAGTAGTTTTTTTTTAATTAAACTTCTGCTATGTCCTGTGCATGCTTGCAGTATGATGCACCTTTTAAAGACTCTACATCAACTAGTTTTATCTAACAGTTCGTGATAATAGTAGTCAAACAGCATCTTGGAGACATTTTTTTCGATATAAATGGCATTAAACCTGTATTTCTTGAGGAATATCAAAGCACATATTCCTCAACAACATGCTTTCTTCACACTTTGCATAATGAGATAGCATAAATGAATATCCACTCCTTTATATTGGCTATTAAAATAGAAGTTTGTTTTGTAAAGATAAACGTACATTCTCATTATAATTTTTATGCATTTAAAACGTTTCGATTACTTTATGTTGATGAGAGCGATATTCCAGTTAATATAATAACGATGATAATAATAGTGATGATGATGATGATAATAATAATAATAATAATAATAATAATAATAATAATGACAACAATAGTAATATACTAGTGTCCAAAAGTTAAGCATAATTCGTAAAACAGAGAAATGAAAGAGAAAACAGTGAGCAATCGCTATAAAACTTTATCACAGTGTGTGCCGCATCGTACTTGTGCTCTGTCCATAGGGAGGGGGTACCTCAACCTCCGCCTCCCCCAGAATAAACACGTGTTTCGAAGGTAAGCAAACAGACCCAGTGCGACTCAGTCGTTCTTGTTCTCTCGTTGTGAACAGAGGGTAGTTTCTTATCACTAGACTTCGTTGAATTGCCACACGCAGCATGCAATCAGGTTGTCGATGTACGGTAGTATAGAGGAGGTGGGCGACCGCCCGGTCTCGTAGTATAAGCAGTTCATGTTAAGAGTTGTGACCGGTCCAAATAGATAGAGCAGCTACAGCTAATGTATACCTATGTAAGCACTTGTTTTTGCATTACTGTGGTTGGAATAGTCAAAGCTTAACATTTGTTCAGTGTAGACAAGAATTCAATCAAACAAACTACAATGAGAGTGTTGCAGTTCCAAACAATTGCCCCTGGAATACCCTTACCCCCGCAGCCAGTTTTGACCCTTTGTAAAACGTGGTTGGATGCTGTTAATTATTATGCAGAATATTACGGCAAAATAATGGAGGTAATTGATGCACTGGATAGCACAGACAGTTCCGCTGTTGCAGCTGTAAAATCATTGCCTTCTGAACAGCTATAGGAAGATATTCTGTTCATTGA
Source organism: Periplaneta americana (assembly GCA_025594305.2). Taxonomy (NCBI): domain Eukaryota; kingdom Metazoa; phylum Arthropoda; class Insecta; order Blattodea; family Blattidae; genus Periplaneta; species Periplaneta americana. The sequence continues at coordinate 42,210,166 of JAJSOF020000021.1, read as the reverse complement.
TTCTAATTTTAAAATCGTGTCCAAAAGCATCATCCTGTTAGAATCGTCAAACATACAACTGTTGGACGCCCTTAATGTACTGGATAAAGTATCACAAATCGTTATCCAAAATAACAATTCATTAATTTCAGAAAAAGTGAAATGTAAGTTGTGAAACATTATTGCTAAAAATTCTGCCTATTCACAACTTCGTATTCTAAATGATGTACTAACAGGTCACGACAAGACGTCTGAAGTTGGTGTACTAAAAAGTAGCGACTTTCCGTTCTTCAAATATGCACGTATTACGTCGTGTGATGTTGAACGTGCATTTTCCCAATATAAAAACTGTTTGAGTGACCATCAGAGGAGGTTCACTTTGCAGTCGCTCAAAATGTACGCAACTCTTCACTGCAATGCACATATTCAAGGATGATGTGAGTATATTACATTACATTTTAAGAGTTAATATATCTCACTACAAAATAATTGCGTATTTACATGTTTAGACGTTTCCTACTTCAATGATCATTCATAATATTTCTTGAATGCAGAACACAGGTTTTATTGTAACCGCAGTGTACTGCTCAGTGTTTACATCAGAGGCATACTCCATCCGTTCTATGTCCCCTTCTCATACAGTCTATACCGCGTGCGTAGTAAACCTTGCGATTCTCGTGGCAATTCCACGAAGTCTACTTATCACAGTGTATACAGGACAGCACCAACATGCCACAGAGACGCCAACTGGACTCTGTTTTGAAGGCAGAATAATCGGACCTCTGGAAGCAGATCAGACACAAAGGAAAGTCTCTCGAGCCCTGAATGTGGCACAAAGCGTCATTTCCAGGCTTTGGCGACGGTTCGAAGACACAGGAGATGTTCGTCGTATGCCTGTAAAGGTCGCCACGGGTCACAACGCCGCAAGAGGATCGATATTTGACCTTAACAGCACGACGTAATCGGACGATGCCTGCAAGACAACTGTCTTCTGAGCTTGCAGCTTCCTCAGGCGTTCGAGTTTCCAGGCAAACTGTATACCGGAGGCTCAGGGCAGGCGGTCTCTGTGCCAGACGACCAGCAGTGTGTGTCCAGCTCACTCGAGTACACATAAGGAACCGTTTACAGTGGAGTCGGCAACATAAACATTGGACCTTGGATGAATGGAGGAACGTGCTGTTTACAGACAAGTCCAGACTCAGTTTGATCAATGATTTCCGTCGCACAATAATCTGGAGGGAACGTGGAACCAGGTTTCATCCCACAAAAATCCTGGGAAAACTGCCATTTTGTGGTGGTGGCGTACTCGTGCAGGCAGGCATAATGTTCAATGGACGTGAAGATCTGCACATCTTCGCAGCTGGTAATGTGAATGCCCAGAGGTACAGAGACGAGGTATTGGAACGACATGTGCAACTTTTCAGAGGTGTAGTTGGTCCACACTTCATCTTTATGGACGACAATGCACGTCTGCATAGAGCCAACCTGGTGGACGAGTATCATGAGGGCGAAGATATCCGGCGCATGGACTGGCCAGCGATGTCCCCGGATCTGAACGCTATAGAGCATGCCTGGGGTGCATTAGGAAGACGAGTTGCAGCCCATCAGCCTCCATCGAGGACACTTTCAACCCTCCGCAATGCTCTTCGTCAGGAATGGAAACAGCTGCCTGCAGAGCTCTTGAACCACCTGATAGAGGGCATGCCACGATGCTATGACGCCTGTGTAGCCATGAGGGGTAACCACTTCCCATATTAACCGCTCAGCACCATCATTGTCGTGGAAGTGATAGTCAGATTTTGTACCGTAATTGTGTAAAATGTGTCCCTATGCCACAATAAAACAAAATTTGCTGATATGTGTTACTCTGTTGCATACCAGAACCTGTGTGATTCATTTGTACAAGTTTGGTGCCATTCTGATAGGTTGGGAGCAAAATATTGAATTATGCTTAACTTTTGGACACTAGTGTAATATAATAATAATAATAATAATAATAATAATAATAACAATGAGGTGAATATGTTAGGAGAAAATCCACGAACTATTAGGAAAAACACGGGAATTTTACTTAAAGCAAGTAAAGAGATAGGTTTGGAAGTAAATCCCGAAAAGGCAACGTATATGATTATGTCTTGTGACCAGAACATAGTAGCAAATGGAAACATAAAAATTATAAATTTATCCTTTGAACACGTGGAAAAGTTCAAATATTTTGGAGCAACAGTAACCAATATAAATGACACTCAGGAGAAAATTAAACGCAGAATAAATATGGGAAATGCCTGTTATTATTCGGTTGAGAAGCTTCTGTCATCTAGTCTGCTGTCATAAAAACTGAAAGTTAGAATTTATAAAATAGTTATATTACTAGTTGTTCTGTATGGTTGTGAAACTTGGACTCTCACTTTGAGAGAGGAACAGATGTTAAGGGTGTTTGAGAATAAGGTGCTTAGGAAAATATTTGGGGCTAAGAGGGATGAAGTTACAGCAGAATGGAGAAAGTTACACAGCGCAGAACTGCACGCATTGTATTCTTCACCTGACAATCAGGAATATTAAATCAAAACATTTGAGATGGGCAGGGCATGTAGCACATATGGGCGAATCCAGAAATACATGTAAAGTGTTAGTTGGGAGGCCGGAGGGAAAAAGAAGATGGGAGGATAAAATAAAAATGGATTTGAGAGAGGTGGGATATGATGGTAGAGACTTCTTTTTGTCAGGATAGGGACCGATTGTGGGCTTATGCGAGAGCGGCAATGAACCTGCGGATTCCTTAATAGTAATATGCGTTACAAGAGCGGTATGTTGAAGTTTTCATGGTCGAGGAAAAGATTGAAAAAGCGAAACGTAGTTGAGCTTTTTTAATTTCCGAGAATATGAAAACAAACATAGCTCGTGTATCGTACATTATTTTGTGCGAAGATCGTTTATTACATACCTGAAAGACGAATTTCTAATTAGTTGCAATGAAATCTCCATGTTGGTTTCTGTTTAATGACGGCAACTTTGGAAAATCAAAATATTTCTTCAACATTGTTGCTATAAAATGTTTTCTGTGTTTACCATACTCCAGCAGGCCGTGATATACGTCTGTCTTTTTCCCCCCAGTCTATAAATGCGAACTTAAAACAAACGGTAAGGTTATGTAATGATATATTTTTCATTTTAATATTTTAACAATATTATTTATATAACATATTGCAGTAATAACATCGGCATCTGGAATCTTGTTGATTTTTTCACGGCTTTCTTAATGTTACTTGTATCAGGAATGCAGTAAGTTTCGTGGAATAGTAGACTTTACTTAATGTTTGAAAATATTTTAAAATAATAATTAACTTAATTTAGGGGATCCTTTATAATTATTACTATGTTAAAGTCTCTAAATAATATGTTAAAAGTGTAAAATGAATGTCGGAAAGCAGAAGAGGGAAATTGTTATGTGTGTTAGTTAATCTTTGATATTTCACACTTACTGAAACAAAAATACGAATCAAAAAGCCATTTGGTTATTATTATTATTATTATTATTATTATTATTAACTGGTAAATGACATATATATATCATAGGAAAGTGGAATATTTGTGAAGGTTTTGACAGAGTGGACTGAAAGAAACTTGTGGGGATCCTGAAGAAATTTGGTGTGAATTGGAAACAGAGGAGGTTATTCAGGTATCTTTGTATGAAACAAAGAAAGTCAGGATAGGAGATGAAATATTATAGGAAAGTGGAATAATGATAGGAGTACGACAAGGATGCCCTTTGTCACACTTCCTGATCAACATCTACTTGGATGATTAGTGAACTGTTTTCATAACATTGAAGGAAGAAGAATAAAGTGCATAAAATTTGCTGATGTTATGGCATTGTTAGCAGGAGACGAAAAGATACTAAGGGATATGCTACTGGAGTTAAATGACAGCTGTGAGCAGTATGGAATGAAATTAAAACAAGATGAAGACCATGAAGACCATGGTTATAGAAAGAAAAACAAAGAATAAAAGATCGATTTCGAAATGAAGCAGTAGAACAAGTGGAAAGCTTAAAAAATACTTGGGGTTGAGTTGGTCCAGGAAGTCAAATGGAGGATAACAATGGCAAAGGAAGACTTTTAATCGAAAAAAGACCATCTTTAAGGACATTTGGGAAAATAACTATGGACGAGACTAGCGAAGTGCTTTGTATGGAGTGTGTCACTGTATGGGGCAGAAACATGGACATTACAACGAAGTAAAGAGAAACAAAAACGACTGGAAACATTTTAAATGTGGAATTGGGTAAGAATGGGGAATGTGATGGGACAGACAAAATAAGAAATGAAGCTATGCCATAAAAAAATGGATAAATAATGAACAATGCTGAAAATGATGAGGAAGAGGAAAAGAAATCGGCTGGATCACTGACTAAAAGAAACACTACTGATGGATGCACTGGAAGGAATGATGAAAGGAAGAAATATTGAGGGCAGAACATGATGTCAGATGATAGACAACATTAAAATATATGGATCGTATGCGGAACAAAGAGACAGCGGAAAAGAGGGAAGATTGGAGATTGCCGGGTTTGCAACGAAGGACCTGCTCTTGCCCAGAAAATTATGAATGATACGGAATAATAATAATAATAATAATAATAATAATAATAATAATAATAATAAACAAATAACATTTTAACATTTATTAAAAAAATACGACATTTTAATTACTGGTGGCGCAACCAATACGGTATTTTGTATGCTACGTAGCATCTGACGACAGATTTTAAACTGAAAAATCACAGTTGGGAAGGAAATCATATGCTGATAGCATTTTAGAATCCCTGGGGGCAACATTCTCGTACGTGAGTATCTGCTATGCATTATGATACCCAGGAACTACAAGGTCAGACATTTTTTCATGCCAAAGTGGCCTTGCGGAATGTGAGAGATGGGGAGGAGAACAGATTTTCGACTCTAAAACAATATACCGTTCAAAATAATGAGCAATTTACAGCAGGAAACCTGCCTGTAGCTTAGACACGTATCCATGGAGCCTTAACTAGCTTCATTCTTCACTTGTTTTAAGCGCTATTCCACTGTTTACTATTCCTAGCACCAAATATGGATAACGCGAGCTTCAACTGTTATTAGACCGGAGGTTAAAATTACAGTATAACATTTGCGAATGCTGACTTAAGTTCAAATGTTTTTATGTAATTTTACAACCGTGTTTGAGGTGGGTTGGCTTCCTTTACATGTAAACAATCTCTTTTCGGCATTTGTTTATGACATTGTCATAAACCATATCGTTTTGGTCCGCTGGCTTGTTAGGGTTTCACAAATTCTAGGTTAGTTTAAAACTGTTCCCAGCAGCGTCTTTCCTGTTTGCAAACGTTTCGTTCTTCCTTTGTTTTATAATTTTATTGGAAGTCATATATAAACAAACTTATGTTTTTCTGCATGCGACCATGAAACTTTTGACAGATAAGTGTGCAGTCACACGAATTTAATAGTTTTTAAAAATGAAAAGAATCAGATGATATTTGTAATTTTTTTTAATGTTTATGCTCGACATGCCGAAATGTAGTAATTATAACCTGGTAGCAGCCCTTTAATGGACCTCATTAAAGTACACCTATTCATTAAAGTTCAGATGTTCCACCAATCCGAAAACACCATTGTAGCAATATGAAAGCCCAAGTATCGATTATTCTCGGATATGCAATCGAAAGACAACTAGCGAAACGTCACGGAGGCTGGAAATCCAATACTGTCGCAGAAGGTTATGTTCTGTTACTATAATAATTAACGTTAATTGTAAATAATATTCAAATAAATTCAATTTGTCACCTCGTTTTTCAATGTCTAAATAAATTTCAAAGTTATATCAAGATTAATGTTTATTTTACTCTCTAGATCATATCAAGGTCAATGACATTTGTTTCTAGGAAAGAAATCAATAATTTCGCGTCTGCGCACATCTCACAAATTACGAAATATTGCACAAGGTCAGTTCCGCTCCCCAGTCAGATAAGAATAACATGAATACTTATGAATAATTTCAAGTTAGAAATATGGTCGAGCATAAAAAGTCGTATGAAACTTGCCTATAATGGTAATTAAGACGCTCGTATGAAAATTATGAAACTCGCTTGCGCTCGTTTCATAAACATACTCGCGTCTTAATTACTACCATTATAGGCTCGTTGCACAATGTACTATTATATGCCTTAAAATCCAGCAAAAAAAAAAAATTTTACAACTTTTCTTTGGGTCGAAAATCGAAACTAATGATAGATAACGGTGTAAATACACGTATTAATCACTTTCTGAAAGAATTAGCACAATAGGTTGGAATTTATAAATTTTATTATCGTTTATATAAATCGCGTTTTTAGGTCGATAAACGAAAGATTTTCCCTATTGGAAGTCTTACACTATCAAACATATGTTTTTCCGCATGGGACAATAAAATTTTTGGCAGATATGTGTACAGACACACGAATTTAATACCGGTACATATTTTTTAAATTAGAAGAATACGATGATATTTATAATTTTTATTCATGTTTATATACCTTATAAGCCCGCAAAAACTACAATTTTACAAAATTTTTCTTTCGGTCGAAAATCAAAACTAATGATAGATAACGGTGCAAACAGGCGTATTAAACAATTTCTGAAAGAATTATAAGAATCGGCTGGAATTTTAGATTTTATTAACGTTTATACAAATCGCGTTTTTAGCTCGAGAAAGGAAAGATTTTCCCAATTGGAAGTCATACACTAACAAACTATGTTTTTTCCGAACGCGACCATGAAACTTTTGACAGATGTGTGTGAAGACACACCAATTTAATATTCTTTTTTAAAATTAGAAGAATCCGATGATATTTGTAATTTTTATTCATGTTTATATGCCATAAAATCCCTCAAAAACTAAATTTTTACAAACGATTTTCTTTCTTTCGAAAATCCTAACCAATGATAGATAACGGTGTAAACACGAGTTTTAAACACTTTCTGAAAGAATTAGAAGAATCGGTTGGAATTTTTAGATTTTAGTAACGTTTATACAAATTGCGATTTTAGCTCGAGAAACGAAATAATTTCCCAATTATTGTGTTCAGAAATTATGGAGCTTTGGAATTTCTCAATTGATAGTGAAATATACAGTGTGTCCATAAAGTCATGATGGTGTTTAAAATGATTTTTACGTTATACGATGAAAATATGAAACAGTCACAAATGAAAGAAGAAAAACCACAAGATTTTATTTTTTTATGGGAAGAATTTGAATATAAGCTTCTCTTATAGCATGAAATATATCTAACAGATACTCCTATTTCTACCATACACGATCAAGACCATAAAGAATTACAGATGCGATAGCTTCTCTGATTAGCTTTTTCAAAATGTTTAATGTTCTTAATGGCTGTATATACAGGTACACAGTTGGCTTGACTTTTGACAGGAATTTTTCTATGATACTTACAGGTACCTTAACTCCCCCTCTCTCCCCCCAAAAAGATTTTCTTTCCCAAATTTCTCGATTAAAACATAATTTTCCCTTTTTCGCATGCAAGAGAAATGTAAAGAAATAGAGGATCTAGAGAGAAAATGAAGATATGATTTAATGTATCGCGAAGTAAAATGTTTGAACTTTATAAATAAGTAAAGCAAATTCATGTGGTTGATAGAAAACGAAATCGGAAATGAAATAACAGACAAACAATACTGAAGAGATGGACGAAATACGGAGAACGGGGATTCTCCCAGATGACTTAGCTGTAGAAGACCAAGCAACCGTATCAGAAGACGGAAAAGGATTTTCTATTTTAAAAGAAGAAGTTGAACTAGCGCTTAGGGAAATTAAGAAAGAAAAGAAACGGGACTTGATGGAATCCCCATTGATTTGATGAAATGCTTGGGTGAACACAAGAAGAAAATTCTGTCATTATGCAACGAAATATAAGTATGAGAAAGGCGAGTGGCCTGAAGATTTTACGAAGACAGTGTTGCTTTCAATACTTACTTACTTACTGACTTTTAAGGAACCTGGAGGTTCATTGCTGCCCTCATATAAGCCCGCCATTGGTTCCTAGCCTGAGCAAGATTAATCCAGTCTCTATCATCATATCACACCTCCCTCAAATCCATTTTAATATTAACTTCCCATCTACGTCTCGGCCTCCCCAAAGGTATTTTTCCCTCCGGCCTCCCAACTAACACTCTATATGCATTTCTGGATTCGCCCATACGTGCTACATGCCCTGCCCATCTCAAACATCTGGATTTAATGTTCCTAATTACGTCAGGTGAAGAATACAATGCGTGCAGTTCTGTGTTGTGTAACTTTCTCCATTCTCCTGTAACTTCATCCCTCTTAGCCCCAAATATTTTCCTAAGCACCTTATTCTCAAACATCCTTAACATTTGTTCCTCTCTCAAAGTGAGAGTCCAAGTTCCACAACCATAAAGAACAACCGGTAATATAACTGTTTTATAAATTCTAACTTTCAGATTTTTGACAGCAGACTGGATGATAAAAGCTTCTCAACCGAATGATAACAGGCATTTCCCATATTTATTGTGTGTTTAATTTCCCATTCCGAGGCTTATTTTGAGGTTTCGTAACAAGCTGCTTTTTACGATGATGGGTTGTTAGCCCTTCGCCCAATCCCCAAGCTGGAGGACCATCTCTTATCGGCTGTCCACGACTGCTTATTCAATATATTCGCAGCTACCCTCCATATCTGGAGGCCGTCTGCTCTATCCGCAAGTTGAGGACGCGCCATGCCTTGGTGATAGGGACCAGAAGTCTGCATCGGACGTTTTCGCTCGAGCGCCAAGTAGTTCATAGCATAATCCGATAGGTAGCGCACATGCATGATGGGTAAAATTGTCGCGAGCGATAAATCCTCGAACGGTATAAGCCGAGCGTTAGACATTCGTTCTTGTTACAGTGATGAACTGCGTAGTAACATCATAGATGTTTATCATTTCAAAACTTTGCAGTGTTTAACTAACCTCTCCATAGTACAACTACAAAACTTGCTTTAAAATATAATATAAATGTGTAGGTAAATGTTCCCCCCCCCCCACACACACACAGGAGTGATTTTGTTTTTGCCACATCAGATGTTATTGGATGTAAATGTAATTATTATAAACGGAGAACACAATCACGATAATGCAAGAACCGTATCAAGTTTTCTAGTAATAATAATAATAATAATAATCTCTAATAATTAGTGTATCAATCTTTGCGTTTGTAACAGTTGTGCAGCATGATTATTCGTTTTATTATATTTTCTGTGACGTTATCTCTGTACTAATATTGTTATTAATTTAATGCTATATAATAATATTTTGTAAAACGTTTCTACATTGTCGCAGTATATAGGCGGAACATTATGTATGGACATATCATATTATATATGTGGTAAATCAAATATTGAATAATTATTAATTAGGAATAATAACTGTATATCGAAGTTTTTCATACTATTTTATTTATAACTTCATGTTCCTGTTTTGGTACGTTCCATTAGACGTTTGTCATAAACGCAGAAAATAAAGCCTTATTTTTACCATGTGAGCAAAATATAATATGTGTATCTTATCTGTCGCCTTCCATACAAGATAAGACATGTCGGTGAGATGACCTTGTACTGTGCTTCTATTTATTACGAGCGTATCACAACCGATCTTATCTCAATCGAGCGTGCGACATTCGACCGAGTTCAAGCTTAACTTCAATGCAGCACTCTGATAGGGACCAACAATACATGGGTTCAAGACTATCAGCCTGATATCATACTCGGTGAAGAATTTTTCTATGAATACTGAATCGACGTTTATATTCTAAGGGAAAAGGTACGACAGATGCAATTGGACTACTACGAACAATCGGCGGAAGATACCTAGAGAAGAATAAAGAAGTGTATATAATACTTATGGACCTAGAAAAGGCGTTTGACAGAGTGGATTGGAATAAACTGATGGGGATCCTAAAGAAAATTAACGTGGATTAGAAAAAAGAGGAGACTGTTCTCTAAACTTTATATGAAACAACGAATAAAAGTCAGAATAGGAGAATAAATGTCAGGAGGAAGAGAAATAGGGAGAAGAGTACGACAAGGACGTCGTTTATCATTCATTATCTCCTGTCATTTGTTCGGTCTGCTGTCGTTCTGTTCGTTTCTTGGTACTCCTAATATATGCTTATGTCATTGTAACATATAGGGGAGAGTTGGGTAGTATCGGACATCGGGTAGTATCGGACAGTGCGTTTCTTTCATCTACCACCATATGGTAGTACCTGAATGACACGGTTACGTTTCTCTATACGACATCACAGAAACTTAACCATGTCAATCAGGTACTATCATCGTGTGGTACATGAAAGAAACTCACTGTCCGATATTACCCGATGTCCGATACTACCCGACTCTCCCCTATTAACTAATTACGTCTATAATGTGTGTAATATATAATTCATTTCTTATGTCTTTATTTCTGCGATTGTCTAATTTAATGAGCCAATTTCATTTCACTAGCATGAATTTGTTGTAAATGTTTGTTGGTCACAGTCCAAACTATTTAGCCATGTCTCAGCCAGAACTTTGTGACATACTAATTCTGTTCCCTTGCATGCCTTCTTTTATTTTCCGTTAAATAGCCTCTATTAATCTGTATTTTTATTAATTCTATTATCAGTATTGTTGATCTTAGCGTATTAAATAATTCAACCAACGTAATTGAAAACGGAAACCAGTTCTATTATTCTTTCCCGTACAACTGTTTTAAGTAAGTAATTTATTTAATAGGACTTCGTGAACTATAAGTAACGTTAATTTTCTTGCTTGATGTGTCATTACTATCCCTCGTTATTGCACCAATATTTCACGTGCCATCACGCCTTGTCCTCAGTTGTCCTATACAGGTGTGTTACAGTTAGGTGATATTTATAAACTTGCCTGGAGTGATGACATATTTAATTCTTTGCTATACAATATAATGTATTTATTCACTTACTTACAAATGGCTTTTAAGGAACCCGGTGGTTCATTGTCGCCCTCACATAAGCCCGCCATCGGTTCCTATCCTGAGCAAGATCAATCCAGTCTCTATCATCATATCCCACCTTCCTCATATCTATTTTAATATTATCCTCCCATCTACGTCTCGGCCTGCCCAAATGTCTTTTTCTCTCCAGCCTCCCAACTAACACTCTATATTCATTTCTGGATTCGCTCATACGTGCTACATGCCCTGCCCATCTCAAACGTCTGGATTTAATGTTCCTAATTATGTCAGGTGAAGAATACAATGCGTGCAGTTCTGCGTTGTGTAACTTTCTCCATTCTCCTGTAACTTTATCCCTCTTAGCCCCAATATTTTCCTAAGCATCTCGTCCACACCTGTATAGTAACGGCTAGCGCGTCTGGCCGATAACCAAGTGGCTCGGGTTCGATTCCCGATCGGGGCAAGTTACTTGGTTGAAGTTTTTCCGGGGTTTTCCCTCAACCCAATATGAGTAAATGCTGGGTAACTTTCGGTGTTGGACCCCGGAGTCATTTCACCAGCATTATCACCTTCATCTCATTCAGACGCTAAATAACCTAAGATGTTGATAAAAATAAAAAAGTAAATCCATGGTGCTACAGCCCTGAAGGGTCAAATCCAATCAGCCGAATGCTGGCCTCACGTTCACATGCCGAAGCAGAGGTGGACGACCATCCAACCAGAATGGAGTTATCGTGTGGTTAGCACGATGCTCCCCCCAGCCGTTATAGCTGGTTTGCTGAACCAGATTTTCGCTACCTATCGTAGCTCCCCAAGTGCATCACGATGCTGGGTGGGCACCGTTCCCATACACCAGCCGAAATTTCATGAGAAGATTTCCTCCCCCATGAGGACTCGAACCAGAGCCCATTCCGTAACGCGAGTCCAAGGCAGGATGTCTTAGACCGCGACGCCCCAGATGTTGATAAAGCGTCGTAAAATAACCTACTTTAAAAAACCTAAGCACCTCATTCTCGAACACCCCTAGGGAATTAAATCAATGGTTTTTCTAAAAGACGCTATGATATGTTTAATGTAATTTTTTTTTCGAAGAGGAGGCAGAAACTAGCAAGATCGTATTAACGTTTTTTGTTTGAATTATTTCAAAGAATAACCCCTTGAAATTAATGACATTACTTAGAATTTGTCTTCTCTGTTATGGAGAAGGGGTGTTTCCATGCTACCGAATTTACTGCCATGTTGCAGGTACTTCTAGAAACAAAGTCTATATCCCACTAAATAAAAGTAATAATAATAATAATAATAATAATAATAATAATAATAAAGCCGTAAATCCCCAGTGGGGCAAGGCCTCCTGCTTGGGCAGGGGTGGCTCAATTCTTGACCATCAGAAGAGCCGACCTGATGGTCTATTTACATTCCTAGTTCTTTGTCCACAATTTCACTAGCACTGGTTGTTGCTCCCGCTCAAAGTTGGTTGACTGCGTCCCTCCACCGTATTCTTTGGCGTCCTATTCTGGTCCACAGTCCTCCTATCTGCAACTTGAACTCGTCCCCCCATCTGGTTCTCGGTCGTCCACGGTTTCTCCAGCCAGTTCTTGGATCCCACAGTGTCGCCGTGTGTACCCATCTGGTAGGATGCATTCGTACCACGTGTCCTCCCCAGCGCCATTTCATCCTATTAGCGAGTGTGACCACGTCCTCTACGCCGCTTCGTCGCCGTACTTCTTCGTTTCTGATTCTGTCTTTCAGGCTTATTCCGAGAATTTTCCTTTCCATTCTTCTTTGGCATCTTCCTAATTTTAATGCCTGTTTCTTGGTGAGTGACCAGGATTGCGCCCCATATAGAAGTACAGGTGCAATGCAGCTGTTGAAGATCTGCCTCTTGTTCTGCAATTTCTGGCTCTTGTCCATTAGGATGAAGGACAGACTCCAAAACTTTCTCCATGCCGATGCTATTCGTCTATCAATTTCTTTGTCCATGCTGTTCTGAAATGATATAGTCTGGCCAAGGTAAATGTATTGCGTGACAAATTCGATGTTCGCAAAATAAAAGTAGATAACGAAAAATGAGAAAGGAAAATTCTGTTCATTTAATTTTAAGGAGCTACTGTGTGAAGTTACTATCACTGAACGCCTTACACCCTGTATATTCTTACAATGCCACTTGATAGGCCTACAGTATGACTTGAAGTAAGACTAGAGTACATTACATCTGAATATTCTAACTAAAGGCTGGTTCACAATAAACCGGGAACGAGAACCAGAATGAAAACGAGAAGCAGAGGACGTGAATATGAAAATTTTTGATTCACAATAAACCGAGAACGTAGACGACTATGCATATCGATATGCATATCAATAACGATATGTAAAGTCGATATTACGCATTCTGATGTTATTTGTGTATACAGTAGAACCTCTATTATCCGTGGTAATGAAGGGGTTGGTCTGAACGGTTAATCGAAAATATCGGATAATCAGTACCATAGAAGACTTTCATAAATTAAGTGTTGCATAATACAGTTTCGTAATTTTCTCCGTGGTCATGTGTATAGGCCTAATAGCTCTGTTGGAAAGAGTGGGTGAAGAAAGAGTAATGCTGAAACTGATCAGGAAGAGAAAAAGGAATTGGATGGGTCACTGACTGAGAAGAAACTGCCTACTGAAGGAATCACTGGAAGGAATGGTGAACGGGAAAAGATTTCAGAGCAGAAGAAGATATCAAATAATTGAAGACATTATGATATATGGATCATATGCGGAGACTAAGAGGAAGGCAGAAAACAGGAAAGATTGGCGAATGCTGGGCTTGCAGTGACAGCACTATGAATGAATGAATGAATGTCAATGACGAGTTTCTAAGGGTCAAGGAAACTTCTATGATGGATTTCCGTGGAAAGATAGAAAAAGTATAGGTCTCATGTTATAGATTTAAGTAATTAATACACTTTATCTTTTTTTTATGAAATCTCGCACAGTTTAACTGCAATCTCGTATTCTGATGTGAGATGAACAACAGTTCCTCTTTTCCAAAACCATTCAATTATCAGCACTTCTCTCCGATACTTAGCACAATATGTATTCTTTTGGCACTTCTGGAAGACATTATGGAGAGAAATTAAACATGTCACTCGAACAGTAGACCATAATATGTAAGAGCAAAGATTTGTAATATCACTCTCTATAAAAAAAAATACGTAATTTACTAATGTATTGTTCAGTACTCAATACGTTTCCTGCACAATAAAGACGGATAATCCAACAATCGGTTAATAGGATGACGGATAATCGGGGTGCTACTGTAATTCACAATAAACCGGGAACGAGAACCAGAATGAAAACGAGAAGCAGAGGACGTGAATATGAAAATTTTTGATTCACAATAAACCGAGAACGTAGACGACTATGCATATCGATATGTATGTCAATAACGATATGTAAAGTCGATATTACGCATTCTGATGTTATTTGTCTACAATGGACCAATGGCGTTCTCTCATGAATACAAGGCAGCAAACATAAACACAGGTTAACCAACGTCGAAATTTTAATTGAAACATTTCATTAGGTACGGTACTATAAATATGCCCATGCATCTTCATTATCACAACATATTTTAAATCTACCATAACGTAAAATAATTAGAGAAGAAACATTTGTAATAGAACAAAAATGAGCACAACAGTAGTTATTGAATTGAAGCATGAATATGTAGTGTGTAATACTACCAATATAGTAATAAAATATGATTCACTTACGATCGGTGTTCATAGATGCAGCTATTGAAAGCCACGTATTCTCCTTCATTTTCTCATCTTTATACCAGGCGCGCCGCTTATCGTAAACGTGAGGATTTTCCTCAACACTCAATATTAGAATCTCATCAAATAAAACTTGGTCCATGATTTACAGCACAGAACAAAATAATGCAAAGGTTATGTCACGGTCTTCTTGCTACAAAATAGGCTATGTGACGACAAAATAGCTTTTAGATGGCAATAGAATGAATCTAGTGGGCTGTGATCGGAAACGTGACTCCGATTTTATAGCCAGTGCTTAACGCAGACTTTCTTTGAACGTTTATTTCTCCTTTCAAGTAGTTAAAACAGTCACTATAAGGACACACAATGCGTTGTGTTTGGACATTTCTGACGTCAACGCTATATAGTTTAGAGTAGACAGTGAACAGATGTTTTGCCGTAAGACTGTCGTGTGTTGGTTTCGAACATTTGAGACAGGTCTGTCCAAACCTCGTTGTAATGCCGTCGTACTGCATCTATAGAAATGCCAGACCTCAACAACCTTCAACGCAGCCACACTGCGTTCAAGACCGTCTGAGAGATAGATCGTTTAGAAGTTCATAAGGGCTCTTGCCTATCTCATTCACCTTATAAGAAAAATATCTATATCTTATGACTGGACTGTCTTCAAACACCAAACAGAACACAGTCATATTATTTTCGTCAGTGGCTTAGTTTTGAAAACAAAGGTTAAATCTATTAGTTGTGGCTTAAATTTTTGCATGAGTTCTGTTACATATCACTATGGCAACGTAATATACGTTCATTCCGAGGACGGTGTCACTGAAGTACTCAGAGATAGCATTTTCTGTTTATTTTCGTCAATAAATAAATAAATAAGTAAATAAATAAATAAATAAATAAATAAATAAATAAATAAACAAAGAAAGAAAGAAACAAAGAAATAAAGAAACAAAGAAATAAAGAAAAAAGAAACAAATAAATAAAGAAACAAATAAATAAAGAAACAAATAAATAAACAAATAAATAAACAGACAGACAGACAAAAGAAATAAAGAAATAAAGAAATAAAGAAACAAAGAAACAAAGAAATAAATAAAGAAACAAAGAAACAAAGGAAATAAAGAAATAAATAAAGAATTAAATAAATAAATTAATTAATTAATAAATTAATTAATAAATTAATCAATAAATATAAATACATATTTAAATCAATAAATGAATGAGTAAATAAGTAAATAAATAAATATTTATATATTTTTTATTTTAGCTGGTTATTTAACGACGCTGTATCAACTACTAGATTATTTAGCGTCGATGAGATTATTGATAGCGAGATGATATTTGGCGAGATGAGGCCGAGGATTCGCCATAGATTACCTTGCATTCACATTACGGTTGGGGAAAACCTCGGAAAAAACCCAACCAGGTAATCAGTCCAAGCGGGAATCGAAACCGCGCCCTAACGTAACTTCAGACCGGCAGGCAAGCGCCTTAACCGGCTGAGCCACGCCGGTGGCTTTTATCTATTATTATTTAATTATAATGTTATTAATATTATTATAATAATGTTATTTAATATATAAATATTCAAATATTAAAATAAATAAATATATAATAATATATTTAAATAAATAAATAAACAAATATTTAAATAAATAAACAAGTATAAATAAATAAATTAATTAATAAATTGATAAATAAATAAATAAATAAATTAATAAATAAATTAATAAATAAATTAATTAATAAATTAATAAATTAATTAATAAATTAATGAATAAATTATAAATAAATTAATAAATAAGTTAAATTAATAGATAAATTAATAAATTAATTAATAAATCAATAAATTAATTAGTAAATTAATAAATTAATTAATAAATATAAATATATATTTAAATCAATAAATGAATGAGTAAATAAGTAAATAAATAAATATTTATATATTTTTTTATTTTAACTGGTTATTTAACGACGCTGTATCAACTACTAGGTTATTTAGCGTCGATGAGATTGTTGATAGCGAGATGATATTTGGCGAGATGAGGCCGAGGATTCGCCATAGATTACCTTGCATTCACATTACGGTTGGGAAAACCTCGGAAAAAACCCAACCAGGTAATCAGTCCAAGCGGGAATCGAAACCGCGCCCTAATGTAACTTCAGACCGGCAGGCAAGCGCCTTAACCGGCTGAGCCACGCCGGTGGCTTTTATATAGGCCTATTATTATTTAATTATAATGTTATTATTAATATTATTATAATAATGTTATTTAATATATAAATATTCAAATATTAAAATAAATAAATAATATATAAAAATATATTTAAATAAATAAATAAACAAATATTTAAATAAATAAACAAGTATTTAAATAAATAAATAACTAAATAAATAAATAAATAAAATATCTTAGCATTGTCATAAGATAAGCAGCAACAGAATGTTCAAAAATCATTTATGCGCCCATATTTAATTTTTAGCATTTGTTTCTTTCCTTATAAGAACTTTAATAATAGTTTAAATAGATCACTATCAAGGCGGTTTAGATAAAATAATCCAAACAGGCCTAGTTTTGTGTGTGGTGTACGATCCTCCAATGGAAAGCACGATAATTCGGAAGAACTTGTTCGATCCAGTCAAGTCACAGGGTTGGCAACGCTGCTCGTACGTAAATACCCGATCCATTGTAGTAATGGCAAGCTAGATACTCTTGTAACCTCTGATGATGACGTTCTTATTTTAAACTTGTTTTATGTAGTTATTAGTTGTCTGGAACTTCCATCCATTAATCCAAATGAAAGACACTTCGCCACAGCGCGTATCAGGTCTAGGGGCACGGAGATGGTAATGAGAAAGACATTGTCGGTGCAAAAAAGAAGAGTGCTATTAATACATACGCTCGTTTATCGCACTCCATTCCGACAGAGAGTACGTTGCGTGAATTTTAAGCGTGTTTTTGGAACAGCCTGCGGGTCGTAATCAGAATCTGGAGCAGATTTACAAAGGGGAGGAGGTGTTGGAGCTGTCGCCTTCATCATTTCTCTGGCCGTTGCGATTATAATGCATGTTTTTGCAGAGCAGATCAAGAAACCGTGGCTCTCGATCCGAATAAGGCCAACGTTTCATTATTGTTGTGAAATGTAAGATAAATGGACAAGGAATATTCTATAAAAATGTATAAACCGAGAGAGTTAGGTCATGCGGTAGCGCTTGAGACACATTCAGGAAGTTCCGGGTTCAAACCCCGTGGCTGGCCAATCTGACTGGAGTTTTTCATGGTTTTCCTCAGTCACAAATGAAAATGCCAGATTGGAAGTTTACATACCGATTCATCACCATAGGTAAGAAGTTCGTACCAAAACAGTAGAGTACAGC
The DNA here is from genome assembly GCA_025594305.2 of Periplaneta americana. Taxonomy (NCBI): domain Eukaryota; kingdom Metazoa; phylum Arthropoda; class Insecta; order Blattodea; family Blattidae; genus Periplaneta; species Periplaneta americana. Next base: position 42,192,026 of record JAJSOF020000021.1, on the reverse strand, counting down.
GAAAAGTATACAGCGCCACGGCCTACTCCCCCTAGCTACAAACGATACGCAGTTCATATAAACAACGCATAGTGGCATTCTGTGGAGTTGTGTACAATCGTGATTCTAGAGCGGTGCAGACGGAGCACATGACAGACAGAATGGCATCATAGCAAGGATTCCGACGTTACTCGGCGTGTTCCCTGTGTACAAGCGACGGTCATGTACACGATGTGTTGGCGTACAGACGACACAATAGAAATGACACAGTTCCCTAACGTTTCTACAATTAATTTCCTACAGATACTTTAGTAAGATTTCAAAATTACAAAACTAATTAACCATTTCATCCTAAACAAATAGTATACTACAGGGTGCGTCAGAAAGAACGGATGGATTTCACATGGCAAGAAAATTGTAAAGATTCATCAAATCAAAAATTTATTGTTATCAACATATTCACCAATACATGCAGTTTATTTATGGAAAACAACATTATCCATATGATGTCCTTGGCTTTCAATACAGGCATAGAATCGTTTTCTGATGTTCGCCATCACTTTCACAGTCATAGCTGGTGCAATTGCCACGATTTCTTCACGAATCGCTGTCTTCAGTTCGTCCAGTGTATGTGATCGATGTTTACAAACTTACGCCTTCAAATGGTCCCAAAGAAAGAAGTCGCAGGGCGCGAGATCTTACCGTAGCCTCGGACAATCTCAGTTCAAAGAATTTCGTCCAGGTGATTTCTTCATTAATGTTGAACCTGTGATACGAAATGAAGCCACCCACCGCAAAATTGTATTCCGAGTTGGAATCCTAGCGTGACATCCGATGTCGAAATGAGTCCTGAGTGGCGATCACAGACTCTTCATTTTTCAAAAATGTCTCTACGATGAAAGCACGTTGTACACCAGACCAACACCATATTCTCAATTGAAACTGCATTCTATGGCTGACCCAACAGTCGTGGTCCCCCTCACTATATCTCTCAAAATTGCGTATCGATAGTTTGAAATCCATCCGTTCTTTCTGACGCACCCTTTATATACATGTATGATTTCATACAGAACGCAAACAAAATCACTGTTTATTTGTAACGGGTTCATGATATTCTATTCGCAAAAGCACTTGAGCAATTGTTTTTTGTTTTTCCTTTTCTTTACAATGAGTGTGATTTATTAATGCACATATGAGACGTTATCTGATTTCTTCCAAATATTGTTACAGTGCACAACAAATGACATTTGTACGCTATTAACAGAAAACGATTTTCGTCTATCTGATAGCATGGCCTTATATGTGGAGAAGCTTCTTTCTACGTCTGTTGAGACAACTGGGGCATACGTAAAATCCTGTAAAACATTTTTTTCTACTTCTGTTAGTTCTTCAAAGGAATCCTTATCTCCAGAAATACTGTCACTAATCTTTCAGAGTTTATAATATCCACCATTTTTTTCAACTTATTTGTTATTTTCGCAGATATTATTTTACCAATTTTATCGTCTACTTGAGTCACTTTCTTCCAGATATTTCGCAGTAGGGAAATCTGATCAACCAGTTTTGTACCAGACTTTTCTAAAGCTGTTATGCAATCAGGAATAAACCCATAATTCGATTCAATGTATTCCAATTTGTTTTATGCTTGAATCAATTAACAAAAATTTACCATATTCGGAATTAAGTCTCTTAACTTTGCCGAACGAATTTGCTCCGCCTTAGCCATCGTAACACTAAAACCGAACTGTTCTTATGTTTCTTCACTACTGACGTTTGCTTTACTACGCTGTACCTACTGCTTGCAGCTATCCTGTGTACCGCAGAGTCAGATCTCTGCAGGTACTCAAGGTGAATTTACAACCCTTGCCCTGTTGCCGGTGTGTCGAACAACTGCTCCCTTTGCACTGCTCTAGTGATTACTTTGAAGAATATTGTTAATCTATATTAATATCGGAATATCTAATATATACTAGTGGCTTGTGCAGCAAATGCTGCAAACTAAGTTCATTAGACGTTCAAATAAACATTTTTAAGATTTATTTTCAATGAAGAATACCAGACATTTTAAAGTTAATTGCTTCCATAACGATGAAACATACTCCCTCTGAATGGTTTTTTTTATGCCAAATACTTTCTCTTGAACCTATCTACTTCAGTTTTTTAGTTCGAACGCGAAAACGCAAGTAACAATGTCAGGACGATCAGTGGGTTTTTCATGTGGGAGTAAAGCAATAACTATTTCAGGTCATTGCGGATTGTAGGTGAGAGTTAAAAATGTCAGGTTTGCTATGTTTTCGAACAATAGACATTGCATCTTGATATAGCTGCTGAATGTAGACCTTGAAATGTAGAGGGTAAAATCATTTTATCCTGCTAAGAGATCTTGCTGAAATGATCGGGAGACTACAAAATTTTGTAGGCTTCTTATTTTATCAGTAAGCAATATTTTTCTCTTTCCTTAGGCACTGTAAATTTTGTGCTCTCTTGAGCCAATACTATAATATTTCATTTCTAATGGTAATAATGTCATCAAACCACCTCAAGTTTTGTATATTTTAATATCCAATACACAGCTGTACTCAGAAAATTACACACCGCAAAATCAGACCTGTAAATTATTTTAGTAAATCTTGAAGTTTTTTTATAACCAATTGAATTTGAGCTCTAAATATGTCAGCAATCCTACAGGTCATGGCCTTCGTGTAAATAGCCTACTGTTTATTGTAGGATGTTTTGTTTTATACTGAAACGAAAGGAGGATCAAGTCGGCCGTGCTGAAATGCAATTAGTTGCTCAAAACTGACGAAAGATGGATTTTGGAAAATAGGAAAATTATGTAGGAAAATTAACGCTGCACTGAAAGTTACTATTTTTCTGAAAATCCTTGGATGCCAAGCTTCAAAATGAGGGGTCATTGATTAAAATCCGTTCAACCGTTTTCCCGTAATTTCCATTACCAGTTCAAATTATATATATAGAAATTTCGCGTGTTAAATATTACAGTACCTAGTTAATTAGTTTCAGCGTGTTATGGGCCATCTTCAGAACTTGTTGGTGCTGGTCTTGGCGCCTTTTGTTTGTATTTCCTGTGGGGGTGTGTTTGTATAGTGTAATGTGGAGTCAAAGAGAGTGTGTGTTCTGAAATTGAGTTGTATGTTGAGAATTTCTTTTGGATGTGTTTTTGTGTGTCAATATATTTCGTAATGTTCCAGAGTATTTAGTTTCTGGCTTTTTGGTTGAATATATAGAATTTCCATGTTTGTGATGAGAGACAGAAATAATCCTTTGTAACTATATAACAACGATAATTTCAGGCGAATATTTCGATTTTTGAAGGAATGAACGCAAAATTTAGCAAGAATGCTAAATAATAATCTGCAACAAAATTCAATTTATTTACGCCTTCTTGTTGCTTTCAGGGAAGTACGATATATTTTATATTAATTATACCTTTATGTCTATAAGACGATATATCTTAATTCTTGGTCTTTACAGTAGTTTTGGACATTTTATTTTACTCAAAATGATGTGGACCTATAAGAATATGAAGCAAACGTGATTTTGTCTTTATTTTAGGTTATTGATTTCCACGTCTTTGACCATACAACATTTTAATTTTAGTTGAAATTTTATTCCAGTTAATATTTAGGTTATTAATTTCTTTGAACCGGGTTTTCAGATAGTTAATGTTGGTAATAGTTATGAACAAATTATAAACTACAACATAAACGCTCGATTTGTGCTAATCATTTGGGCAATATCATTTTTTGTATCGCCATTCAGTCAATTTATTTATTTATTTATTTATTTTGCTAATAACTCTAACATAAAATATAAATAAACAGAAAAACATTAGCTCGCCCCTCAAAGAGTAGAACTCGTGTTCAGGGACTGATTCCTGAATTGAAATTAAGAAGTATATAATTAATTTGTCTTATGTCTACTACACAATAAGAGGCCTATATAAATTTAAATTTACAATTTTTCATTTTTATAAAATCCATACATAACCTTTTAAATTTAGTACTAGAACTATTAGAATTGACAAGATTAAGATATTTAAATATAAATTTGTTATATATTCTTGGGCCTGAATTACTACTATGACTAAATACTGTAGCAGTATTGCATTTTGGTTCAAACTATCTCAAGGAATTCAAACCTTTTGTTTCATAACTATGAGAATACAGTTCGAAATTATTTCGATTTTTATGTATGAATTTTATTAATACAATTTAATAAATTTTGCCTTATTTTAAGAACATTAAATTCTAAAAACAATTTTTGAGATGGAAAATCAATAGGTTTATGAAAACATATTTTAATTATTTTCTTCTGTAATAAATAAAGAGGATTAAAATTGGATTTAAATAAGCTCCCCATCCTATAATTCCGTACATAATTACCGATTGAAATAAAGTTAAGTATATTGTGCGTAATAAACTTATTGACAAGTAATTCCTCAATAAAACAAAATAATATATTATTTTACGTAATTCTGGTACCTTAAAATCCGTTCTTCATTAAATATTAAGTAATGCTAGTATTTTAAACGCACATAATTATATTCTGTAAATTAGTAAAGACAACAATACCTTAGCTGAGAACAAAAGAATGTGACTTACTGCAATTCAATAAAATATTAATGCCGATGTTCATTTCTTTCTAATATCGACTGTTTATCGGAATAAAAATCGATTCTAAGCTAAGTTGTCATATATAAAACCCACGAATCTCGGTTCTTCTCAAGCCGCGTCTCGACTTCGTTTTAGAAATCGCATAAGGATTCAGACCTCTATCGCGTTTAAAACCCGAGGTTTGGAATCACGATTTCGTCCGTGTTTTAGAAATTGACCCTTAAAGCATCTGTTCGACAAAACTTTTTTCTAAGACTGTACATATTGTAGCCTACTTCAAACACTTTTCTGAGTACTAATGAAGGCGAGGAATCACATGCCTGAAGTTTTGAAGTAATACGATGAACAACCTGAATGTGTAATAAAATTCTGCTGGTTGTATAGACAAGCAGATTCGTTGTCTTAATCATGTAACAAGCACATCTTTCTTTTTCCAGATTTTGTGTTACTATAAAAGTTTGTGTGTAGTTGAGCAAGTTTACAACGTGTAAAAAAACGCTATATGGCGTCAGTAAAAATAACGAGAGAGAACCCAACATGCGTGAAGAAGCTTCATAAACTTGTTCCATGCGAAAGCTTATTCGTAAATAAGACAATTCATACTCTCAAGGCAAACCAATTTACATATGCATAGCTCGAAGAATCCGTCAGCAGAAAGGAAATCTCTCTCTCCTCCCATTTTAAGGCCAACTAGAAGTGGTCATTACAGTTATATAATGATATTTCCCACCAACTTAACCTTCATCATAAATTTTGTCGTATTCGCATATTAAATATGCGAAAAAGATGTCCAGTTTGATAATAATCTAGTAAACACTGTGATTTCCTTAAAATGTTTGTCAAATTAGGAAAGTTGTTTGTTTATAGGATTCCATTTTTGACTACAGTATGCCAAGACTAATAAATTTCACAATCTACAGGGTTTTTGAAAGTAACGCGTAGTGAAAATTAAATTTGAATAATGGGATTCTGGACAAAATGTAAGCACACATCAAATCTTGTGTTTAAAAGGAATATTTTTATGAAAACAAATATTTTTGCCACTATTTAAGAGTTTTGACGTCTCCGAGATAATTTTAAAGTGACATATACCCTATAGTTTTGTTTTGTTAAGTTTATTCGCAAGTTCCTTGTATTTACTTACCCGCTTTTAAGTCACCCTCACATAAGCCCGCCATCGGTCCCTATCCTGTGGAAGATTAATCCAGTCTCTATCATCATATCCCTCCTCCGTCAAATCCATTTTAATATTATCTTCCCATCTACAACTCGCCCTCCTCAAAGGTCTTTTTCCCTCCGGTCTCCCAACTAACACTCTATGCATTTCTGGATTCGCCCATGCGTGCTACATCCTCTGCCCATCTCAAACATCTGGATTTAATGTTCCTAATTATGTTAGGTGAAGAATACAATGCGTGCAGTTCTGTGTAGTGTAACTTTCTCCATTCTCCTGTAACTTTCCTCTTAGCCCCAAATATTTTCCTAAGCTCTTAATTCTCAAACACCCTTAACCTCTGTTCCTGTCTCAAAGTAGAGTCCAAGTCTCACAGCCATACAGAACAACCGGTAATATAACTGTTTTATAAATTCTAACTTTCAGATTTTTTGACATCAGACTAGATGATAAAAGCTTCTTAACCGAATAATAACAGGCATTTCCCATATTTATTCTGCGTTTAATTTCCTCCTGAGTGTCATTTATATTTGTTACTATTGCTCCAAGATATTTGATTTTTTCTACCTCTTCAAAGGATAAATCTTAATTTCGTACAATATTCTGGTCACGGGACATAATCATAAACTTTGTCTTTTCGGAATTCACTTCCAAACCTATGGCTTTACTTGCTTCAAGTAAAATTCCCGTGTTTTCCCTAATCGTCTGTGTATTTTCTCCTAACATATTCACGTCATCCGCATAGACAAGAAGCTGAGTAACCCGTTCAGTTCTAAACCCTGTCTCTTATCCTGAACATCCCTAATGACATATTCTAAAGCAAAGTTAAAAAGTAAAGGTGATAGTGCATCTCCTTGCTTTAACCCACAGTGAATTTGAAAAGCATCAGATAGAAACTGGCCTATACGGACTCTGCTGTACGTTTCACTGAGACACAGTTTAATTAATGGAACTAGTATCTTGGGAATACCAAATTCAATAAGAATATTATAAGAGAACAAGAGATTTTGTAATGTACTTCAGAAACGTGTATTGTACAACATTTTTACACGGTCATATTTTTTAAATTGCAGATATAATATATATTTTGTATTGAAATTTAAAGCAATATTATTCCAAAACTTTCGCAAAACTATACTGTAATGGTAACTAAGTAACAATAAGTGAACTGTAATGGGTCTATTTCAGTATAGTTTGTTATGAAGAATGGTGTCTATAGCAACGAGTTTCTGTGTGGGAATTCTAACTTTCAAGGCCTAACAACAATAGCTGAAAATATAACAAAAAAACACGATCGTGCAAAAAATATCTATATATTTAATTTGGACTGGTAATGGAAATTATGGGAAAACGGCTGAACGGATTTTAATAAATGACCCCTCATTTTGAAGCTTGGAACCCAAAGTTTTTCGGAAAAATAGTAGTTTTCAGTGAAATGTCAATTTTCCTACATCATTTTCCTTTTTTCCAAAATCCATCTTTCGTTAGTTTTGAGAACTAATTAAATACATTCACGGCCGACTTGATGTTCGCTTCCTTAAGCGAAGCGAGCATCAAGTCGGCCGTGTTGCATTTCAGAATAAAACAAAACACACACTTCAATAAACAATAGGCTATTATACGAAGACCATGACCTACAGGATTGCTGACATAGAGTTCAGACGGCTCAGATTCTTTCCCATCATAATGCCAATATGTCGATCTTCATTTGTGCAATTTTTTGATAACGTATAAAAAATAATTTACAGGTCTGATTCTCTGGTCTGTAGTTTTCCGAGTACAGCTGTGTATTGGATATTAAGAACTACAAAACTTAAGAATGCTTGATGACATTATTACCATTAAAAATGAAATATTATAGTTAATGCAACACATAATGCTATACTGATATATGAAAGTGAAACCATTTGGGGCTTTATGTAAGTAGACGCAGAGAAAGAATATTTTATATTAGATCTTCATTTCTATAACTTACTGAGTAACGGCTATAGGACTATATAAACTTATGTTACTGAAAACTATAAAACTTACGTAAGGTAACAATATTGTTATTAAAAATGAAATACTTTTACAATTATTAATCAAGTGGTGTGGGTCCTTTTCATATATGTAATGGCAGTGTGATATAGATATTTATATGCCTGATTCTGTAACTTTCCTTGGTAGTAACTGAGTCATGCTTCCTATTTTAACTGCGTCTTTAAACTACATAAAAATTAATTTCATATTCCTTTGGTTTAATTGATTAGATTTGTGATCGCTGCCAAGCATAATGTGTTGTAGGGAAAATAGCATGCCATTTCACTTCTTGCTACCGTGATGAGTAAGTTTATTTCCCGCAACCAGCAACGAATGACACACTGAAACTGCTAACGATTTACGATGGACAGTTTTATTTAGGGCGCATATAAGATTCTACAACTCTGACATGTCATTCGCCTCATTTTCCGCATCTCAGCAATAAATTCCTCACAACAGCCTATATTACAGAAAATATACGAATCAACATTCATTGTTACACAAATTAATCCAGCAGTATTTGTTAGGTCAGCATTGTCTGGAAGAAGCGCAAAAAATTACAATTCATAAGAAAAAACCAAAAGGTATTACTTATTGATAAAATAAGAGGCCTACACGATTTTGTAGTCTCTTGATCACCTCAGCAAGATCTCTTAGTTTGGAAAAAGTGATTCTGCACTCTACATTTCAGGGTAGTTCACGAAACATGCAGCAGCTATACCAAGATGCTAAGTCTTTTGTTCAAAGCATGACAAACCTTACATTTTCTTAACTTTCACCTACAATCCGCAATGACCCGAAATAGCTACTGCATTACTCCCACATGAAAAACCCACTGATCATCCTGACATTGTTACTTGCGATTTCGTATTGAAACTCAAGAACTGAAGATGGATAGTATTTGCCAAAAGTATTTGCCAAAAGAAAAAAAAAAAAAAAACATTCAGAAGGAGAATGTTTCACTATTATGGAAGCAAGTAACTATCAAAATTTCTGGTATTCTTCATTAAAAATAAATCTGAACAATTTTTATTTGAACTTTTTATGGACTCAGTTTGCAGCAATTGCTGCACAAGCCACTAGTTTTACTATATTCTTTTTCAAAGAACTTTGTTAGTGTAGTACCAAACTAAAAGGCAGAAGAAAAAAAGACATCTAGCACAAGAATAATAAAATAACACTCGTTACTGTACAGCTGGACCGGTCCATTTGGGTTTCCCAGACAGTCCAATGACGAAATAGTACGTGTCTGTCGACGAACACGGAATGGGTGTGAGTCTTGTAGGCGAATACATCAAGCGCAAAGACAATCCTAACCGAAGTGACATGTTGGGATTGTACCGCCTCGGATCAAACATCTGCGAAGCGGGCTGCGTAATGGTGATCTATGTACTTGAGCCATCCTGGGGTTGAGTTGTAATGCACCTTGCACGGGAAAAGAAATTATAATAACTGAAACCGGTTAATTTCGCCTCTTCCTTGGTGGGAAGGTTCTGTTACTTTGGAGATCAATAATGTTCGTTTTATGAAGGGAAAGGTAAAGGGTGAACGAACTTCATTTGCATCCTTTTTAAAGTAGGCGGCGACGTGTAATCCATGAACTTCTTTCTGAATCTTGTATTTAACTACGTAGTTGTATATATTTTATACTATCAAGTGAGGCAAGTGTAATCCAGAATTACGTACAGGATGTGAATAAAATATTCTTACACAGAATTTTTTATAAAATGGTAGAGTTTTCTGTTTTTATTTATACTAATTACATTATGGCTTCCTCTTATTTAAAGATTATATTAGACTTCCAAAAAATTAGGCCTAAATAAAATATTTTTTATTAAGGTACACATACCAAATAACTCCACCTTAACACTTCAGTCACTTTTGCTCTGGAAATAAGTTATGTACAAACACGAAAATTATGAAATATAAACTGTAATCTTATCTTTACAAAATAGCGCAATGAAAATGGATATATTATATACCGAACAAGAATTAGAACTCAAATAGGAAAACTTTGTAAACTGGCGTTATTAGGAACAGGTTGTCCGATTAACGCCACCTATTTTCTAGTAACCTATACACTTATACTTGTTAAAGAATTATTTTTCCCAAGCAACACAAATAGAACTAAGCGACTAAACTTGAGTTTCTGTTAATAAAATATACAAAATCACTCAATAGTAATGAAAGATTCTTGATCTGAAACTGAAACACCAGATGGATTAGGAAAATATGTTTTCCAGTGACTCCTTACTTTAAAAAAAATAAGAGACAATGTGACACAGTAGAAAGTTATTAAACACAAAAGCATTTACCTTAGTTTAATATGAATGTTTTCCAATAAGTAAAACAAAAAAACTAAGTTATGTAAAATAAAAAAAAAAATTAAGAGTTCGATAAGCAATTGAACCAATATCATCACTGCACATTCTGAACATTTGTAAATTGAAAGCTTAGAGATTTTTCCTGATGTTTTCACACTGATGCTGTACTGTCAGCCTTAGTACTAATATAAACTAAAATTTTGTCTGTAGACCTTTAACACCACATGGCGTTAAAGCGCTACTGAGTACTTGATAACTTGCCTGTTTCTCCAGCATTTTCAAATTTTATAGATAGCAAATACTTTCTATACATAGAAGAATGTTTAAGGATCACAAAAATATATAGTTTAATATAGTTATTATTTGCTCAACACACAAAATAAAATATTGCCTCTTACCTTGATATAAGAATATCCATTCACTATCAACACACAACAGAAAATGATGGAATATAATGTCACTCGTAAATGTCAGCGGACAGCTAGTAACTCATTTCATCACTAGATTGCAAGCGAATGCAGGCTACATTAGTACACTACCGAAAACTTGTATCGTTAACAAATTCTAAAGATAAACATGGCGTTATTTGGCTCAGGGACCTTATAACGTGAAAAATAAGTAAAAAAAGACAAACCCTTTGAAATAACAGCGAAGAGAATATTCATACAACTATAATAATAATAATAATAATAATAATAATAATAATAATAATAATAATAATTAATTACAAATGACTTTTAAGGAACCCGCAGGTTCATTCCCGCCCTCACATAAGCCCGTCATTGGTCCTTATCCTGTGCAAGTTATTCCTTTGCTGTGGTCGTGCCAGAGAATGAGTCCCATTCCGAGGCTTATTGTATGGATTCGTAACAAGCTGTTTTTTTACGGTGATGGGTTTTAGTCCTTCGCCCAACCCCCAAGCTGGAGGACCACCCCTTATTTGCTGTCCACAACTGCTTATTCAATATATTCGCAGCTACCCTCCATATATGGAGGCCGTCTCCTCTGTCCGCAACCTGAGGACGCGCCATGCCGTGGTGATAGGGACCCACAAGACATATAATAATAATAATAATAATAATAATAATAATAATAATAATAATAATAATAATAATAATAATAATAATAATATATTTATTTATTTATTATTTTTAAGGCCATAGGACCTTCTCTTACAATCTACCAGGTGACAAAATATACAAGAAGTGAAAGTTTAACAAAAAGTTAAAGAACAGGATTAAATATTACAAAAAGTAATAGCTTAACAAAATCGACACTAAACAATATGAAAGTAATGCCATAATAGAAAAAAAAAGTAAAATATAGGTATAAAAATTGGAATATAATAAAAGCACTCAGTTTGTGCAGATAGTTAACAGGGAAAAACGTAAAGAACGATACAACAAATGGAATGTCATAGCTAATGTAAACTACTCCTAGAAAAATGTGCACAGGTAATGACAACATCACTATTCATGGTAGGAAGGTGATAAAAACAGGAGAAAGTAAAATTGGAAGAAATAAAGTACTCTAATACAATAAAATATTGCCTTGCTCAAATTCTGTTTCACTAATGTTAAAAAACGTTTAACAAACTGTCTATGTGGTAAACAAATGACGATTAAACCGAAAGAATTTGCATTTTGAAATGTTGGCAAACAAAAAAACAAATGGTGGGAAGGTGATAAAAACAGGAGGAAGTATATAAAGATTAGAAGAAATAAAGTACTCTAATACAATAAAATAGATATTAATTGACTTGCTAAAATTCTATTTCACTAATGTTACCTTCACCAAAATGTTTGAACGGAGCCGCCATTTTCAGTCGACTATCTATGCGGGAAACAAATCACGATCGCAAAGCATATTTTATAGTACCGTAGAGAATTTGCAGTTTGAAATGTTGGCAAATAAAGAAACAAATGATAATAATTAATAATAATAATTTATTTATTTAATCTGGCAGAGCTAAGGCCAGTAGGCCTTCTCTTCCGCCGAGCCAGACTCTAATTCTAATTGAATACAATTGCTTACATAATTATTACATTAATATCTAGACCATAAAACAACATGAAAGTAAATAATGAAAGTTGGATAACTAATGTTAGTGTGACAATAATAAACATTGGTAAGAAATACACTCAGGGACAAAAAAAACCGGACACTTTAATATTTGCTGGTATTTTGCAAAACAGTATCTTCTCATACAATATTATGGTAGCCATCTGTTGTTGTTTTTTGTTTTATAAACAAGCCATTACAACCAAATATTCCAATTTTGCTTTCGGAGCCTCAGCTATAACAATTTTGTCTCAACCATTTTGTGCTTCATTATCGTTATCATTCGTTATTTCTTTATTTTTACATTTTCTGAGTTTAAGTGGGGTTGTAACATTTGTCTTAAAACAAGATGCGACCTGAAGATGTGGCTCGAGCTGTAGCCCTTTACGATGATGGACGCAGTGTACGTTACATTGCAAATGTTATGAATATGGCTAGAAGCACAACCCATGATGCCATAAAACGGTATAGAGAGACCCTAGAATATACCAGAAGACCAGGTTCGGGTCGTCCAAGAGCTACAAATCCAAATGAAGACAGAGTAAATGGTGTTGAGAGTTCTTAGGGAGCGCAACCTGCCAGCTACTAGTGTAGCCCAGCAATTTGTTAATATGCATGGACGCCCAATTTCGGCCAAAACAGTTAGAAGAAGGTTGAAAGCAAGTGGACTGATATCAAGTAGACCTGCAACTGGTCCCAGACTTCTCAGGATGCATCGAGTTGAACGACTGCGTTTTGCAAATGATCACAGGGATTGGAGAAATGGACAGTGGAGCTGTGTTCTGTTCACAGATGAGTCCCGTTTCAATCTGTGCTCACCTGATGGACGTGAAAGAGTTTGGAGAAGGAGGGGAGAACGATTTTCACAGTGTTGCATTTCCGAAAATGTGCCGTATGGAGGTGGTGGAGTGATGGTTTGGGCAGGAGTGTGTACGGATGCTCGTACAGAGTTGGTTTTTGTTGAAAATGGAAGATTAACAGCTGATAGGTATATAAATGAATGTTTGGCTGATCATGTGCCAGTTGGCCAATTTGTAGGCGATAATTTTGTTTTAATGCATGATAATGCACGGCCGCATATTGCCTATGCGGTCGGAGATTATCTCCAAGAAGTGGGAATCCATGTTCTTCCGTGGCCAGCAAGGAGTCCAGACATGAACCCAATTGAACACGTGTGGGACATGCTGGGACGGCGTGTTAAGAATAGACGACCGAGACCAGAATCGTTACAAGAGTTGAGGCGAGCACTTGGCGAAGAATGGGAACTTATTCCTCAAGAAGACATTGCTAACCAAATTGAGAGCATGCCAAGACGTATGGATGCAGTTATTCAAGCCAAAGGGGGTAATACCCGTTACTGAAAAGAGTTTTTAATGTTTAAGGCACCATAAAATGAAAAAACAGTTAGACCAAACGATGCCATAGTTATACGCCCTTTGTAATTTTTATAAATTTCCTCATCAGAGATTTTTTTTTTCAAATGTTGTGGTATAAGGTGCTAAATGAAACATTATTTTGTTTAACTGGGTTTTGTTTCATTTTGAAATAATTGGCAACAAAATACAAGCTAATATAGAAGTGTCCGGTTTTTTTGTCCCTGAGTGTAGTTATAATAATAATAATAATAATAATAATAATAATAATAATAATAATATAATAATAATAATAATAATAATAATAATAATAATGAGATAATTTAGATATTTATTTGTGATATTATATAACCATTAATCATTGAGAAACCTGAAACAGCTATTATTGTTAACAAGAATTGGTAGACAAATATTTCGTTAGTCTATTCTTAAATTGGTTTGATGTCTGACAGTCCCTGACATTACTCGGTAGGGAATTCCAAAGCCGAAGAACAGCCACAGTGAAAGAAGATGAATATGAGGATGTTCGGTGGGAGGGAATGGATAAAATTGAGGAGTGTTGTTAGGAAGGTGATTAAAACAAGAGAAAGTATATAAAGATTAGAAGAAGTAAAGTCTTCTAATACAATAAAATATTAATTGTCGTACTGAAATTCTATTTCACTAATGTTAGCTTCACCAAAACGTTTGAACGGAGCCGCCATTTTCAGTTGATTTTCTATGCTGTAAACAAATGACGATAGCAACGCATGTTTTATAGTACCGTAAAGAATTTGCAGTTTGAAATGTTGGCAAAAACAATGAAACAAATGATAGGAAAGTGATAAAAACAGGAGAAAGTATATAAAGATTACAAGAAATAAAGTATTCTATCACAATAAAATAGATATTGACTTACTAAAATCCTATTTCACTAATGTTACCTTCACCAAAATGTTTGAACGGAGCCGCCATTTTCAACCGACTATCTATGCGGCAAACAAATTACGATCGCAAAGCATGTTTTATAGTACCGTAAAAAATTTGCATTTTGAAATGTTGACAAAGAAAGAAACAAATGGTAGGAAAGTGATAAAAACAGGTGAAAGTATATAAAGATTGGAAGAAATAAAGTACTCTAATACAATAAAATAGATATTAATTGACTTACTAAATTCTATTTCAGTAGTGTTACCTTCACCAAAATGTTTGAACCGCCATTTTCAGTCGACTATCTATGCGGGAAACAAATTACGATCGCTAAACATATTTTATAGTACCGTAAAGAATTTTCAGTTTGAAATGTTGGCAAAAACAAAGAAACAAATGCTAGGATAGTGATAAAAACAAACAAAATTGCTAGGGAAGCGATAAAATTGTGCGATAAGCAGTCATGATTGGTTGAAAGACGTCCTTTCGTACTGTTTTGTTGGTCAAAAGTAGTATGACGTAGTAAAAGTATAATAGTCACTAGAATGCATTTTCAACAGTCCGCGTGGTCTAGTTTTGAATCATGAATAGAACGTCAACTGAAGCACAAACAAGATGCAAGTGTTCTCTGATAGTGGCACGCGCCAAACATAACGTCAGATCAATATAGTGTATGAACAGCTAACCTTATTTCTGTACTCCCTGGGCAAGAATACTATCCCTAGTAATGATAAACCTGATCATCATGCTCCTCTTTGTGATAGACGACGTCGTTATTTTTGTTGTACTCTTTTCGGTATTGTTATTTGGTGAAATATTTATGAACATGCAAGCATGGTTATCACATGTAGTACTTCAAAGACATTAAAGTAGGCCTACATTTAATTTTTCTAACTTGTGACTTCGCGCTTCCGTATGCGTAAGAATGTAAGATGCGTATACCTCGCTGATGACATTAGTGAAAGCCACGACGAAGTACCCATCACTGCCTCCGAAACAGAAGTCGCAGAGCTTCGGACCTCCTGCTGGGACGGATTGGGTACAGGGGGCGATAATTCATAAGTTAATGAATTCTCTCTGCGGGTGTATGACTAGTCGTATTTCGCGAGAACCACAACTCTATTTATGTTAACCGCAAAGCCGAATTCCCTTCCTGACCTTCAGTCAAACGGTTAGTGCTACAGATTTCCATACCGAAGTCCTGGGTTCCGAGAGTACAGTAAGAAGTGTGTATAACCCGGATGTTAAGGCATTTCTAATACTTAAAATAGGAGGACAAAAATGGCGATTGAAAAGGTGAAAAAAGGGCATAATAGGCAGGTAGAAAAGTTCATTAAAACACGAAAAAGAGCATTTCTACATCAGCTGATGGGGGTTGTAATTACTTATCCTGTAATATGATGTCCATTTTCATATTTCATTTAATACAACTTGTCAAATCAATATTATAATGTATTATAAAGAAGAATTATTATATTACAATTTCAGTCAGCAATTTATCAGATTGGTACAAAAACAAGTTGTGTTACAATGATCACATTATAGTTCTTGGTAGTATCCTAGATCATATATGTAACAGATTACTCATCGCTATGTTAAAATCGGCAGCACTTTGCAGAGAACAACCGCCAGGATCGTCACCCGTCCGCCGTAAACGAACACGAGATGGCAGTACAGTCGCTAATGCAATTCAAATGGGAATCATGACGTGACTCCTTATGTAACAACTAGATGGCAGCGTAGTAAACCGGACAAAAGTTGTTAACGTCAAAGCCTGTAAGGCCGACCTATGTGTTACATATATGATGTAGGGTAGTATCCACGAACATTTTCGATTTTACAAGAAACCATCATCAGACGGAAGCAATATATTAGACAAGATGAACACAAGTGAAACACAAAATATAAAATGCATACATAATAAATAAAACGGTATAGGAAACACTATCATGTCAAAAATTTAAAACAACTTAATAAAATAGAATAATGACATGTATTCAAGAAATGATGTATATGCATAGTAATTATTAACAATCCAAAGGATATACTTGCATATACATTACTTCCTGAATACATGTCATTATTGAATTTTATTAAGTTGTTTTAAATTTTTGGCATATGATAGTGGTTCATATACTGTTTTTTTCATTATGTATACATTTTATATTTTGTGTTTCACTTGTGTTCATCTTGTCTAATATATTGCTTCCACCTGATGATGATTTCTTGTAAAATCGTAAATATTCGTGGATACTACCAAGAACTATAATGTGATCATTGTAACAAAACTTTTTTTTATACCAGTCTGATAAGTTGTTGACTGAAATTGTAATATAATAATTCTCGTTATCATATATTATGCAACTTATCTGAACTCTAACCTCAACATAACTTTTAAATTCAATATTATAAGATTAGTTCATTAATATCGCAACATAAGTTTCAACATATTTATATTACAATAGATTTTTCACTCTCCTTTCAGATAGCTACTGAGGATAGGATATGTCTAGATAACACGTTTTAACCACATAGGTAAGTGTTTTAATACTGTAATATTTTAATTTTAGATACATTTTAATAATGATGGTATTTCTCTGTCAATTGAATCACTTAATAGGCTAATAAATTTTCTCTTCTTAAGGGTACACCGTGGTGAAATTTCATTTTCCTAAACTAATAAAATTAAAAGTCTGAAAATGTATGAGTTATTAACTTTTTTATAGATTTAAATTATTTTTGAAAAAATTGCTATTACCCCACAGATTTTAATGTTTTTGCCTGAAATTTCATTTTTGTAACTTTGAAACTCCACAAAACAAAACTCACTATTGAATATTTTATTACCTTTTCCCAAAAAAAGAAAACAAATATATTTTCAACCGTAAAAACAGAAAAATATTGGCAACTCCTGCAAAAAAAAATAATATTTAAAAAATTGTGAGACTTAAAGAAAATCCTGATAATACGTTTCGTTACACTTCATACTGTAGAAGATTCACATAAAATCATTCCTTCACTACAAATTTAGTAGAAGAAATAGCATTTTTAGCAAAGCAAAATGTGTAAAATAAAAATAAAAAAACAAAAGAGAAGGAAAATTAGTCTGGAATTCTAATTGGATATAAACATATTTATTTTAAAAATGAACGCCGAAACATACAATTTCTCCAGAGTTCCTTTATGCCATAAAGAATTTTAAATTCTAAAAACTAAAAATGCGACTTTTTTTTTTACCAAAGATGACAAATTTCTATCCAGGTGTACCTTTAACATTCTTCTCTAAATTAGTTTGAATCCAAAGCAAAAATTTACTAAAATAAATATACTGAATTTAATATTAACAGCAAAGAGACTTGGTTCTTTGCAAAAATTCCATTCACTTTTCACCATATGACCAGCGTAAAGGGAATTACAAGTATGGACACTTCACTTTCGGTACCTTTGATGTAGCAGGACTGATTTCAATGACCTTCAAACCAGCTTCAGCGTGAGATTCTGTTTTTTCCCTAGAGTTGGCGCTGACATCACACCAGCTAGCAGTCGATACAGCGGAATATAACAGACATACAATTAATACATCTAGATACATTATGTACTCAAATAAAATAAATTGGACCGTTGAAATAATAAATCCGTCATTAACTGTAATGTCTAGACTCTAGAGTTCCTCTATAATGAGAGTTGAGACGTTTACCCCAACAACAATTAAAATATGTACTGATTTGATAGCAGTGAAAATGGAAAAACAAAACTCCTATGAGAAGTAAAACCATGTGCCTATTATATTGTATACAAATATTAAACGAATTTGATACATAATTTTATAAGGTATTATATTATTTTTATAATATAATTTATTATATATAAAACATAATTATTATTATTATTACAACTAGTTTATCACTGAGAAATAAGGAAAAGCTGTTAACTTGAATTTATTTGAAGCAAAGCGTTACTGGATTATGCAGGAAGGAAGACGATGTTTGGATCCTGTGTCTCAACTCTCAGTATATTCAATTATTATCGAGCAACTCTTAGCGTGTGCTCGATTACACTAACCTCTAGCGCTTGAAATTGGAACTAAACGCCGGTGCACTGAAAAACAAAACATGAAAATTCGCTCAGTGTTCATTCTATATAATCGCTATTCGCTGATATGACTTTGTACTTTTCAAAATTATTGTAATGGTGGGACAAAAGTTTCTCTTTTCTTAACTTTTACAATAAACAGTCTAGCTTTTATTAATCAGTTAATCTTTTAGTAACTTGATTTTTATTGTATTTATGAATTTAATATTAATTATAATTGTAATTGTATTCTTAATATTGTAATTGTAATCCCCTGGTAGAGAGGAAGAGAAGGCCTGATGGCCTTAACTCTACCAGGTTAAATAAATAAATAAGTAAATAAAAAATAAATAGGCAGGTAGATGGATGATGATGGATGGATGGATAGATGGATGGATGGATGGATGGATGGATGGATGGATAGATGGATGGATGGATAGATAGGTGGATTAGATAGGTGGATTAGTTGGATAGATGGATGGATGGATGGATGGATGGATGGATGGATGGATGGATGGATGGATGATGGATAGATAGATAGATAGATAGATAGATAGATAGATAGATAGATAGATAGATAGATAGATAGATAGATAGATAGATAGATAGATAGATAGATAGATAGATAGATAGATAGATAGATAGATGGATTAGATAGATGGATTTGATAGATGATAGATAGATAGATAGATAGGATGATAGATAGATAGATAGATAGATAGATAGATAGATAGATGGATTTGATAGATGGATTTGATGGATGGATGGATGGATGGATGGATGGATAGGTAGGTGGATAGGTAGGTGGATGGATGGATGGATGGATGGATGGATGGATGGATGGGTAGGTAGATGGATGGATGGATAGATGGATAGATAAAAATGATAATAGTGTATAATTGAAAAGTTTCTTGTACTTTTCACTTTGCGATCCAGTTTTGGAAAGTGATAGTGGGACAGAAACTGCAATGAAAAATGCAAAGTGAAAAGCTGAAAGATTTTACGGTGGAATAGATCCAAGGACTCGTTTTCCCCGTACAGTCTCCGTCCTACTGATACTCCATAACGCCTGTCGTTTGTCGTTTGTCTGTGTGTGATTCATGGTAGATGGCAGTGAAGCAGGTTTTTTCATTGGACTTGTTAGATATCTATATAATAATTTCATCTCTTTGTTACAGACGTGTCATAATATACAGACAGTGAGTTGTGTTTGTAGCGTAAAGTGGTGGTAATTAGTAAAATATGTACTTACCTCCGTCGCTATTTTCTTTGTTACATAAATATTAATGTCTTCAGTATCTTAAGTGATTATATCATTGTAAATTAGCTACATTAATTGTGTACCATGTTAATTAATAGCGACATAATCTCATGCTAGCTACTGAGTGACCTTGTGTTCCAAGGTTTTCTGTTTAACTAGTATTCTGTGTATTTCTTCTTTCTTAAGCCAGTTTCATTTTCCTCAGTTCTCCGTTTTTGTAGTGTCGTCGTGGAATTCTTTATGTTAGTATGTCGACATCGTTAAGGGTGTCCTAAGGACCTACACCCAACAGAACCTCTTTAACTGCCATAGATCATCGACAGAACAATTTTGTTTTGGGAAAAAATCCACAAAAAAAAATGTACTCCTAGATTGTAAGAAAATCTCTGTGCTTTAAGGAGTTTCATGCAGTAGCTGTTGGACTTTTTATAAAATATTAAATAACTTCACTACCGCTTCATGTATTTTCTTCAAAATTTTGCACACTTATTCTGCATCATTTTATCTTCAATTTGATATACAGGGTGTTTCCGGGATGGTGTTACAAACTTTCAGGGACGATGGGGAAGGGCACATATATCAATTTGAGACAGGAACCCTGGTCCAGAAATGACTGAGTCGAAAGTTATAAGCAAAAATAGTTGTGTGGAAATGGAATTGTAATTTGGCACCACGTGCCTTCCTTCCCTTAACCTTTGGAACAATCGTGGAAAGATGGTATGGGCCGGATGTCTCCTACGTGGGTACTAGGCCCGATACAATCTGTGAGCTTGTCTACATCCGTATTCGAAAATCATGTCTGCATATTCCGCTGTCGTATTCGCCTCCATTTCACTAGGACTGATCGACTGTCTACAGACGTGCATATCAGGACCGACCATGTCCGTTACACATTACGCTATCTGCATTGCTTTAGTGTAGTTTTCTGTCCCCATCCCTCAGACAGCGCACTGAATGGAATACTGTAAGTAGACAACGTAAACAACGTCAGATGAATACAGTATGTGTAAGAGGTACAGATAAATACACATAAATAAGGTGTACAGAAGAATAAAATTATCAGTTCATGAGGTTTTTAGACAGACGTACCCGGCGTTACATATTCGAAATTTAATTCTCTTGCAACAGGACAATGCGAGACCTCACACTGCTAAAAAAATAATGGAAAAAATCGAACTGCCACCACTCCCGGCATATAAACTTACAAGCAAACAGGTAAAAAAAAGTTATTTTTTTTTATTTCACCATGTTAATAATGTCAAAAGAAGTGCTTATACAAATTTTGGTTACTCCAACACAATTACGAGGCCGTCCATTAAGCGATTTTCCCTGGGACCGTTTACAGAAAAAACACAATTGCATGGAAAGATTTATTGAAACAGATACAGCAGTTGTTGCGCTATTTGTCAACATATCCCTCACTGGAATTCAGACATTTGTCATACCATGGGATTAATATTTGTATCCTTCTGTCGTAGAAGTCAGCCGCTTGGGATCGGAATCAACGTTTGACAGCCGTCTGCACCTCTCTGTCGATCCCATGACATGACAAATGTCTCAATTCCGGTGGGGAATATATTGAAAAATAGTTCAACAATTGGGGTGTTCAGAGCACAAGGAAATCAAGTCCATGTTTGGTCAATTCGGAGACATTTCGTCTGTACATATCTTAGATGAGGCTACATTCATAGCATAAAAGAAACATTTCCTCACAATCTTTGCAATGGTGCAGATGTTTAAAATCACACTCACCTTTAAGGGGTTATTAACTATACATAAAGACTTTAAGTCTAATTTTCTCAAAAGTTTGTTTTTGTGACTTTATTCTCTTGTGCTCTGAACGCCCCAATTGCTTTGTCTGTTCCAATAAATTTTTCAGTTGAAATTGTGTTTTCTTTCTGTTAACTGCTCCTGGCGAACTTATTTTTTACGGTCCTCATAATTGAGGTCGAGTGGCCAAAATTTGTATAAGCACTTCTCTTGATGTTATTAACTTGACTATTACACTTTTAGTACGTCATACTACTTTTGACCAATAAAACTGTACGAAAGGACGTCTTTCAACCAATCCTGGCTGCTTATCGCACAATTTTATCGCGTCCCTAGCATTTGTTTAATTTTATCGCTTCCCTAGCATTTGTTTATTTTTATCACTACCGTAGCATTTGTTTCTTTGTTTGCCAACATTTCAAACTGCACTGGTCTGGACGTCACAAAAACAGAAAATTACAAGCCACTCCAGTCGATGCACAGCAGTTTCAAATATGACTCGCATTGGCATTCAAGAACAAGAGTTAATAAAGATCACTGATCATACCTATGCATCTTCCCAGAAATCCTATTTACAAATAAATGAAGAGCACCACTCGGAAATCCTGAATAAATTGAGGAATAAACCATGTACATCAACGAGTTCCACTTCTTTTACGCACACGTCCAATATAACATCAACTGAACCACCAACCACTAAAACATTCAAATTTCAAAATTGTACTTTCAATAATTGTTCCTTTTAAAATTATTTATCTTTTTTATTTCATCCTCCTTAATTAAAACTTTTCCTGTTTATTTCATCATCTCTAATTACAACTTTTCTAACACTTGTTTATATTATTTAGGTTATGTTATAGCTTCCGCTATATGATATTATGAATAATCACGTATCAGAGATTGTTTAATACTAAGATTTATTGAAAATCATGTGTCAAGTGACGTTGATTACTGGGATCGATATAATTGAAGTGGAATGCAACTGTTTTAATAAAAATGAAACTGAATCAACAAAGCCTTCTTGACTAGTAACCGTCCACAGAGTTCAATGAAGATTCCATAGTTGGCACAACTGATAACAAGAAAACAGCTAAACATAACACACTACTGACATCTAGCGTAATATTTGTAATTTAGAGATGGTACAATAACACATTTGAAGACAGTTGTATTTTCGTAGGTCAATTAATATTTTATTGTATTGGAGTACTTTATTTCTTTTAATCTTTATATGCTTTCTTCTAATCGTGTAATAGTCAATTAAATCCCACACGAGCTTTGATTTTCTCTAGATAAATCAAAACCTCTAGTGAGGTTACTGTTGATAAAAGGAAAAAAAAAATTATCTGCCCCCATCAGAATGTTTGCTTGTTAGCCCTGATTTTGCTCCTTCACTATATCATCTCTTTCGAGCCATGGCCCACTTCTTGCGTGGAAGAAATTTCCAAAACTTGGGAGACGTTGAAATGGATGTCACCGAATTCTTCGCATTAAAAAAAAAAACAGAAACTGGTAGGCCTACCATCGCGGGATAACGAACCTCGCTAAATGGTGGCTAAAGACCATGGAATCTAATGTTCTTTCCTTCGAAGATTATATTAATTTCTTATCACAAAACACTGGAAGTAAAATTCTGCTCCAAAAGAGACATTCCTATTCGTATGAGACAGTTCCTGTATAAATCTATTCGTGTTGATACTCTTGCATACATTATGTCTTCCATGAATCCATCCATTAATGAACTCATCGGTCGATCCGGATAGTTCTCGGAACTCTGGATCCTTGTTGCTATTATATCATTGTTGCAACGAGCAGCTCTTACACGAGGATGTGCCTCACTAACAAGATGAGGAGCAATTTGCCCGTCGCGAGATCCGACACAACAATCGATCACGCTCTGAGTAACAATCGTGAATGGAGGTTTCATCCATTTGCATACACTTTTAGCGCCCACAGGTGGAACTCCGCAAAGCATGTCACGAACAGCTAGGTGTTTAAACTCATGTTCCAGTGTGTGGGCTATTCGAGTTAGAAAAAGCATTCGACCTTTTTTATTTTCTTTTTTTCGTAACACGTACAGAATTTTCGATAACAACATTAGCAAGAACTTGTGTGTATGTGTTTGTGTGAGTAGAAAATACTTAGCAAGAACCATTACCTCCTCCCATACCTCATTATATTCTCGGGATACAAAGCGATTGCTGTTTTTCCACTTGAGGAATTCTCCTCATGCCAGTTGAAGTGTTAAGTATAAACATAGGTTTCAGAATAATGCTAGTTTCGTTCTGCTGTGCTCCATACCATTTCAAAACAGACTCGCGGCAATTAAATTTAAATGTAAACATGTTATAAAATAAAGTACCTTCACCATTTGTTATCTTCTGGGTCAACGACCATGTACTCATTTCAGACATTCCTGCTATGTGGAATTGTTAACTTTCAGATTTTATGTTTGTACACTTCGAAGCTTCTACAAACAGACTTCCGGAATAACTTATCGTGGGAAACTATTATATTTATTCACGTTATCACTAATTCATTCATTTACCTAACTCATTCACTGAAATTCACTCATTCACAACTTATTTTTTCTTACATTAAATCAGTTCCACCAACTCACTCAATTAATTCACTAACTAAATTACCCATTCTATAAGTTTAATTCAGTAATTTACACACACTCAACGATTCGTTCACTATCTGAATCATTAATAAATTAATTAATCTCAATAGAACAACAATTCTCTCACTCATTAAGACCCGGTTACATAAACATCGCTAACTGGAATTTAATTTTGATTGAAGATCAGAAAATAAATTGAGTGTAATATTCTTGGACATTATAACGAAGTGACGGTCAGCGCTTCTGGCCGCGAAACTAGGTGGCCCGGGTTCGAATCCCGGTCGGAGCAAGTTACCTGGTTGAGGTTTTCCCAGGGTTTTCCCTCAACCCAATATGAGCGAATGCTGGGTAACTTTCGGTGCTGACCCCGGACTCATTTCACCGGCATTATCACCTTCATCTCATTCAGACGCTAAATAACCTAAGATGTTGATAAAGAGTCGTAAAATAACCTACTAAACTACGAATTGAAGAGAAGCGACTAGAAGCTTTTGAAATGTGGATATGGAGATGGATATGTATTAATTTTTTTTTAAGTTAATACTTGTATACTAAAATGTACCTTCCTGTTTGTGATTATGTATTCAGTCTCTTTTTTATTATATATATATATATATTATTATTATTATTATTATTATTATTATTATTATTATTATTATTATTATTATTATTATTATTATTTTAAAGTTAATACTGATTGTGTATATGTATTCAATCTCTCTTTTTACTTTATTATGTTTATTATTATTTTTAAGTTAATATTTGTATACCGGTATGTATTTTTCTGTATGTGATTTGATCCTGGTTGAGTGGAAGAGAACACCTAATGGCCTTAACTCTGCCAGGGAAAATAAAACTATTATTATTATTAATATTATTATTATTATTATTATTATTATTATTATTATTATTA
Organism: Periplaneta americana; assembly: GCA_025594305.2. Taxonomy (NCBI): domain Eukaryota; kingdom Metazoa; phylum Arthropoda; class Insecta; order Blattodea; family Blattidae; genus Periplaneta; species Periplaneta americana. The sequence goes on along the minus strand of JAJSOF020000021.1, from coordinate 42,166,912 downwards.
ATGGAGAGTGTGAAATGGATAGACAGAATAAGAAATGAAGCTGTGTTGGAAAGAGTGGGTGAAGAAAGAATGATGCTGAAACTGATCAGGAAGAAGGAAAAGGAATTGGCTGAGTCACTGGCTGAGAAGAAACTGCCTACTGAAGGATGCACTGGAAGAAATGGTGAACGGGAGAAGAGTTCGGGGCAGAAGAAGATATATAATAGACGACATTAAGATATATGGATCACATGCGGAGACAAAAAGGAAGGCAGAAAATAGGAAAGACTGAAAAATGCTTGGTTTGCAGTGAAAGACCTGCTCTTGGGCAGAACAATATGAATGAAATGTTATGGTTTATTTAACGACGCTCGCAACTGCAGAGGTTATATCAGCGTCGCCGGATGTGCCGGAATTTTGTCCCGCAGGAGTTCTTTTACTGTACATGCCAGTAAATCTATTGATATGAGCCTGTCGCATTTAAGCACAATTAAATGCCATCTACCTGGCCCGGGATCGAACCCGCAACCTTGGGCATAGAAGGCCAGCGCTATACCAACTCGCCAACCAGATCGACAATATGAATGAATGAATGAATGAATGAATGAATGAATGAATGAATGAATGAATGAATGAATGAAGTGTATACTAAGGTCCATATTATTAAGTTGTAAATTTTATTCACCCATTCATTCATAGACGTATTCATTACATTAAAGCCCAGCTGAGGAAGATGGATTTTTAAGGACAACGAAAATCATTAGTATGATTTTTTTTAATGAGGGAAATGAAGCAGAGGTTATATGTCGTGGATATAGGACATTTCTGAATAAGGAAGTAAACTCTACTAGGTAGCTACAATTTTATTTGCCTGGCCTTATTTGCTTCTCACTGATACGGTCACAGTCTAGTATATACAGTCGCGAAGCTCAATACGTAGTAAATATGCAAACATTAGATAGTTGCTCACCACTAGGATCGCTACTATCGCCTCATCATCGCAGATCTCTCTCCTAGTAGACGACAAAATATGTTACACTTTCGTTGTGTTCTTTTGGAAAAATTAACACCTTCCTTCCATTATTGAAATATTAAACGCATAAAGTTAATTTATTATTTTAATGAAGTTCATTAAATTCCACCATAAACTCGAAGATACCTGCAAGAAATAGGTTAATATTATTTTTGTTTGTGCGAAACGAACTAAAATTTACTATAATCGCTTCACTCATTCAAGATTATAGCGATAATTAACTATGAAACCAATAAATATTAATTTGCATTTCCCTTTACAACAATAATAATGGAAATATGAATTAATGGAGTAACTTACGTATACCGGTACTTGTAGTGTAGGCTTACGTAGTTAACAAAGTGGGATGAGGTTAAGCAATAATAATCACACCAGAATTGGAAATAAAACGTGATCAATAAATTTTATTGTAACAGACTTTTTCTACGTTTCTAGTAAAGTAACAAATAAAAATAACAACAAAATTAACAGCTATAATTAAAAACATATCCTTTGAAAAAAAAAGTAGGCCTAAGCAATAATAAATCCCACCAGAATTGAAAATAAAAAGTGATCAATAAATTTCATTAAAACAAACTTAATTTTTCTACATCTCTAGTAAAATATTATTATTCCAATTATTGCATTTTAGCCATTAACATTTTCATTACAACCAATAACGAACATTTCACAAGCATCAATGTGAAATACGCAACGAGCTAGCACTCGATGGAAATACGACACAGTCCAAAGTCGACCGTGGACAGTCTATTGTTTCTAGTTGCTAACCGCTTGGAGCGCTTTATCACGAGATTTGCAAAAAATCAGTAGACTGTGATACGGTTCTATCTTTTCCATCATCGAGCTAAGAAATCCCATTCGTCACTTGTCTCCAGTGTACACGGCGCTCAGACCGTCCGTGGCCATGACAACGGGTTCGGTATCACGCAAGGCTGGACTCACCCACATCACATGCTATGCTTTGTGATGTACCTTGCTTTCCCTCCCCACTGGTGCAAGGTTAAAGGCTGCTGATGCTATCTAACTTTAATGGAGTTATCCGTGGTGGCGCATTTGGGTAATTGCAACTGGATTTTTGCTCTGTGAGTGGATATTCCGAAGGCGAACGCTTCAAGTTCTCTTCTGGCCGACACCACGTCATTAAAGGGTGGACGAGACGTGAAGGATGAAGAACGCCTATCCCTGATAATGGAAGGTTGTGCGAATTCTGACAACTTCTCTTCTCGAAGTCACGTCTTCATAAATATTTCCGGTTGTATCTGTGGTTTACGAAACGGTTAATGAGCGTCTCTAATACTGCGTTGAATACAAGGTCGTTGGTTCTAATACCGTTTAGAGTATGTTAAAATGAAGGTCCAAGCCATGACAATGGCACCGGGTTTTAGTCTAGAGTAGGTCGAAAAGTCGAAATTTGGATTAGGATGCAGCACTTTAAGGTATGAAAACCTCGCAATTGGATGCAGTTATACGAAAGGGAACCAACCCAGAAATTTCAATTTTATGACGTAGTTATTTCCATTCATAATAGATCGACCTCTTAACTCCTGTATATTCCCGGTGCTAAAGTACGGTTGCCAAACCTGGGCCCTCACAGGGAGGCAAAAGACGAACATCGAAATATGAAAATGGGGAGGAAGATAGTTGGCGTTTCACTGAAAGACAAGGTCTCAACACGGCACTGCAGAAAATTACAGCTTCTGAGAACATCACACAAAAGCCCTCATAACGAAGTGGAAGTGGGGTGGTCATGTAGCAAGGCAGCAACAAGGCAGATGGGCGCGAGAAACCACCATGTGGGACCCGTACATAGGAAGGAGAACACAAGGCAGGCCAAGAAGAAGATGGGCAGATACATTCAAGCAGCAGCTGGGAGGGAACTGGTCAACCATCGCCCGCAACAGGAACGAGTGGAGACAGATAGTGAACAAACTCATATAGATCTAAAATTTGGCAAACTCTAGTGTATCTCACATAGTGAATGTGAATGTAAATATTGTTCACGTGAAATAGCTCATCATGTGAACCACACCAACCGAGCTTCCCCTCCTGTAGGAGGCCCTAGCCCTTCATGGAACACAGTGGCTTCATTCATTCATTCATTCATTCATTCATTCATTCATTCATTCATTCATTCATTCATTCATTCATTCATTCATTCATTCATTCGTTCAATAGATCGACTATTGATCAGATTTTTTGTATTCGACAGATATTGGAGAAAAATGAGAGTATAAGGGTACAGTGCATCAGGTATTCATAGATTCCAAAAATACATACGAGTTGGTTAAGAGAGAAGTTTTATATAATATCCTTATTGAATTTGGTATTCCCAAGAAACTAGTTCGATTAAGTGTCTCAGTGAAACTTACAGCAGAGTCCGTATAAGCCAGTTTCTATCTGATGCTTTTCCAGTTCACTGTGGGCTAAAGCAAGGAGATGCACTATCACCTTTACTTTTTAACTTCGCTCTAGAATATGCCATTAGGAAAGTCCAGGATAACATATAGGGTTTGGAATTGAACGGGTTACATCAGCTGCTTGTCTGTGAGGATGACGTGAATATGTTAAGAGAAAATCCACAAACGATTAGGGAAAACACGGGAATTTTACTGGAAGCAAGTAAAGCGATAGATTCGGAAGTAAATCCCGAAAATACAAAGTATATGATTATGTCTCGTGACCAAAATATTGTACGAAATGGAAATATAAAAATTGGAAATTTATCCTTAGATATCTTGGAGAAACAGTAACCAATATAAATGATACTCGGGAGGAAATTAAACGCAGAATAAATATGGGAAGCTTTTGTCATCTAGTCTGCTGTCAAAAAATCTGGAAGTTAGAATTTATAAAACAGTTATATTACCGGTTATTCTGTATGGTTGTGAATCTTGGACTCTCACTTTCAATAAGGGTGTTTGAGAATAAGGTAATTAGGAAAATATTTGGGGCTAAGAGGGATGAAGTTACAGGAGAATGGAGAAAGTTACACAACGCAGAATTGCATGCATTGTATTCTTCACCTGACATAATTGGAAACATTAAATGAAGACGTTTGAGATGGGCAGGGCATGTAGCAGGTATGGGCGAATCCAGAAATGCTTATAAAGTGTTAGTTGGGAGGCCGGAGGAAAAAAGACCTTTGGGGAGGCCGAGACGTAGATGGGAGGATAATATTAAAATGGATTTGAGGGAGGTGGGATATGGTGATAGAGACTGGATTAATCTTGCACAGGATAGGGACCGATGGCGGGCTTATGTGAAAGCGGCAATGAACCTCCGGGTTCCTTAAAAGCCATTTGTAAGTTGTAAGTTTTTTCCAATAAAAATACATGTACTGTATATAATGTTAATGAAAATAACTACGGATCACATGAGGAGACAAAGAGGAAGGCAGAAAATAGGAAATACTGGAGAGTGCTGGGTTTCCAATGAAAGACCTACCTTTGGGGAGAAAACTATGAATGAATGAATGAATGAATGAATGAATACATTCGTGTGTGTGTGAATTTACGTCAGTGTATGTGTGTGATTGTAACCTAATATGCATGTGTATTTGCGTCAAATTCTGTTAGTGAATGTGCAAGTTTTCGTAAGTGTACAGTACGTAATAGTAATATGCGTTACGAGAGCGGTATGTTGAAGTTTTCATGTTCGAGGAAAAGTTTGAAAAATCGAAACGTTGTGCTTTTTTAATTTCCGAGAATTGAAAGAAAACATACCGCTCGTGTATCGTACTTCATTTTGTGCGAAGATCGTTTATTACATACATGAAAGAAATATCTAATTAGTTGCAATGAAGTCTCCATCTTCGTTTCTGTTCAATGATGGCAAATTTGCAAAAAAAAATATCTATCTTCAACATTGTTGCTTTAAAATGTTTTGTGTGTTTACTATACTCCAGCAGGCCGTGATATACGTCTGTCTTTTTTTCCCCCAGTCTATGATGAGTCTGGAATCTTGTTGATTTTTCACGGCTTCCTTAATGTTACTTGCATCACGAATGCATTAACTTCAGTGGAGTTGTAGAGTTTACTTAATTTTTGCAAATATTTAAAAACAATAATTAACATTGCAATTTAGGTGAAATTGCAGTGGTAAGTTTCAATTTATAATTATTACTATATTGAACGTCTCTAAAAATAATATGTTAAAAGCCTAAAGCAGTAAAATCAATATGTCACTTAAGCGGTAAGAAGAGGAGAATTGTTATGTGTGTTAGGTTGGGAATACTGAATGTGGAATTTTAGACTTTCCGCGGATTGGTTTTGTGCGGAAACCAAGCAAATACGCACGATCTCGCACAAATGTATTTCACTGTATGTAAATATGTGTATGGAAAATTTTACATGAGTGTGCACTATGCATGTGGAATTTAGGAAGGATTTGAATGTACATACGAATTTTCGTTAGTTTAGTGTGAAGGAATGCGTGTGTGAGTGGGTGTACGTGAGTGTACGTGAATGTGTGTACCTTCTCATTTTGATTCGATTCAGGCAGTCTTCCAATCTGATCTAAACCGAAAAGTAAACACTGCACAGGTGCAGGGGGGGATGTTGAACAACATTCCAAGTTGTGAGGTCAGCACTCAACGAAACAAATGAGAGAGACATCCTTCAGGAAACAGCTAGGAACATCTATGGACCAGCTCTTGAGCGCCTTTCACCCGTGGCTCGTGATGTAACACTAATGAGCTACATAGTACTCCTATAGGTACATCACCTCGTAACGGAACAGCTGTGGCTTGCTGCTACATTTCATAATTTAATTATAAACTGTTCCAGACACAGCAAACAGGCGGGTTAGATGTATACATATTGGAAAAAAAAATCAATATAGAATGACTATAATGTTCGAAAGGAAACAGTCGCTCATCGCCGTTTTCATATTTTCTTATCCTTCTTCTTCACACCAGTTCCTTTTATACTTCCCCTTCATACTTTCTGCTTCATTCATTCATTTATTCGTTCATAATTTTCTGCCCAAGGATAAGTCTTTCACTGCAAACCCAGCATTCTCCAACCTTTCCTATTTTCTGCCTTCCTCTTAGTCTCCGCATATGACCCATATAGATAGATAAATGGATGGATGGATGGATAGATGGATAATGGATAGATAGATAGACAGATAGATAGATAGATAGATAGATCTAGATAGATAGATAGATAGATCTAAATAGATAGATCTAGATAAATAGATAGATCTAGATAGATAGATAGATAGATCTAGATAGATCTAGATAGATAGATAGATCTAGTTACATAGGTAGATCTAGATAGATCTAGATAGATAATAGATAGATAGATAGACAGATAGATAGATCTAGATAGAGAGATAGAGATCTAGATAGATAGATAGATAGGTAGATTTAGATAGATAGGTAGATATAGATAGATATAGATAGATAATAGATAGATAATAGATAATAGATAGATCTAGATAGATAGATAGATAGATCTTGATTGATAGATAGATCTTGGTAGATAGATAGATCTAGATAGATAGATAGATAGATATAGATAGATAGATAGATAGATAATAGATAGATAGATAGATAGATATAGACAGATATAGACAGATAGATAGGTAGATCTAGATAGATAGATAGATCTAGATAGATAGATATAGATAGATAGATATAGATAGATCTAGATAGATAGATAAATAGATCTAGATAGATGATAGATAGATAGATCTAGATAGATGGATAGATAGATCTAGATAGATGGATAGATGGATAGATAGATAGATGGATAGATAGATAGGTAGGTAGGTAGGTAGGTAGATAGATAGATAGATAGATTAATTTAATGTCATTCAGGGATTTACAGTCATAGACAACGTCAGAGTAGATGTAGATATATATATATATATATATATATATATATATATATATATATATAGGCTATATAATACATGGCTACTACAATATGAATAAATGTAAGAATAAAGTAAAAAATAAATATACAATCACCAGATAATCACAAAAACAGGTTAAAAGTTTTAAAAGAAATAGTATAAAATCAGGTTAAAATGTACAGATTTGTCAATTACATGAGGTTAAAACGAATAGTATCTAAAACGTAATATTGCTAAAATCATTGACACTGTAGATTGGATTTGCCATCATTATCCTTCTCACCATCCTTCTGAAAGTAAATTATGACGTGTTTCTTATATATCCTAAAGTCGTCTATCATATGATATCTTTTTCTGCCCCAAACTTTTCTTTCGCTCACCATTCCTTCCAGCACATCCTTCAGTAGGCAGTTTCTTCTCAGCCAGTGACCCAGCAATTTGCTTTGTCTCTTTCTGATCAGTTTCATCACCATTCTTTCGTCACCCACTCTTCCAACACAACTTCACTTCTTATTCTGTCTATCGATTTCACACGCTCTGCTTCATTATATACATTAACTATTCTTATTCATGTTTCGTGTTTATCAACTAGTATTCTTTTTCACCCCGTTTCCTTCATCATATCATCGCATACACGTTCTTCTTCTTTATCTTCAACAGAGAGAAACTATCGTTTTTTCGGCACCTTATAATTTACTGTATTCTCTTCTTCACATTTTATTGTAAGCCATATCATTTTATGCTCTAGCCTATTTTTACGTAGTATTTTCTTATTTATTCTCAGTCACATCCATTTCTAACTAGTTTTTTTAATGATTTTCCTTCACCACTTTCCTTTTTCTTTGTCACTTGGTTGCTGTTTCTTTGTCACTTGGCTTCCCCTTGGTCACTTGCTGTTTTCTCTTCGTCAGAGAACTGAACTCCAAATAAAATAGTATTATGTTATATTATATTACTAGCAGTACCCGTGCGCTCCGCTACACCCGTTAGAAATAAATATAAAGTAATTACATAATTAAAATAGGACATTTGATCCAGGGAACATTCGTGTTTGATATAATGATAAATCGTTTATTATGTTACTTAATTTAAATTGTATTTGCATAATTAAAATGCGATCATTTTGATCCAGAGACACTCATTTGGTCATAAAATTATTTTAGGAAATACAGGAAACGAATGTACAGAATAGCCTATCAAGTTTTCTGTGCATAAGAAGCTATTTTAATCTTACCTGTCCTCGATTCACTCGGAAGTTACTGTAATAACATTATAGCATTATGTCCATCTAGAGAAACTACACTTTCCAATGGCGAATTAATAATTAATTATACAAATCGGTTAATTTAGCTTCTGATATTACTTCATACAAACACAGAAACATTATCTGTAGGCTATCTTTCATAGCTTTCGATTGTTGCTGTCCAAGGCCCTTATAGACGAAGTCATTTATTTTTTAATTCATTACACGGCCTTAGATGGCAGTTATTTTAATTTTAAAACTCATTTATCTCATTAAATATCAGTCCTATCAAAATGTTTCAAGGAATAAAACTTATCGGAAATTACTTTTAAAGAAACGTTTGTTATGTAACATTTTTCACAAAAATCAAGAATAAGCGAGATATTTCGATTTATTTAATTCAGGCCCCCTTATAACCCCCATTTTAAATAATGTATTTTGAATGCCATATAGCCTAAAATCTAAGGTACAACGAACTTAATTTATATTCCAATTTTAATCGAAATCCGTTCAGCCATTATCGCGTGAAAAGGTAACATACAGACAGACAGACAGACAGACAGACAGACATACAAACAAAAATTTCAAAAAGCGATTTTCGGTTTCAGGGTGGTTAATTGTACATGTTAGGACCAATTATTTTGGAAAATCGAAAATTACCAGAAAAATTTCGGCTACAGATTTATTATTAGTATAGATATTGACTATCTGAATATCTTTTCATCATGCTTTCTAAGATAATAAATATTTCTGCTCGAAATAATTTTTTCCGTTAAAATTTAACTTTTAATTTTCCATTGATGATATTTTAAAACAAATTATTTTGTACATCTCTCATTAATCTATCAGCGATGCGATAACATATTGTATCTCAGTTGGCCGAAAAATGGGTCACTATGGAAACAGATGGTTCATAGTAATTATATTGATGTGAGATGAAAACATGTGAGTAACTGTAAAAATGAGGAAGTGTGTTAGCTGACATGCCTGCGTTGTGTTTATATATTTTTTGTGTGGTTGTCTACATGCATTTTAGTAACAGCGGCGGTATAGTAAATTTATTTACGGTCCAGTAGCCACGGATGGTAGCCGACATCATCAGAATTGCAGTAGTTACAGTTACATAGCTTCTGCACGATGGAATACCGTCATGTGAATACAAGTTTCTTTAAGCTCTTGTTGTAATTTACTGATGCTAATAAGAAATAGACCACGAAAATACATACCAGCGTAGCATAATAATAATAATAATAATAATAATAATAATAATAATAATAATAATAATACTTACTTATTTACTGGCTTTTAAGGAACTCGGAGGTTCATTGTCGCCCTCACATAAGCCCGCCATTGGTCCCTATCCTGAGCAAGATTAATCCATTCTCTATCATCATATCCCACCTCCCTCAAATCCATTTTAATATTATCTTCCCATCTACGTCTCGGCCTGCCTAAAGGTCTTTTTCCTCCGGCCTCCCAACTGACACTCTATATGCATTTCTGGATTCGCCCATATGTGCTACATGCCCTGCCCATCTGAAACGTCTGGATTTAATGTTCCTAATTATGCCAGGTGAAGAATACAATGCGTGCAGTTCTGCATTGTGTAACTTTCTCTCCATTCTCCTGTAACTTCATCCCTCTTAGCCCCAAATATTTTCCTAAGCACCTTATTCTCAAACACCCTTAACCTATGTTCATCTCTCAAGGTGAGAGTCCAAGTTTCACAACCATAAAGAACAACTGGTAATATAACTGTTTTATAAATTCTAAATTTCAGATTTTTTGACAGCAGACTGGATGATAAAAGCTTCTCAACCGAATAATAATAGGAATATAATAATAATAATAATAATAATAATAATAATGTTAATAATATAATAATAAAATAATAGTGTTAATAATAATGATTATATTAATACAGTAATAATAATAATAATAATAATAATAATAATGTTAATAATATAATAATAAAATAATAGTGTTAATAATAATGATTATATTAATACAGTAATAATAATAATAATAATAATAATAATAATAATAATGTTAATAATATAATAATAAAATAATAGTGTTAATAATAATATTATATTAATACAGTAATAATAATAATAATAATAATAATAATAATAATAATAATAATAATAATCATAATGATAATGACACAGGGTATTAAATATGCCATATGCCATGAATTAGAGTGTATTAATTGTTAATTTTTTTCTTCATTATATTCAAAGTGTAAGCGGCGCTTACAGTAGTAAGAAGTTCATATCTCCGCTACTCCCATGTATCTGGATTGTTTAATACCAAAATCATTAATATATGTAATGCAAAATGCGTGTTATTATTCGGTTGACTTTTATCATCTAATCAAAAACTCTGAAAGTTAGAATTTATAAAACAGTTACATTACCGGTTGTTCTGTATGGTTGTGAAACTTGGACTCTCACTCTGAGAGAGGAACATAGGTTAAGGGTGTTTGAGAATAAGGTTCTTAGGAAGGGATGAAGTTACAGGAGAATGGAGAAAGTTACACAACGCAGAACTGCACGCATTGTATTCTTCACCCGACATAATTAGGAACATTAAATCCAGACGTTTGCGATGGGCAGGGCATGTAGCACGTATGGGCGAATCCAGAAATGCATATAGAGTGTTAGTTGGGAGACCGGAGGGAAAAAGACCTTTGGGGAGCCCGAGACGTAGATGGAAGGATAATATTAAAATGGATTTGAGGGAGGTGGGATATGATGATAGAAACTGGATTAATCTTGCACAGGATAGGGACCGATGGCGGGCTTATGTGAGTGCGGCAATGAACCTTCGGGTTCCTTAAAAGCCATTTGTAAGTAAGTAAGTAAGTAAATGTAGTAGCACAAATAATGTAATTTAAAATTGTTGCGTCTTTTTGTGAAGCCCCTGTAGTTAGCAAATTATTAGATCCAGTAGGGTCGGTGGAGTACATTTTTTTGCGACGTCTGTACTTCCAACAAGAGTAATACCGTGTGAGAAGAAGAATAAGAAATGTGTCGTAATTATATAGTTGGCCAGACGAGTTCCAATCCGTAATCAAAACCTATTAATAGTGACCTGAAGCGATGGAAATTTCTGGCAATGGCGATTCACCGCTTCCGATTGCGTGCGCATGCAGGAAGCAGAGACTGGACTTGCGTCGCTCCGGGCATGCGCACCACCGCTCGTTTCCGCACGTGCTCCACATTACCATGGTAACCACAGAACTGGTATACAGCTTACCTAATATGCATGCTAATATCTACAGAGAATAACAAATACGTGCAATTAGTGATATTGCAACAGGCAAATATTTTTAGTTTACGTATTGTGGTGTAGTCTACTATAATTTTATACAGACTATTACACTTTTACTACGTCATACTACGTACTTTTGACCAATAAAACGATACGAAAGGACGTGTTTCAACCAATCATGGCTGCTTATCGCCACAATTTTATCACATTCTAGTTATTTTTATCACTTCTCTAGCATTTGTTTATTTTTATCACGTCCCTAGCATTTGTGTTTTTTTTTTTGTTGTTTGTCAACATTTCAAAATGCAAATTCTTTACAGTACTATAAAACATGCTTTGCGATCGTTATTTGTTTCCCGCATAGACAGTCAACTAAAAATGGCGGCTCCGTTCAAACGTTTTGGTGAAGCTAACATTAGTTAAGTAGAATTTTAGTAAGTCAATTAATACCTATTTTATTGATAATGCATGTTGAATCTTTCGTACACTACTTTTAATACTTGGATATAAATAATTGATTAAATGGCGATTTACTCGTGTTAATTATGTAAGCATGTGCGGCTTACAGCTGTTTCGGTGCTATTCGACACCATCCTCAGAGCCTACTGGATCTCGGCGCTATCTCAACTTCGCTGCCTGTTGTGTGGGTGCGTTCGTGTGATGAGTTGTGTCAAATAGTATGTGTTTTCTGAAATTGATCTGTGTGTTGAGAATTTGATTGGGATGTGTTTTAGTGTGTATGTATATTTAATATTGTTCTAGTGTGTTGAGTTTTTGGTTTTTGGGTTGTATGTGTAGGATTTCCATGTCTGTATTTATGTTATTGTATGTGTGGTTGGCATTAGTTATGTGTTCGGCATGTGTAGATGTATTGTGTCCTCTGGTTATTGCTTTAATGTGTTCTTTGTATCGAGTTTGGAATGATCTGCCTGTCTGTCCAATGTAGAAACTGTCGCAACTTTTGCATGTGAGTTTGCATACGCCTGTGTGGTTGTATTTGTTTGTTTGTGTTGTTTGTGTGTTGAGATGTCTCTGTAGTGTGTTTTCTGTTCTGTATGCTATGTTGTATTTCTGTTTTTGAATGAGGATGCAATCTTGTGTGTGTTTTTGTTTTCGTATGTTAGTGTGATGTATTTCTTGTGTTCTTATGTTTGTGTTGTGTTTTGTGTGTTTTTGTGTTTGTTGAGTTTTTGTTTTGTTTTGCTTATGATGTTGCCTATTATGTTTGGGTTGTAACCATTTTCTTGTGCTATGTATTTGATTGTGTTCAGGCAGCGAAGTTGTGATAGCGCCGAGATCTAGTAGGCTCTGAGGATGGTGTCGAATAGCACCGAAACAGCTGTAAGCCGCTCATGCTTACATAATTAACACGAGTAAGATCGCCACTTAATCAATTATTTATTACCTATTTTATTGTATTAGAGTATTTTATATATTCTAATCTTTATATACTTTCTTCTGTTTTTATCACCTCCCTACCATTTGTTTCTTTGCTTGCCAACATTTCACTCTGCAAATTCTTTACGGTACTATAAAAATCTGCTTTGCGATCGTCATTTGTTTACTGCATAGATAGTAAAATGAAAATGGGGGCGCCATTCAAACGTTTTGGTGAAGTTAACGTTAGTGAAATAGAATTTTAGTAAGTCAGTTAATATTTTATTGTATTAGAGTACGGTACTTTATTTTTTCTAATCGTTTAATAGTCAATTAAATCCCACTCTAGATAAATCAAAACCTCCTCCGAGATTACTGTTGAAAAAATACTCATTTTGTGTAGGCCTACAGAAAAATAAACAGCGACAGTAAAATGACACATAATTTATTATTGGTATGCATTTTGTGCATTCTGAAACAATTTAATTTCCCATGTTATCAGTTACATTTCTGGCTACGATAATAAATTTTGAATTTGTCCCTATATTTTAAGTCTGTTACACTGCTCACAGCTGTCATTCAGTTTCAGTAGCATATCCCTTACAGAATCATCTCCTCTACTGCTAGGAACGCTATACCTTCAGCAAAATGAAGTTTATGAGATTTTTTAATGATATGGCATTGTTAGCAGAGGAGATACTGAAGGGTATGCTACTGGAGCTAAATGACAGCTGTGAGCAGTATGGGATGAAGATAAATGCAAACAAGACGAAGACCATGGGTAACGGAAGAAAAGTAAAGAAGATATACAATGGAGGGGGAAAGAAACTGGCCATCCTACCATATTATCTCCTGGCTTAGTTGTCTCATGAGTGATGCCTTATTGATAGGGAGCGGATTTTTATGTGCTAAAAAGTACGAAAATATTTGCTAAAAGTAAAAAAATATCTATTTTTTAAATGTGACAAAAATACCTTACTTAGCATGAAAAAAATGTTACTAGGTACTCACCAATCACACTTGAGTATCAGTTGCTAGTTAGTTGTTCGAGAATTGCAGTGAACAACAAAGGTCATCTCCAAATTCTCCATCACAAATGCATGCCGATTATCTCTGAACAACGACTTATACTGTGAAAACGATCTTTCCACATCACAGGACGTCAGACGTCCATATTTAAAGAGAGGAATGTCACAAACACCTACACCGTCAATTTCACCTTCAGGCACACCCTCCAATACTTGAGAAACTTTACACATTTTTTTTATATCCACTGTTTTGCCGTGAATGCACACGTGAAACAGCGGCA